>CM060689.1:65005151-65415151 GCA_030686995.1 Artemisia argyi
AGATAGATCTAGCCTAGCATGTTGAAATTAAGACAAGCACAAGATATAGACAACCAACACATAGACATACTGATTGAATTAAGAGAAGACTTATCTCAATAGCACATGAAAGGATTCAAGGGCTGAAAACCCTTGAAAAAGCTGTAAAATACATACAAGGTTCGGCCCTAGGGTTTCTCCACACTAGTTTTTTTTAATGAATGAAAATTAGAAAATTATATATAGATTTTAGAAGGTGACGGCGTCAAGAACAAATGTCTGACGCCGTCATCTCGCCGCCAAATAGTTCCTCGGACTGCCTAGATCTGGATCTGACGCCGTCATGTAGTCCCCTTTTGCAGGCCGTCACAGAATTAACTCTTGACGCTCTACTTGTGACGTCTTCAGGTTTCTTCTGGGTCGTCATGGATTTTACACTTGACGCCGTCAGGATTTCCTTCTTGACGCCGTCATACACTGTTCCCAGCATGGAAAATTAAGTCTTTGGCGTTTTATTCACTTTTATGCTCCAAAAACGTTCGAATTGCTTCATTTTCCAGATTTCACTCCCAAAGTACCTAAAATCACAAAAGAAACGATTTAGGGTAATATTTGATCAAATAAATTCAATTCTGGGCTTAAATGACCCCCTAAAAGTGGTTCATTTTTCGCCTCATCATATACCCTTACACTTGAGATTTGCTTGTCCTCAAGCAAATGCGCTTTTATTCTAATCAAAATACAAGTTAGGGGTCATTTAACACTAATATAAAAGTAATTATAACAAATAATCGTTTCACTAAAGACCAAAGACAAGCACGGAGGTCATACACTAGCACCTCACAAATAGTGTTTAGATACTCACATCTCTCGGGTGTAATAAAGTATAAATTACAATATGGAAACGGAAGATATCTCTCACTACCTGTCATAGCAAAATAGATTACCATAGGCTTGGGAAAGGATCAAACCTCCACCACAAGGCGTAAGAACCTATGATAAACTATCAAAGAGGTCTTTTGAAGGGTTGTAACGTTAGGTGTAGGGATATGGAATACACGGTTTTATTGGATATAGGCAGTCTTTACTGGTGGCGAGTTAACAATATTGGTTAATTACATGTACAATATGGCGTTGCTAAGCCAAGACTAGACTCGACTTAAGCTAATAAATCAAAAATAACAAAAACATAAAATGAACATAGAATAAAAAGGGATGGTAGTCCGTATGTTTTTCTTTCTTTTTCTTTTTCTATTTATTTACTATTATTTTCTTTTTCTTTTTCTAGTTTTTTCGATTTTTTTTTTCATATTCATACACTCTTACCCTACCATCCAAAATAATACATTATAGGGAATGAACATTTCCCTTACACTTGAATTTTTACACATTTTACAATTAACTAATATAATGACTCGAATTAAGAAAATCAAAACACTTGGAGTATTTTTAAGATTAACGCACATACGGGGGGTAATAAAATGATGTTCTTCCCCATTACTGCATAAAATAAGTACTTTACCCATGAGTCCCAATCGTCCCAAAACAATATGTACAATGATATGACTCGACTTAGCAACCATATAATCAATTAGATAATTAACTTAGGGTTTAACAAATAACAACAATGCACTAAAAATGAGCGCATACACGGAAGGCTAAGGTGATTTGGGTGTACATTTAAGTGGGGTGTAACAAATTCTTCCTTTAAGTAAAATGCTTAAAGTTAGAAACGAAAAGATAGGCTCGGAGGGGTGTACTAGGGGTTTCGTGTACTAAAAATGAGTACAACGCTAAAGGTGTGGGAAAAATTAGTTGACTTAACTAGCCAAGTAATATGACTTAAATGGTCAAGTAATTATGATACGGGTTTAACACAAGGGTGATCCTAATTCCTCTTATCATGTAGTAAATCCTACTACACGAATGTAGTCTCACTAGCGGTCTCGGGATGCATCACTAACGCAAGTTCTAGAATCTAAATGCTACCGGTACACTCATAAGCACTAATAGTAAATGCTTTGCCTATCAAATCTAAAGGCGAACCTCACATATTTGGGTGGAAATTTTTTCTGAATGATACGGTTATGTGCTTGTCATACAATCTCCTATCCACGAGACGCTTGCTATGGCTAAAGTTTCACTCCTAAATGTTGTAAAAAATTTTAAATTTGGCGCTAAAATTGCACTAACAAGTATTTTTCATAGTTTTATTACACATCTACTATTAAACAAACAAACTCAAGCGAAAGTGTATTTGTAAGGTATCATCATTTTACCCTCCCCTTACACTTAAGATGAACATTGTCCCCAATGTTCAAGTAAAGAATGTAAAAGTGAAATAAGTAAAAAGAATGAAATCAAATACTCCCCTGATTCGCTCGGTATGGATAATAAGGTGGCCAGGTTAGATCTTCCTCCAAGAAAATGAACAATCAAAGCTTCCCTTCCAGAATATAAATCATCTTCTTGTCATACATAACCTGTAAATCCTGAGAAAACAGACAAGGCAGCCTCGCATAAAATCGGCGGCAATTTACATATGTTACTAAATCCTAGAAAACAAAATAAGATATAATGCTTGTGAAATGATGTTTACAGATTTCCTGGAGATTATAAAACTGATAATTCAACAAAAACTTTAAAACTCCGTTAGAAAAACAAAACCGGTAAAATTTCCAGATTTTTTTACACGTGACGCCGTCAAGAGTAAACTCATGACGCCGTCAGAAGTGACCTGCAGAAATTCTTATGTTAAGTTTCCGGAAAATTTCTGGAAAAACTTGGTCCTACTTCCTGGAAAATCCTGCAAAACATCATGACTCGATACAAGCATTTGACTCTAACAAATACGAATATACATGTTCATTTAATATTGTGGAGAATCATGATCGGTTTGTTTCTTAAAAACATATTTGGGGTTTCCCCTTACACTTATCTTTTGCAAAAATACCTTTTGGTGAAGTTAAGACCAGGCCAAAACAACAAAGTAAAGTATTTCCACTATTTAGTTTAGAAACATGATCTACCAACAATAAAAATAAAGCATGCATACGGAAGCAAATAACAAACAAACAAACAAAATAAAAATCACACAAAGCATGGGTTGCCTCCCAAGAAGCGCTTTTCTTTATTTACGAGTCTTGTAGCTAGACTCAAGGTCATGCGTTACCGTATATCGCTTATGCTCACATAACCAAGCGTGAGCCATCTAATGGTCGCCTCATCTTTCTCATACTCATCTCCTAACTCTAAACATCCGCGATAGTATCTTTTATTCTTTTCATGAGTATACTTAAGCCCTTTTCTCTTATCATTCTCACTTAGAAGTTCTATGGGCGGATACCTACTACACTTCTCCATGGAAAAATCCTTGAACCTAGGGTGTGTGCGGGGCATTTGGTAAACAAAATCTTCACCCCCATCCGAGAATGTAATTAACCCTTCTATAAGTTTTTCATCGAGGTTGGTCAACCGTTTGAAAGGTATTCCAAACACAACTTGGTTCAACTTACTATCAATAAATTCTCCTAGATTCTCCATAACCATGAACTCAACAAGATAAACCAAGCTTCCTACAAATACATGCAATGGTATTTCCCTAGCAATAATATTTTCTCCTTTGTATTCTAATTCATCTACCATGATTTTATTATATTCATTACGCGAGATTATGTTCATTGGGAGAGATGAGTTAAGATAGGCAATAAAGCTCCTAAATCCGATCTTACAAGGAAATTGCATGTTGAATGAACTATCATTCTCAATCCTTGTTCTAGGGCCGACATACCTAAGAGGGTTCACTTCCTCTTCCATCCTATTCTCATTAATCACATCACCATCATCAAGATCCTCGTCGGAGTCTAAATAGTAAAAAACGGTCATCATCATGGTCAGACTCCTCTAACTCAGAATTATTGTCAAAGTGGTGGTTAGGCGAGAGGTTCGGTGGGTTTTCATTTTCCACTAAAGGGATTGGGGTGGGCATTTGGAAAATCCTACGACGAAAAACACGAATAACAGGAATCAAACGATCAATGTTATTGTTATCCATCGAGATAATTTACGAACAAAGGAAACAAAGAAATAAGATAGAGTAAAGAGAATGATGCGTAGGGATTGCACCAGGCTTTACCTCTCAAGGGATCTTGAGAAACTTACAACCCCCACCAGGCAGTGTACCTGATCGATGTAGTATAGTATAATGACAAGTACCGGGGGATTGATCGTTCAGCTAGGAATAGTGTCGCTAGGATTAGAAAAACCTAATTACTAGTTCTAGGGATGAGAGATGATTCTTTTTGTATTTTTATGTTTTTTAGAAAGCAAGTAAATTCTCGGGTTTAAAGGATTTGGGTGGAATTAGTTTGCTAGTCAACTAACCAAATACTAAGATGCAATCAAAATAAAATACTAAAAATGAAAATAAACTAAATTAAACTAAGGTTGTGAGCAATAAGTGGAGAAATGTGTTTACTTAGATTTCACTACTCCATAGATATCTTTTACACGTTAATTACTTGTTATAGTTGCGTGGATGACGGATTGTATTCCTTTATACCATTCATGGGGTGGCGTACTTAACTCCCCAATCCTATGAATGCCAACTTCATTCCTATGTCGAGCCAGCTAAGAAGCTCCTAACATGGGATCATTAGAATTTACTCATGCATTAAATACAACCAATAAAACCTAGTACACATCGGTTCATGTTTCCTAAGACGTTCAAGCATGTTACCATTTGGAGATCTGCCAGTTTTCTTAAGCCTAACATTGAAATCATTCATCCAATACAACCATAAACAAGTAATCAACACACAATCAACATCTAGGTTTCATTAGATCTAAGCAAACACAAGATAAATCTAGCCTAACATGGTGGAATCAAGACAAGCACAAGATATAGACAACCAACACATAGACATATTGATTGAATTAAAAGAACACTTATCTCAATAGCACATGTAAGCATTCAAGGGCTGAAAACCCTTGAAAAAGCTGTAAAATTCGTATATGGTTCGGCCTTAGGGTTTCTCCAAACTCGTTCCTTCTAATGAATGAAAATTAGAAAACTATATATAGAAAATAGAGGCTGACAGCGTCAAGAACAATCTTGTGACGCCGTCATCTCGCTGCTAAAAGAATCCTCGGACTGCCTTGATCTACATCTGACGCCGTCATGTTATACACTTTTCCAGGCCGTCACACATTTAACTCTTGACGCTCTACCTTGTGACGCCTTCATTTCTGTACTGGGCCGTCATGCTTTTTACTCTTCACGCCGTCAGGAAAATGCTCTTGACGCCGTCACACACTGTTCCCAGCTTGGAAAATTAAGTCTTTAGCGTTTTCTTCACTTTTATGCTCCAAAAACGTCCGAATTGCTTCCTTTTCCAGATTTCACTCCCAAAGTACCTAAAATCACAAAAGGAACGATTTAGGGCAATATTTGATCAAATAAATTCAATTCCGGGCTTAAATGACCCCCTAAAAGTGGTTCATTTTTCGCCTCATCATATACCCTTACACTTGAGATTTGCTTGTCCTCAAGCAAATGCGCTTTTATTCTACTCAAAATACAAGTTAGGGGTCATTTAACACTAATATAAAAGTAATTACAACAAATAAACGTTCCACTAAAGACCAAAGACAAGCACAGAGGTCATACACTAGCACCTCACAAATAGTGTTTAGATACTCACATCTCTCGGGTGTAATAAAGTATAAATTACAATATGGAAACGGAAGATATCTCTCACTACCTGTCATAGCAAAATAGATTACCATAGGCTTGGGAAAGGATCAAACCTCCACCACATGGCGTAAGCACCTAGGATAAACTATCAAGGAGGTCTTTCAAAGGGTTGTAACGTTAGGTGTAGGGATATGAAATACACGGTTTGTTGGATATAGGTAGTCTTTACTGGTGGCGAGTTAACAATCTTGGTTAATTACATGTACAATATGGCGTTGCTAAGCCAAGACTAGACTCGACTTAAGCTAATAAATGAAAAATAACAAAAACATAAAATGAACATAGAATAAAAAGGGATGATAGTCCGTATGTTTTTTCTCTTTTTCTTTTTTTTCTTGATTTTTTTGATTTTTTTTATTTTTATTTTTATTTTTTATTTTTTTTTGTGCATACACTCTTACCCTACCATCAAAATAATACATCATAGGGATTGTAAATTCCCCTTACACTTGAATTTTTACATACTTTACAATAAACTAATCTAATGACTCGAATTAAGAAAATCAAAACACTTGGAGTACTTTTAAGATTAACGCACATACGGGGGTAATAATATGATGTTCTTCCCCATTACTCCATAAAATTAGTACTTTACCCATGAGTCCTAATCGTCCCAAAACAATATGTACAAGGATATGACTCGACTTAGCAACCATGTAATCAATTAGATAGTTAACTTAGGGTTTAACAAATAACAATAATGCACTAAAAATGAGCGCATACACGGAAGGCTAAGGCGATTTGGGTGTACATTTAAGTGGGGTGTAACAAATTCTTCCTTTAAGTAAAATGCTTAAAGTTAGAAACGAAAAGATAGGCTCGGAGGGGTGTACTAGGGGTTTCGTGTACTAAAAATGAGTACAACGCTAAAGGTGTGGGAAAAATTAGTTGACTTAACTAGCCAAGTAATATGAATTAAATGGTCAAGTAATTATGATACGGGTTTAACACAAGGGTGATCCTAATGCCTCTTATCATGTAGTAAATCCTACTACACGAATGTAGTCTCACTAGCGGTCTCGGGATGCATCACTAACGCAAGTTCTAGAATCTAAATGCTACCGGTACACTCATAATCACTAATAGTAAATGTTTTTCCTATCAAATCTAAAGGCGAACCTCACATATTTGGGTGGAAAATTGATGAGGCGAAAAATGATCCATTTTTGGGGGGTCATTTAAGCCCGAATCCGACTTTATTTGATCAAATATTGCCCTAAATCGTTCCTTTTGTGATTTTAGGTGTTTGGAGAGTGAATTCTGGAAAAGAAGCCATTTTGGACGTTTTTGGAGCATAAAAGTGAAGAAAACGGCAAAGTACTAAATTTCCATGCTGAAGATACAAGGTGACGGCGTCATGACCACCATCTTGACGGCGTCAGACATGAGGAATTAAACATCGTAGGTGGTGACAGTGTCAGAAGGATTCATGACGGCGTCAAAGTGGCGAGAATAAAATACCGTGGGTGGTGACGGCGTCACATAGGCCGTCATAAGTGGATCAAGGCCGTCCGAGGAAGTATATGGCGGCGAGCTGACAGCGTCACAAGTAACTCTTGACGCCGTCAGCCTGTTTTTCCTATATATAGTTTTCTAGTTTTTTCATTAAAAAGAGGAGAAGTTTTGGTGAAACCCTAAAGACGATTTTGGTGCCTCCTTTACAGGTTTTTCAAGGGTTCCAAACCCTTGAGACCTTGCATTGTAATTGAGATAAGTGTACTTTCAATTCAATCAATATGTCTATGTGTTGGTTGTTTATATCTTGTTCTTGTCCCAATTCAATTATGCTAGGCTAGATCTCTTTTGTGTTTGCTTAGATCTAATGAAACCTAGATGTTGATTATGTGTTGATTACTTGTCTATTCTTGTTTTGAATGAATGATTTATATGTTAGGCTTAAGAAAACTGGCAGATCTCCAAATGGTAACATGCTTGAACGTCTTAAGAAACATGAACCGAGGCGTACTAGGTCTTTATTGGTTGTATTTAATGCATGAGCCACTGTTTACAATCCCTATAGTTGTGCTGGGTCATGGTGTAGGAGGAGATAAGAGCTCATAGAGTTGGGGAGTTATGTATGCCACCCCACGAATGGTATTAAGGAATACAATCCGTCATTCATACAAGTGTAACAAGTAATTAACATGTAAAAGATATCTAGGGAGTAATGAAGTCTAAGTAAACACAATTTCTCCAATTACTGCTCACAACTTTAGTATAATTAGTTTATTTTCATTTTCATTATTTTATTTTAATTATATAATAGCTTTGGGTTAGTTGAATAGCAACTAATTCCGCCCACTCTTCCAAAACCCGAGATTTTACTTGCTTTCATAAAAATATAAAAATACAAAAATAATCATCCCTCACCTCTAGAACTATTAATTAGGTTTTCTAACCCTAGCGACACTATTCCTAAGCTGAACGATCAATCCCCCGGTACTTGTCACTATACTATACTACAACGATCAGGTACACTGCCTGGTGGGGGTTGTAAGCTTCTCGAGATCCCTCGAGAGGTAAAGCAAGGTGCGATTCCCACGCATCAAGTTTTTGGCGCCGCAGCCCGAGGAATAGTTATTGTCTAGGTTAGGATTTCTTTTTATTAGATCTACTTGCTAGATTCCTTTCTAGTAAGATTTTTATTTTTATTTTTAGATCTTCTTTAGTCTATCTTATTTCTTCGTGCCTTTGTTCGTAACTCTTTACCATCCGACATCATGGAAGGTGGTAACATCTTTGAACCCATCATCCCACCACAACAAAACCCACCATTAGAACCCCTTAGGCCCCGAACCTTAGGAGAGTATTCCCGACCTAGCCACCAAGGCTACCGAAACACCATTGAGCTCACCGGAGCCAATGTGACCCCCTTGCGATCCGACACCATCCGGTTGGTGCAAAGCGGATGTGCATTCCATGGACTTCGTTCCAAAGATCCAAAGCAACATCTTAAGGACTTTCTCAAAATAGTAGATTCCATAGACCTAGGTGTTGAAACTAGAGAGACTACCCGTTTACGCCTATTCCAATTCTCTCTACGGGATCAAGCTAGTCAATGGCTTGAGCGTTTACCCGCGGGATCCATCACCACATGGGATGATCTCACCACTCGTTTCCTTGCTCAATTTTTCCCACCGGGGAGAACTACTAAGCTTAGGAATGACATCTTGATGTTCCAACAACGTCGAAATGAATCTCTTTATGAAGCATGGACTCGTTTTAAGGATCTCATCCACAAGATCCCTCATCATGGCATTAACCTTTGGTTATTAGTTCAGATTTTCTACGACCATGTTGACTATCACACTAAGCGCACCATCGACAGGGCCGCGGGAGGCAAATTGCGTGATAAGAATGCTGAGGAGTCTTGGGCAATTATAGAAGAGCTCGCTGTCGATAATAATGAGATTTGGTAATTCAAACATACGATAGAAGCGGCCATCAATGCAGTCTCGACATCTGGAGGAACCACCGAAATCCCCGATGAACTCTTATGCAAACTTGAGGCAAAAGTTGACTATTTTGAGGAAAGGCAAAGGAGACCCTTAAGTCTTAGACAAGCCACTGTCAATTCTGTCTCAAGATCAACTTCGGCACCATTATCTGAATCACCTTCTAGAGAACATGTCGAAACTTTTCAGAGATACACCCCACCTTGCTCCCCTCCCAAGGAACTTAGCTCGGAATTTGAGGCTAGGATGAGAGAATATATGGCGACTCACTCTGATCGGCTTGCTAGATTCGAAGAAGCAGTTTATAAGCAAAAAGAGGAGATGCAGGAGAAAATGAATGAGATGTTGAGTCTATTGGAGGAGTATGCCAATCAGAAAACCCCCGAACGAATACTGCTAAGGAAAGAAAGCGCCACTCCTACCACCCAATTTGTTAACTCCATCACCATTGTCCATAAAGATAATGAGAAGGTAGAAACCCCTGCTAAACAGACCTTAGAAAAACCGCCTGAGTCCCAACCTTTGAGTTACTACCTGAAACACGACATAAACAAAAACACCATAACAAGTTGGATTAAGAATGATGGGCGCAACCAATCCTCCGAACAGGTTCCTGAGAATGAGAAAGAAAAGGAAGATGAGTATGATACGCTTATTGGAGGATCAGTGGTCGAGAGGTTACTGGTACAGAAAGTGGCCACCAAGCAGGTAGCATGTGGGAATTTTGAAATACCAACGAGCATCGGGGACTTGAAACATCTTAGTGCTTTCGCCGAAGATGTATTAGTCAATGTTGCAGGATTCATGTACCCCGTTGATTTTATGATCATTGATGATAAAGGGGATGGATGCATGCCAATAATCCTTGGGGCACCATTCCTCACCACCGCTAGGGCTGTCATTAAGTATGAAGATAGGAAGATTGAGCTTAAATCTGGGAAGAGAAAGATTAGCTTCCACATGACTCCGCGAAGTGGACATGAGAATTTGAGTTGGAGAATGATTAAAAACAACATTGGCACGACACCCATTCGTGTTCAGAATAAAATTCTTGCATGGGAGGCAAGAATCAAAAGCTATAAGAAAGCTAAGGATGAAAGAAGAAAAAGCAATAAGGTTCCGATTGAATTCAAACACACTCAACACGAAAGCAATCATACACCGTTTGAGGAAGGAAACTTAGTACTCTTGAGACACTTAGAAACAACAATACCACCCGATAAACCAAGTCCTTGGTGGTATGGGCCATTCACAATCGAAGGATTGAGCCAAGATGGGGTAGCTAACTTGAGAAGCAAATTAGGTGGGAAGGTGATTGCGAGTATTGATAGATTGAGGCACTACCACCATAACAGTAATGATCGCAATTATATGGGGTACATCATTTCAAATGATGAGATCACGTAGTAACCCATGACTTTGAGTCTAGCTACAAGACTCGTAAATAAAGAAAAGCGCTTCTTGGGAGGCAACCCATGTTTTGTGTGATTTTATTTGTTTGATTGTTATTTGCTTCCGTATGCATGCTTTGTTTTTATTGTTGGTTGATCATGCTTCTAAAATAAAACGTGAAATTATTATGTTGTTTGGCCTAGTCTTAACTTCAACCTAAAGGTATTTTTTGCAAAAGATAAGTGTAAGGGGAAACCCCAAATATGTTTTCAAGAAACAAACCGATCATGATTCTCCACAATATTTAATGAACATGTATATTCGTATTTGTTAGAGTCAAATGCTTGTATTGAGTCATAATGAAGTTTTGCAGGATTTTCCAGGAAGTAGGACAAAGTTTTTCCAGAAATTTTTTCGGAAACTTAACATAAGAATTTCTGCAGGTCCATTCTGACGGCGTCAGGGTATTGCTCTTGACGACGTCAGGAGTTAAAATCTGGAAATTTTACCGGTTTTGTTTTTCTAACGGAGTCTTATGGTTTTTGTGAATTATTAAGTTTTATAATCTCCAGGAAATCTGCAAACTTCATTCTACAAGCATTATATCTTACTTTGTTTTCTAGGATTTAGTAACTTATATAGGATGCCGCCGATTTTACGCGAGGTTGCCTTGTCTACTTTTGTCAGGATTTACAGGTTATTTATGACAAGAAGATGATTTATATTCTGGAAGGGAAGCTTTGATTGTTCATTTTCTTGGAGGAAGATTTAACCTGGCCAACCTATAATCCATACCGAGCGAATCAGGGGAGTATTTGATTTCATTCTCTTTACTTTTTAACTTTTACATTCTTTACTTGAACATTGGGGACAATGTTCATCTTAAGTGTAAGGGGAGGGTAAAAAGATGATACCTTACATATGCACTTTCGCTTGAGTTTGTTTTGTTTGATAGTAGATGAGTAATAAAACTATGAAAAATACTTGTTAGTGCAATTTTAGCGCCAAATTTAAAATTTTTTACAACATTTAGGAGTGAAACTTTAGCCATAGCAAGCGTCTCATGGATAGGAGGTTGTATGACTAGCACATAACCGTATATTCAGAAAAATTTTCCACCCAAAAATGTGAGGTTCGCCTTTAGATTTGATAGGAAAAGCATTTACTATTAGTGCTTATGAGTGTACCGGTAGCATTTAGATTCTAGAACTTGCGTTAGTGATGCATCCCGAGACCGCTAGTGAGACTACATTCGTGTAGTAGGATTTACTACATGATAAGAGGCATTAGGATCACCCTTGTGTTAAACCCGTATCATGATTACTTGACCATTTAAGTCATATTACTTGGCTAGTTAAGTCAACTAATTTTTCCCACACCCTTAGCGTTGTACTCATTTTTAGTACACGATACCCCTAGTACACCCCTCCGAGCCTATCTTTTCGTTTCTAACTTTAAGCATTTTACTTAAAGGAAGAATTTGTTACACCCCACTTAAATGTACACCCAAATCGCCTTAGCCTTCCGTGTATGCGCTCATTTTTAGTGCATTATTGTTATTTGTTAAACCCTAAGTTAACTTTCTAATTGATTACATGGTTGCTAAGTCGAGTCATATCATTGTACATATTGTTTTGGGACGATTGGGACTCGTGGATAAGTACTTATTTTATGGAGTAATGGGGAAGAACATAATATTATTACCCCCATATGTACGTTAATCTTAAAAGTGCTCCAAGTGTTTTGATTTTCTTAATTCGAGTCATTAGATTAGTTTAATGTAAAGTATGTAAAGATTCAAGTGTAAGGGGAATTCTCATCCCCTATGATGTATTATTTTGGATGGTAGGGTAAGAGTGTATGCAAAAAAAAAAAAAAAAAAAAAAAAAAAAAAAAAAAAAAAAAAAATCGAAAAAATTCAAGAAAAAGAAAAAAAAAAATAGAAAAGAAAAAAAGAGAAAAAAAAACATACGGACTACCATCCCGTTTTTATTCTATGTTCATTTTATGTTTTTGTTATTTTTTATTTATTAGCTTAAGTCGAGTCTAGTCTTGGCTTAGCAACGCTATCTTGTACATGTAATTAACCGAGATTGTTAACTCGCCACCAGTAAAACTTCCTTTATCCAACAAAACCGTGTAATTCATATCCCTACACCTAACGTTATAACCCTTTAAAAGACCTCTTTGATAGTTTATCCTAGGTGCTTACGCCATGTGGTGGAGGTTTGATCCTTTCCCAAGCCTGTGGTAATCTATTTTGCTATGACAGGTAGTGAGAGATATCTTCCATTTCCATAATGTTATATTACTTTATTACACCCGAGAGATGTGAGTATCTAAACACTATTTGTGAGGTGCTTGTGTATGACCTCCATGCTTGTCTATTGGTCATTAGTGGAACGATTATTTGTTGTAATTACTTTTATATTAGTGTTAAATGACCCCTAACTTGTCTTTTGAGTAGAATAAAAACTCATTTGCTTGAGGACAAGCAAATCTCAAGTGTAAGGGTATATGATGAGGCGAAAAATGATCCGTTTTTGGGGGGTCATTTAAGCCTGAATCCGACTTTATTTGATCAAATATTGCCCTAAATCGTTCCTTTTTTGATTTTAGGTGTTTGGAGAGTGAATTCTGGAAAAGAAGCCATTTTAGACGTTTTTGGAGCATAAAAGTGAAGAAAACGGCAAAGTACTAAATTTCCATGCTGAAGATACAAGGTGACGACGTCAAGACCACCATCTTGACGGCGTCAGACATGAGGAATTAAACATCGTAGGTGGTGACGGCGTCAGAAGGATTCATGACGGCGTCAAAGTGGCGAGAATAAAATACCGTGGGTGGTGACGGCGTCACATAGGCCGTCATAAGTGGATCAAGGCCGTCCGAGGAAGTATATGGCGGCGAGGTGACGGCGTCACAAGTAACTCTTGACGCCGTCAGCCTGTTTTTGCTATATATAGTTTTCTAGTTTTTTCATTAAAAAGAGGAGAAGTTTTGGTGAAACCCTAAAGACGATTTTGGTGCCTCCTTTACAGGTTTTTCAAGGGTTCCAAACCCTTGAGACCTTGCATTGTAATTGAGATAAGTGTACTTTCAATTCAATCAATATGTCTATGTGTTGGTTGTTTATATATTGTTCTTGTCTCAATTCAATTATGCTAGGCTAGATCTCTTTTGTGTTTGCTTAGATCTAATGAAACCTAGATGTTGATTATGTGTTGATTACTTGTCTATTCTTGTTTTGAATGAATGATTTATATGTTAGGCTTAAGAAAACTGGCAGATCTCCAAATGGTAACATGCTTGAACGTCTTAAGAAACATGAACCGAGGCGTACTAGGTCTTTATTGGTTGTATTTAATGCATGAGCCACTGTTTACAATCCCTATAGTTGTGCTGGGTCATAGTGTAGGAGGAGATAAGAGCTCATAGAGTTGGGGAGTTATGTATGCCACCCCACGAATGGTATTAAGGAATACAATCCGTCATTCATACAAGTGTAACAAGTAATTAACATGTAAAAGATATCTAGGGAGTAATGAAGTCTAAGTAAACACAATTTCTCCAATTACTGCTCACAACTTTAGTATAATTAGTTTATTTTCATTTTCATTATTTTATTTTAATTATATAATAGCTTTGGGTTAGTTGAATAGCAACTAATTCCGCACACTCTTCCAAAACCCGAGATTTTACTTGCTTTCATAAAAATATAAAAATACAAAAATAATTATCCCTCACCTCTAGAACTATTAATTAGGTTTTCTAACCCTAGCGACACTATTCCTAAGCTGAACGATCAATCCCCCGGTACTTGTCACTATACTATACTACAACGATCAGGTACACTGCCTGGTGGGGGTTGTAAGCTTCTCGAGATCCCTCGAGAGGTAAAGCAAGGTGCGATTCCCATGCATCAAAATTTTTTCTGAATAGTACGGTTATGTGCTAGTCATACAATCTCCTATCCATGAGACGCTTGCTATGGCTAAAGTTTCACTCCTAAATGTTGTAAAAAAATTTAAATTTGGCGCTAAAATTACACTAACAAGTATTTCTCATAGTTTTATTACACATCTACTATTAAACAAACAAACTCAAGCGAAAGTGTATATGTAAGATATCATCATTTTACCCTCCCCTTACACTTAAGATGAACATTGTCCCCAATGTTCAAGTAAAGAATGTAAAAGTGAAATAATTAAAACAAATGAAATCAAATACTCCCCTGATTCGCTCGGTATGGATAATAAAGTGGCCAGGTTAGATCTTCCTCCAAGAAAATGAACAATCAAAGCTTCCCTTCCAGAATATAAATCATCTTCTTGTCATACATAACCTGTAAATCCTGAGAAAACAAACAAGACAACCTCGCATAAAATCGGCGGCAATCTACATAAGTTACTAAATCCTAGAAAACAAAGTAAGATCTAACGCTTGTGGAATGAAGTTTGCAGTTTTCCTGGAGATTATAAAACTTAATAATTCAACAAAAACTTTAAAACTCCGTTAGAAAAACAAAACTGGTAAAATTTCCAGATTTTTACACGTGACGCCGTCAAGAGTAAACTCGTGACGCCGTCAGAAGTGACCTGCAGAAATTCTTATGTTAAGTTTCCAGAAAATTTTTGGAAAAACTTGGTCCTACTTCCTGGAAAATCCTGCAAAACTTCATTATGACTCGATACAAGCATTTGACTCTAACAAATACGAATATACATGTTCACTTAATATTGTGGAGAATCATGATTGGTTTGTTTCTTAAAAACATATTTGGGGTTTCCCCTTACACTTATCTTTTGCAAAAATACCTTTAGATGGAGTTAAGACTAGGCCAAAACAACAAAGTATAGTATTTCCACTTTTTAGTTTAGAAACATGATCTACCAACAATAAAAATAAAGCATGCATACGGAAGCTAATAACAAACAAACAAAATAAAATCACACAAAGCATGGGTTGCCTCCCAAGAAGCGCTTTTCTTTATTTACGAGTCTTGTAGCTAGACTCAAGGTCATGGGTTACTACGTGACATGGGTGAGTTCCTCATTGAGGACATCTTTGGGATCAAACTTAGGTTTCAACTTCCTATCGGTTTTCTTAGTACGGTATGACCTTTCAAACTTTTCTCCATGCGGATCATACAAAGTCATCCTCATATGCCATGATCCGTCACCTTCTTTAGGTGGCTTGTCCCACCTCCATTTACACTTATCTCCCTCTCTTTTCCACTTATTCATCTCTATATTAATAGGCATTACGCTCAAGAACTCAATCATCTTCCTAAAGACTAAGGGGTCCTCAAAGGGATCTAGCTCTTCATCTCTAGCTATGAGTTTTTCCACCGAATGTGTCTTTTCAATGAAATCTTTTTCTAGATAGAATGGGCGTTGAGGTCCTATAAAGTTCCTTTCTATCGAAGGTCTATATCTAGATGGTCTCCTATTCATCTCTACCCAATGTGGTGTCGGTTCATCATCACAATCATAACTATGCTTCTTAACATCGTACACCAACCAAGTATCGCCTTCACCTACCGCTATCTTAGACTACTTACAATCTATCATGGCGCTAGCGGTTGCTAAAAATCCTCTTCCTACCAATAATGGGCATGTAGTGTCACTAACCATGTCTAGGACGTGAAAATCCGCTAAGATAGTTAACTTTCCTACGTGAACAACTACATCCTTAATCATTCCATCCGGGTATGCAATACTTCCATCTGCTAGACCTATCAATACCTCCGTTTCCTCTAACTTTCCTAGCTTAAGAGTGGTGAATAAGGATAAGGGAATCAAGTTGAGGCTTGACCCTAAATCGGCTAGTGTGTCGAAAGCTTCGGATCTTCCTATCTTACAAGGCAAAACAAATATACCCAGATCATCAAGCTTTTTAGGCAACTTGTTTTGAACGAAGGCGGTCCCATTTTTACCTAGTTTAAACTTCTCATATTTTTCTAGGAGGGCACTATAGTAGGGAGCACGGGCTAAGACATCAATGACGGGGCGTTCAAGGTGAAGTTCCTTGAATTCATCGTCAAGGTCTTGAGTAGGAGGTGTTTCAACTATACTTTTGACCGGTTTTATATCGGGTGTTTTACTTGATTGGTCCTTTTGAAGAATTTGGTTTTGTTTGAAACACGTACTCGTTGATTTAACCGAGTAGTATTGTGGACACGAAGTGGGTGACGAAACTGAAGATATGGAATTAACATTTAGTTTCGGATTCTTGACCGTGTCGCTTGGCAGTGCTCCCATTTCTCGGTCATTGAGAACTTTCAACAATGCGTCAATTTTGGTGGTCATCTCGCTTTGCTTTTGTTTGAAATCGGCTTCAAACTTATATATGCGAGCTTCTTGAGATGCCATGAATTTATACATCAACCCTTCAAGATTGTTGGTACTACCATAGTTGTTAGAAGGATTGTTGTTGAAAGTACGGTTGGAGGGTGGACCGTTTGGTTGGTAACGATTAGGCGGATTGGAAGAATTGGGTTGATTTTGTTTCCACCTAAGGTTTGGGTGATTTTTCCAAGAGGGGCTGTAGGAATCACCGTAAGGGTTTGGCTCAGGTTTGAAAGTGTACCACTTATCTCCCGCTTCGTCGGTACGCGTGGATGCGTAGTCCGCAAAAGCTGTTCCGGGGAGTTCCACACAATCACGAGTGTCATGGGGACCACTACATAATTCGCATGAAGAAGTGATTTTGTTCACTTGGCTTGAAGGCTTAGGAGCTTCGTAGGATTTCATGAGAAACTTGACTTGGTCCTCAAGTTCCATGATCCTACGGTCGGGAGTGCTAGAGTTGTTCGAAGGCAAAGATATTGCCTTGACCGTTTTGTTCAAATCACGGGGATCATTCCTACTTTCGTTGTCATAGAGAGCAAGATCTTCTATGAGTTCCCATGACTGTTCCGCACTTAGATCACGTAGCTTACCACCGGCCGATTGGTCAATGGCTCGCCTCGTGGAGAGATCGATATGGTCATAAAAGATTTGGACTTGGAGCCAAAGATCTATGCCATGATGAGGGACTTTTTGGAGTAAGTCCTTGAAACGAGTCCATGCTTCATAAAGAGATTCATTTTGACGTTGTTGGAACATCAAGATGTCATTTCTAAGCTTAGTAGTTCTCCCTGGTGGGAAAAATTGAGCAAGGAAACGAGTGGTGAGATCATCCCATGTGGTGATGGATCCCGCGGGTAAACGCTTAAGCCATTGACTAGCTTGATCCCGTAGAGAGAATTGGAATAGACGTAATCGGGTTGTCTCTCTAGTCGCAACATCTAGGTCTATAGAGTCTACGATTTTTAGGAAGTCCTTAAGATGTTGATTTGGATCTTCGAAACGAAGTCCATGGAATGCACATCCGCTTTGCACCAACCGGATGGTGTCGGATCGCAAGGGGGTCACATTGGCTCCGGTGAGCTCAATGGTGTTTCGGTAGCCTTGGTGGCTAGGTCGGGAATACTCTCCTAAGGTTCGGTGCCTAAGAGGTTCTAGTGGTGGGTTTTGTTGTGGTGGGATGACGGGTTCAAAGATGTTCCCATCGTCCATGATGTCGGGTGGTGAAAAGTGACGAACAAAAACACAAAGAAATAAGATAGACTAAAGAAAACCTAAAAATAAAAAATAAAATCTTACTAGAAAGGAATCTAGCAAGTAGACCTAATAAAAAGAGATTCTAACCTAGACAATAACTATTCCCCGGCTGCGGCGCTAAAAACTTGATGCGTAGGGATTGCACCAGGCTTTACCTCTCAAGGGATCTTGAGAAACTTACAACCCCCACCAGGCAGTGTACCTGATCGTTGTAGTATAGTATAGTGACAAGTACCGGGGGATTGATCGTTCAGCTAGGAATAGTGTCGCTAGGATTAGAAAAACCTAATTACTAGTTCTAGGGATGAGAGATGATTCTTTTTATATTTTTATGTTTTTTAGAAAGCAAATAAATTCTCGGGTTTGAAGGATTTGGGCGGAATTAGTTGCTAGTCAACTAACCCAATACTAAGATGTAATCAAAATAAAATACTAAAAATGAAAATAAACTAAATTAAACTAAGGTTGTGAGCAATAAGTGAAGAAATGTGTTTACTTAGATTTCACTACTCCATAGATATCTTTTACACGTTAATTACTTGTTATAGTTGCGTGGATGACGGATTGTATTCCTTAATACCATTCATGGGGTGGCGTACTTAACTCCCCAATCCTATGAATGCCTACTTCACTCCTATGTCGAGCCGGCTAAGAAGTTCCTAACATGGGATCATTAGAATTTACTCATGCATTAAATACAACCAATAAAACCTAGTACACATCGGTTCATGTTTCCTAACACGTTCAAGCATGTTACCATTTGGAGATCTGCCAGTTTTCTTAAGCCTAACATTGAAATCATTCATCCAATACAACCATAAACAAGTAATCAACACATAATCAACATCTAAGTTTCATTAGATCTAAGCAAACACAAGATAAATCTAGCCTAACATGGTGGAATCAAGACAAACACAAGATATAGACAACCAACACATAGACATATTGATTGAATTAAAAGAACACTTATCTCAATAGCACATGTAAGCATTCAAGGGCTGAAAACCCTTGAAAAAGCTGTAAAATTCGTGTATGGTTCGGCCTTAGGTTTTCTCCAAACTTGTTCCTTCTAATGAATGAAAATTAGAAAACTATATATAGAAAATAGAGGCTGACGACGTCAAGAACAATCTTGTGACGCCGTCATCTCGCCGCCAAAAGAATCCTCGGACTGCCTTGATCTACATCTGACGCCGTCATGTTATACACTTTTCCAGGCCGTCACACATTTAACTCTTGACGCTCTACCTTGTGACGCCTTCATTTCTATACTGGGCCATCATGCTTTTTACTCTTGACGCCGTCAGGAAAATGCTCTTGACGCCGTCACACACTGTTCCCAGCTTGGAAAATTAAGTCTTTAGCGTTTTCTTCACTTTTATGCTCCAAAAACGTCCGAATTGCTTCCTTTTCCAGATTTCACTCCCAAAGTACCTAAAATCACAAAAGGAACGATTTAGGGCAATATTTGATCAAATAAATTCAATTCCGGGCTTAAATGACCCCCTAAAAGTGGTTTATTTTTCGCCTCATCAGAGAACCTAAAAATAAAAATAAAATCTTACTAGAAAGGAATCTAGCAAGTAGACCTAATAAAAAGAGATTCTAACCTAGACAATAACTATTCCCCGGCAACGGCGCCAAAAACTTGATGCGTGGGGTTTGCACCAGGCTTTACCTCTCAAGGGATCTTGAGAAGCTTACAACCCCCACCAGGCAGTGTACCTGATCGATGTAGTATAGTATAATGACAAGTACCGGGGGATTGATCGTTCAGCTAGGAATAGTGTCGCTAGGATTAGAAAACCTAAAGACTAGGTCTAGAGATGAGGAATAATTCTTTTTGTATTTTTATATTTTTAAGAAAGCAAGTAAAAATCTCGGGTTTTAAGGATTTGGGCGGAATTAGTTGCTAGGCAACTAACCCAATACTAAGATACAATCAAAATAAAATACTAAAAATGAAAATAAACTATATTAAACTAAGGTTGTGACCAATATATGGGAGAAATGTGTTTACTTAGATTTCACTACTCCCTAGATATCTTTTACACGTTAATTACTTGTTATAGTTGCGTGGATGATGGATTGTATTCCTTAATACCATTCATGGGGTGGCGTACTTACTTCCCCAATCCTATGAATGCCTACTTCACTCCTATGTCGAGCCGGCTAAGAAGCTCCTAACATGGGATCATTAGAATTTACTCATGCATTAAATATAACCAATAAAACCTAGTACACATCGGTTCATGTTTCCTAAGACGTTCAAGCATGTTACACAATGGAGATCTGCCAGTTTTCTTAAGCCTAACATTGAAATTATTCATCCAATACAACCATAAACAAGTAATCAACACATAATTAACATCTAGGTTTCATTAGATCTAAGCAAACACAAGATAGATCTAGCCTAGCATGTTAAATTAAGACAAGCACAAGATATAGACAACCAACACATAGACATGTTGATTGAATTAAGAGAAGACTTATCTCAATAGCACATGAAAGGATTCAAGGGCTGAAAACCCTTGAAAAAGCTGTAAAATACGTACAAGGTTCGGCCTTAGGGTTTCTCCACACTAGTTTTTTTAATGAATGAAAATTAGAAAACTATATATAGATTTTAGAAGGTGACGGTGTCAAGAACAAATGTCTGACGCCGTCATCTCGCCGCCAAATAGTTCCTCGGACTGCCTAGATCTGGATCTGACGCCGTCATGTAGTCCCCTTTTGCAGGTCGTCACATAATTAACTCTTGACGCTCTAATTGTGACGCCTTCAGGTTTCTTCTGGTTCGTCATGGATTTTACTCTTGACGCCGTCAGGATTTCCTTCTTGACGCCGTCATACACTGTTCCCAGCATGGAAAATTAAGTCTTTGGCGTTTTCTTCACTTTTATGCTCCAAAAACCTCCGAATTGCTTCCTTCTCCAGATTTCACTCCCAAAGTACCTAAAATCACAAAAGGAACGATTTAGGGTAATATTTGATCAAATAAATTCAATTCTGGGCTTAAATGACCCCCAAAAAGTGGTTCATTTTTCGCCTCATCATATATATATATATATATATATATATATATATATATATATATATATATATATATATATATATATATATATATATACTAGTGGTCATGGCCCGCCCAATGGGTGGGCATGCTTTCTAAGCCTGTTGGGCACATGTGCCCGCCAATGGCGGGCATCACTTGTGATTATTCTTTGACTGTATTACTTTTCAAATAGCAAGATATATGTGTGCGAAGGTATTTTTTTGGCAAAGTAACAACATGCAAACGATCATCAGTACAATTTAAGTTACATAGCATATCATTTTGCATATTCAACAACACACTTGCAGAGCAAATATCTACATACGTGCGATTTGGCTACTATCTTGTCATGATATGTACAAAGTGCAACTATTTCACTAATCTTATGATCTTGGTCTCTATTGATCTTACTCATCTTCCCCACGGATGCATCTTCTGCCTTTAACATTTTCTCCATTTCTCTCTCTTTACGCCTCTTTTCACGGATCTTCCCTCTCTTGAACCTTTCCATCATAGCCTTAGTAGTCCCGCTGCCTAATATTCCTTCAAAACTTGCATTTTCCGCCAAGGCGATTTGAGAGACCGTAAGCATTAGACACAGACCTTTTCAACCCACTTGACACGTTTCTTACAACAATTTCGTTCATTAAAACTCCTACTTTTTTCCATACTTTGAAGACCACTTTTCACAAACTTCCCATTAATTGTTCATAAAAGTTTTCAATTATGGCGAAATACTAGAGCACAAATAAAGTAATTATTCCTGATAGCCTTAAAATCCTGGTGCACAATAGTAGCATGATCAATGTTTGTTAAATTATGTTACTTTATCATACCTTTACATATATATTCTTTGTGCATCTGGCATGAACATGTTAATTAATATTTAAGCAAACGAACATGATAATTTAAAGTAATCGTTTCACCTGGTAAGAATATGTGAAAAACTTGATAAAAAAAATGTTTTTAATCATTTTCTTGAGCGTTTTATTTTAGTAGTTATTTTGAGTTTATACCTGGTAAAAGTTCCAATGGTTCCAGAAAATGCAAAGTAGATGATGCAAATAATCTGGATAATAAGAATGAGGATAAGTGTTGGGAAAATTTACCTTTTACTTCTGGTGTTGGTCATATGTATCTTCATCCTAGGTCATTAGTACAATTATAAATAGTTTGGTGAACAATATCCCATGGTGCTTCAGCTTGTTTAACTATTTTCCCTAAGTGTCTGAGAATAGACATTCAACCAATCATGCATTAGTAAGGTAAAGATAAGATCAATATCCATAAAATAGTCATTAAAAGCTTTTACAACAAAAAAAATGAAGTAATAAGAGCAGTTTGTTTACCTTAACATTAATTAACATGATTGTGTTTTATTCCTTCCATGCACATGCCGACACCAACCTGTATGAAGAAATGAGAAATGAAACACACAATCATATATAAAATAAATCTATAAAGTGGTTTGAAAATACATTTAAATTGAAATAAGAAATTAGATCATACCATAGTTGAATTTTCACTCGCACGTGCAACAATAGGACAAGATGCAAGTGTATCCAATATGCCATACATCTCAATATGCCCTTGTAACATCTTCAATATCTCTAATGATCAACTCTAGGAGAGCAATGTGAACCTCCCAATAATCTTGAATCCTGGTTCCAAAAAGAAAGTTATTCTTTTAATCAGTCTCTCAAATGAAATTAAAAAAAAAAAAAAAAAAAAAAAAGGACTCTTGTGAAACTTACGTAATCATGAAGGGATTGAACAAATTCATCAAGACTGCAAAACTGTACTGGAGAAAATAGATTCAAAAGAGACAAATATAATGGTTAATGACGGCAAAAAGTGGTATGTACCTCGAAAAGAATTTAGAGTTTGTAAGGTTTCATAGTCAAGTAAAGCGATTGAAGTCACAGTCTTTTGATTTTAGAATCCCTTTTGTGACACATGAATAAACTAAATTATCACCATCGCTTATCATTAATGAGCCACCTGATATGTGAACTTCGACACCTTCTTGAATAAGAAATATAGCGATATCTTTGGGTCCTTTTGATGTAGCAAGACGCTATTCAGCACAATAACTTGTTAACATGATAATACTTTTTTATGCACTTTATAGTTTTATAACTGTTTAATTAAAAAGATAAACCATACCAGCGGGGACCTTCCATTAAAGTTTTCTTGCTTGGGTCGGCTTCATGTCGAATTAAGCTTTTAAGCTGAGTCAAATCTCCATTGTAAGTTGCATTATTGAGCCTCAGTACAGGTTGTGCCTCTTGTATTTCAATATGTGCTTTGATTTCTAACACCATGCTTCATATGAACAGCACATTCTTACCCTGCCACCATATGTTAGTTTAGATGGATCCTGCAATATTAGTTTTAGAGGCTACACAGGTTTATCATGAAAATATATTTTGAGGATATTAGAGAATGATTGCATATCACTCCGTAAAAGTAGAGAGCGTTCAAGAATTCGAATGTGTATGGCTGGGAAATGTTGCATAGAATGGAAACATCTCCAAATGATTCGTGAGGGGTTAGAATTAATACGGATTCTTTGGGTCCACCTTCATTGACAACAATTTCTTCCTAATGCTTCTTATCCATGACATAGCTTGCTTGACTACAAATGTAATATCAATTGTATGCACTTGACTTTTAAGGCTTTAGTGGAGGACATCCACTCTCCCTTTCAATTAAAATTTAGCAAGCTAAATCAGAAGGAGATACATTACCACTACAGAAATATATTGTCTCGGCTCTAATTCACCTATGGATAATTTAATTGGTGCTGACTTAATACCCCCTTGGGTTGTTACATCTAGCTTATTGAAAATGCATTTGAATCAAGATCATCTATGCCAAAGTCAAATAGAATTGGCATATGCTTGTTCCGTAAAGAAACATACAGAATTCATGTAATGATGTTGTAGTTAGGTATACATTTTAAACGAATGTTGTAGTTGCTATTGAATGATTGATATAAGGTGAATCTTACCTTCAATTCAGCTAAAGCCAAGATATATTATCTGATGCCATGAAATATCTGTCGTACCAAAGCATAATCAACTCATTAAGATGAGGGGGCGAGTCTCCTATTCGAGAGTGTGCTATCTAAAAGATCAGACAATCTTATTTTTGTTTTATGAACACTTGTGCTGTAGTCAAATACAGAATGTTAACAATATCGCCTTCCTTATCTTTGTATAATTCTTACTAGCACTCACGCAATCCAGTTTGTACCTAATCGAATAAACGATATATTAGTAGATGTCGAAAGCTTTATAAGAAACTAAGCACTTAACGTGTAGATATAGCAACAGAAACAAAGACAAAGTAAAGAAAACATACATAAAATTTGCTTTCGGACATCTCGAGCTCTCCTTACAGACTGCACCTACACACAATTCTCGTACCACCACTGCGTAGAAAAATTGTTTTCTTTCCAAGCACTATAAAAAGCAAGCAAAGTGAGATGATCACACTTGGACTTTTACATGAAGGTTGTAAGCGTCCACATGGCGCTATTCAATCAGCTAAAGACAAATTTGATGGTGTTAGTGAGACATAATTGTGACCAAGGGTGGAGCTACATGAGGACCGGGAAGGGTCCCGACCCCCTAGGCTTAACCCCGTTAGTGTATTTTTTTGCGATTTCATGTGTTAAAATTTTTTTTTGTTCATGTCGGCCCTCCCATCTAATGTTTTTCCGGAAAAAAATTTGTTTCGACCCTCTCACAAAAAAATTTCTAGCTCCGCCACTGATTGTGACATTACCCAGCCACTCCACATCAAGCACCCGAGTTTCAATGGAAGCACCTAGATGATATAAAGGGGCACTATAAGTATACAATATTATGTATAACCACACTAAGTACAATAAGGAAGCATCCATATACAATTAAATTTTGGAATCGCATATTGACACCATGTCATTTCAATGTTCTCTTTCTCATTGTACACAATTTGGTCCAAGGAAGCATTTGATGCAGCGGTGCCAAGATTATGGGTCATGGGCGGGGTGAGTCCAAACGGTATGGCACATTGTGTTGAACCATAACCACTTTTGTCCAAAAATTTAAAAAGAATTATAAATACTTGATGCATTATGATCACAATAACAATATTATCACGATAACGCTTTAAATTTCCATTAAAAGTTTTAAACAGATTGTAAATATAAAAAAGAAGACTTTTGGTCGACTTTCGCCCGTTTATACCCGCCGGTTTCCGTTTCAGCTTTTCTTTCAGTTTCTCATATGTGTGGTATCAATTGATAATTCTAACCTTTTGCAACTTAATAACTTTTTTCCAAGCAAATAAGCTCGGCTAATGGTATGTATCTCTTCCTACTGCATATGTAAAATAAATGTTTGTCAGTAGATGTGACGGTTTCAACTCATTTACTTATAAATGGGTTTATGCACGTCATGTTTCATCTATAACTTGCCAAATGGGGAGATTATTGTTGAGCTTTTGTCTAATATTCAGCACGTATGAAAAGAATGATACAGAACAAAAATTAGCAACAGATAGAATATTTAATATAACCTATTTTCAGCAGCTGGTCCTTTATATCGTTCTTGTGCCCTGCACACCCAAACAACCAACCAAGAGTCAATCAACAATTGTACAAACACTCACCGCATAAAATAAAATCAGCAAGCACAAAAGGTGTAAAGGATGAAGAGAGTTTTAACCTTTCATAGCTTCATACATAAACTTCTCATGAATCAAGTCACTTATCCCTTTGAATTTCTTCATTGACTAATAAAACTCCATGATATCTTCATTGACATTATAGTAACCACTGGTAATTGCCTCCTGTTATAGCAAGTAGCCATACAGTGTCGAAACATTGATTGCTGTTTAAAATAAGTATTATCTGATCATTGCGCAAAGCCTAAGGGGTGTTTAGATTAGCTTATTTTCTGGACTAATGAGCTTATTTAAAACTAAAAAAGCACATAAGCTCAATTTATCATGTTATAAGCTTATCACTCTGATGTTATTGCTTATTTCTCCATCTGATTGTAGTTGCATTCCTACTAATAAAGTTTTTAACTCAGTCTTCCACACTTGACCATCATGGTTTACATCAACTCTTGTATAAATCCTGCACATAAAAGCTTTCTTAAACATATAGTTTGATTTAAATTTGTTATCCTAACAAATTTTTCTATGGTTGATAGTAACTCTTTAATTATTTGCGCATTGAGCTTTCCGTTTGTAGAGACCAGTGTCTCTAATTTGCTGTTAACAAACTGTTCTATTACATACTCAAATATCCTTTTTTCAGGCAATGGTTGGAACATCTATACATAAATTGAAAAGAAAGATTTCCATTAAGACATGAAATGCGATAATGATGTACGTAGTGTAACCAAGATAATTTTTATATGAAAAACTTCACGTAATGAACATGATAAGTAACATAAGTAAGGTAGAGAGACATAATTGT
Source organism: Artemisia argyi (assembly GCA_030686995.1). Lineage (NCBI taxonomy): Eukaryota > Viridiplantae > Streptophyta > Magnoliopsida > Asterales > Asteraceae > Artemisia > Artemisia argyi. Next base: position 65,031,871 of record CM060689.1, read on the forward strand.
TAAGTTGTGATAGAAGATTTGCCCGATTCACTATAATTTCATATTAAACCTGCAACTTCAGTTTGTGTGGTCAAAGCAAGCGCACATTAGGAATTGGGATTAGGCCTTCATTAGGAATGCTTATTGCCTCTGGAAATAGGACCACATGGTCTAATTTGATTGCGTTAGACTATCAGTGTGTCAACTGCGGATTTAAGGTTTTGTTTGCCCTCTTTTTTAATCTTAAGTTCATGACTAAACATTTCCTCAATTTTAACCGGTTGTTGATGCTTTCAAAAGCGTACAGCCTTGAGCCACAAAACCTGCAACCTTGAGCATCCTTTAAGACTGGTCGACTCATTAGAGATATCAAAAAAGCCTAGTCAACTCATTCTTACCTAGGAACCTTTTCTTAACATGGTAATGAGTCCAAGGCACAATCAATTGTATTTTGTTATTAGGTCTGTAAGATTGGTTTATTTACCCATCATTGAAGTCCGAATTGGATATTTGACATATATATAACCAAAATGAAAAGCTGATGAAAATTCTTACAAATGCCTTATCCCAATCTTGTAACTTAGAAGTTATGAGCATATAGTTATTGTGTAAAGGAGCCCAAGCAGGACCTTCTCTATCGCCCGCCCTTTCAACCTATATCACAAATGATGAGAAGTAATTTATCACATACACAAAAACACATTGAATGTTTTACTAAATTATAAGTGTCAAAACACTCATAACTGAGGTTAACTGACTGGCCATAGCTGCAAGAAAGCCTATAGTAGCAGGGATTGATGGTCCTGTATTTAGTGGGGGACTGGATATAGCACTGGTATAAAACATGTTTTAGAGGGTGTTTGGGACTGCGAATTAAGTGTTTATATGCATTCGAGCACATAACCACTTTTTGAGTGTTTGCTTGTTTGGATAAAGCTAACAGCAGCAACATGCTACAAATGCATCGACACCCGACTGCTCGTGTAACATCAATAAGTGCAGCATGATGCTTCTGTCCCTCATTCTCGTAGTATGCCACGTAGCTTCATCCTCAATATCGTTCAATATCCTCAATAATATCCGAGACAACCTACTAATAAACCGTAGCAGTTCCTCATCATACCAAACTTTACCTTGTTTTTGTCAACATAATTACAAACAAAATGGCTAAATACCTTGTCCCGTCTTTTGATGTTTTCTCAGACATATGAATCAAGAGAATGTTAAACAAATAGATTAAATTTTGCCCTTTGTTGAATAATAAGTACCAAAAATATATAGTTTGTCAACCAAACAAAGGAAAATAGATCAAGAAACATTGGTCAATTTAGTTTCAGTTTTTATCTCTAATATGTCAAATCACTTGAAAGTCCAAAACAATTTTAGATAGAAAAGATCACTTTTGAACTGAGAACGGGTCAAAACATAAACAACTTTTTTTAATGAAATAATTACCTCAACAAATGCTCAGTTCATAGTAATGGTTATATATCATTTTATTGTTACCTCTTGATCTTCCACCATTAAAGTGTTAGAATATGATTTTGTTGTTATTTATCAAGATAAGAAGCAAGTTGTTTCTTCAAAAGCAAAGTTGGGTACTTGACCTCCACATGTTGCATTATACTAATGATGGAAGCTCCTCCAAATCCCTACAGAAAACACTAAACTCAATTTACTGTCCGATTAATTTAAATTAATCACTAAATAAATTAATATATATTAGAACGTAACAAATAAAATTGTCAAATCTGGATATCTGACCTCTATTGCATAACTCATCATTTGGACAATACGATCAAATATGTTTGTTATATATGCTTCAAAAGCTTTGTTGTGCAAAATGCTTCAGTATATAACGTAAGTGGCAACCCGTTTCCCTTTAGAAAAACCAAGATCTTCTATAGTAGCTTTCATAAGAGTATCAACCAATTCCTATACCACATATATAAAGGTACATATCAAACAGTATGTTCCAACGTGTTTTCATGTATATAAGTCGTTCTTTAACAAAAGCAATAAAATAACTATCTATATCAGGACGATAAGGTATAATATGAAGTCTACATATATGGAAAAAAAAAGACCGTGATAAGAAACATACACGTTCCCTCCCTAGAGTAGATTTTGTCAAGTTGCTATCAAATTCCTTTGAAGGGGCTCCATCCTTTTGTTCCTAAAGATTAAAGGTTTCTTCTTTAGAGCAAAAAAGGAAATGTCGAAAAAACATATGTTGGAAAGCTATAAAGGTTAGATTTGACAGTAGGAGTGATGTGTAACAAAACACATTTGGATTTAAATAAAAACATACATTTTCAGAATAAGTTCTCAGCAAGAAAAAATCAGTAAAATAGCAACATGTTTTTTCTTCTTTCTATTTATAGGTGAACTTTTTTCATGCTCTAAGCTGATATACAATTGTCCTAAATAACATCATACCTGGTACCCTTTTGAAAAGATGGTAAAGAGAGAGGACATGCCCTTTTGAGACTTAAATAGGGGAATAACGTTTGGACTAAATTGCATATTTGACAAAAATATTGATTTTCTTAGTAACACAATATATGTAAACATGACAGTGGATCAAGGAACTCATATGAATATATTGATTTTGTTAGTAACACTATTGAGTCTAAGAATTCTTGGAATCGTTCCAAAGGGTTGCAGAAATTTAGATTTATAAAACAATAGCTAAAACATAAATAAAAGAGTACATATAACTGGATCGAAAAGATTATTATGGCAGATAAATCGTACCCTGGGACACTATTGCTTCCACGTCAGGCGCGTAATAAAATTTATGCTTTTGACGATTATACCATCCTTTTCCTGTTTCGAATTCTTAAAACGACAAAGGGATACACGACTAATAGACATATTGTTAGGCCACACAATAATCAAACACTCATAAAAAACTGTAATATCAAAACATACACAAATGTCAACGTTTGTAAATCCATTGCATGTTTCTCCTACACATCTGAATAAAGTAGAGACCAAATTATAATCCAAAAGGTAATTTTCATGAATGTCACTACAATCCAAAATTAACTAAAATAAATATCCATTTATAAGTTGAGGGGAAAAAACCTTGATCATCATTGTTTTTTTTTCAAACCTGTCATGAAGAAAACATAGATATCCGTAAACTGACCAAAGTTTTGTTGCAAAATCATAACAACCGATTACCGATTTAAAGCTGCATGCATAACTAAAATAGAAGACAAACGTGATACTTATTGTGATGTGATAAATAGAATAAATTTGTAAATTGAATTACCTGTTGTTGTGTGAGATTGCATAACAAATAACGTGAGGAGGGGGTGACCTCTTCCATTCTTGTGTTTCGTGGTTGTTTGTGAATGATTGTCCAGGATTGTCCACGATTTATGATGACTCTCGTGCTCGTTGTTTTCTTTTCACTCGAGTCTCATTCATCGATGCTTTTGGAAATCCTATATCCGAAAATCTTATCGACTAACGTTTTCTTTGGCATAATTAATAAATAGGCCAAGAATTTTGTTAGGATTGCCTTTACCTGTAAAACATTGAGGACAATGTTCCATTCTAGTCCGGGGGAGGGTGAATTTTCGATTCGATTTGACCTTGCATTTTTCACCATGTCATGTACTCTCGCAACTCCGTTTTTCCTAAAAAATAAAAAAAAAAAAAATTGAAAAAATTTGAAGAAAAATAAATGAAAATGTCATGAAAAAGCACAAAAAAATGAGAAAAGTTGAAAAATTGTGCAAAAATATATTAAAGTTTAAATAAGTGTTTTGACACCTTGTTGACTTTACAAATGGTGAGAGTAGCAATAAATATTTTGACTTGACCGGGCGTGTTGAGCCCTAGCTTGTTCCCTTAACCAATGATAATCATATAAGCTTGTGCTAGTTTGGTACACCAGGAGCTATAAAATGCGAATTCTTTCTTAAGAATCTACAAGTTCCCGTACTTGACTTTATACATGCGCAGCTTAAAAGCTTTCGCTAGTCTTTTACATAAGGAGCTAGAAAACGCGAATTCTTCTTTTAGAATTTGCAACTTTCCGTAACTGACTTTATATATGCTTGGCTGATTATCGGCTAAGTATTCGCGGGTTTCATTACTTGAGATCTTAAATTGCAAAGAGCGAGAAATGATAGAGCTTATTTAGAAGTTAGATGCTAAACATGGAGTATTTGGTTCTCTTTAGAACTCATGAAAGGTACTTGTGGCTTTTTGCTCCCGCAAAATTGTTTCACCAATAAAAATAGATGTTCTAGGTTAATTAATGGTATTTAGGTTTGGGCAATATTTAGTTTCTTATTTTCTTAAAAGAATCTTTGCTTTAGAAGTTGGGTACATATCAAGGAACATTAAAAATAAAAGCAAAAAATGAAAAGTCAAAAGTAAAAAGTTGATATGTATGTGGTTTTGGAGCTACCCGATAAGCTTCTATTGAAATATAAAAAAGAAAAAATTGAAAATATAAAGAAAATGAAAAAAAAAATGATGAAAGTGAAAAATGAAAAAAAAGTGAAAAGTGAAAGTTTGAATGAATAAGAGCTTAAGTGTTATAAAAGTTGTTGGCACGTAAGGTGCATGTGGATAATTTTGAATTAGTCACATGAGGTGCACGTGTAGTACTCCGCAACTTATATTTGAGATTGTATGTACCCAATTCCTTGATGTGGAACGAATTTCTAAAGCAGTGGTTCTTGAGAGAAAATGAAAAACTACTTAGCTTTTAAACTTGGTATCTCTATCGGACTAAAAGTTATTGAAACGAGAAATTATGAAAAAATTCATTTCTCAACAAAAGTAAAAAATCTAGATACATTAAGAAAATGGGAGTAAGAGGTTTCCACAAGTAACTTTTATGAGTAGTGTTAGCATCTAACTTGTAGATAAGCTGTGATCTCGTTTGTACGCTTAGTTTGGGGGCTTGTGAAAAATCAAGAATGACGATTTTTATCCGTATGGTCACTTTTCCATGAAAAGTGTTTCTACTTTTTGACCCTAAAAATTATTGTGTAGTATACTCTAATATGAGAACATGGATGGTTTAGTGTTTAGGATGATTTTAGGTTAGGTTTTCTAATGAGAAGTTAGAGAGAGAAAGAGATGAAGTTGGGAGCCTTTGAGAGAAAATAGAGAAATGTTAGATTGCAAGTGAAGGTCTGATGAGTGTGTAAATACTCATCATTTTTACCTTTTCTGAGTTGCCAAAACATCTAAAAATACTCAATATTGTATCAAAATAGTGAAAATATCCCAGGAATGTGTTTTACATGTTTCAAATGCAAAATAATCAAAAACAGATGAAAAACGTACAAAGTTTGCATAATTGGCAGTTTCAGTCCCTCAACTTTCAAAAGTTGTCAAATCTAGTCCCTGGTTGTTCTAAATACTTGAAAAAGTCACCAAAGGTCCTTTTAAATCAAAAAGTTACACAATTAGTCCTTTGGTGCAAAGTTTCACAAATGTCAAGCTTAGTCCCTGAAGTTTGGAAAATTGTCAAAAATGGTCCCTGGGATATTAAAACTTTGAGAAAAACAAATTTTGTCCTTGTACTTCTCATATGTAACAGGATTGGTCCTTGATTGGCAAGTTTGGTGAAATTACACATTTGGTCCCTGAAGTTTGAAAGTTTGGCAGATTTGGTCCCTGGTGAAATTTAAATGGAAAAATCAACTTTGGTCCTTGAACTATTCATCATTTGGCAAAAATGGACCTTGTGAACAATTTGGAAGATTACCAAAACACACCCCTCAAAATTCGGATAATTACAAAAATGGTCCTTGTGCAATAAAAAACCAAACCGGACCCTAAGTATTGTTAAAACCAACACCAAGTCCAATCCACAAAAAAAGCCCACCCCCTTGTTTTACTCTTGGCCCATGTGATCCTGAGCCCAACCAAACAACACCCCTTATAATAAAACCCAGGGTCAAACTTTGACCCCTTGGTCAAACCGAGTCAAACAACCACCCCCAGCCTTCTCCTTTCCCTCCCCCACCACTTGCACTGTTCCCCCATCACATCACCACCACCCCATCTTATCCCACCGCCCAAACCACTCACCCACACCACTTTCACCTAATAATCCAACAAGCATTTAATGCTTCCCCCTCCAGTTGGTATTATTAGAAGCAAATTGCAAAAATTCTTTTTCCCGCCAAAACACATGGAGGGCTATGATGAAGTTTCAGTGATCCAATGTCCCTAATTATTGATGGGAAATGCTCAGAGAAGGCAAGGGAACCCTAATTCAAGCTATAAAAGGGAGGAGATTGCAAGGAAGAAAAAAAGTAGTCAATTTAGCTTAATTTTATGTCGAATTAAATTAGGATTTCAAATTCAGTGTAATTTTCATATTTCAAGCATTGTAGTAGCTGTCTAGTTGTACTCTAAGTCTTTTTAAGTAATAAAAATCAAAGTTTCAGTTCTGTTTTTGTTAATGCAATTCACTCATGTTTTTGAATTTCTCAATAACTTTAGTTGTCAATAGTATCAATGATCATGGACTGATATAGGGTCATTTAGGTTCCCTTAAGCTTGTTAAAGCTTGTAGAGACCATAAAACTCAGTACTAGTAATAAAAATAAAAAATATAAAAATAGTCAACATAAGTCAACTGTGGTGGTTTTGAGTTTGATTTCAGGTATTCAGAGGCATTGAAGGGCAAGCTTGGAAGTGGATAAGCCTATCTAAAGATAGGCTTCTGTGGAAAACCCTTTGTTCATGCTAAGGGTGTCTTGTAAGTTTGGCTTATTTTGAGTTTTCTCTAAAAAAATAGCTTAAGGTCTGCTTATCTAGTTTATTCTGTTTGATTCATGCTTAATGTTCATCTGAGTAGGTTAGTGTTGTGTAGTTTGAGTGATCTCAGTTTATTGCTTGAAATAGATCTCTTGTTCATTTGTTTCCTTGTTTTGACTGTCTTGGTGGAAGTCTAAGTGTAGCTCAGTTAATTGTTGATATTTGCATTGTTCCTTGACCCACATCAATTAACACTAGTACATTTGAAGTCTAGGAATCATATATGTGGAGCAAATCTTTGAAATACTTCAAAATATCTTGGTTATAACTGTTAAAGGGGTGTTTGGCTTGACTGTGTATGGGATGTTTAAACTTAAGATTGATGTTACCTTTGGTTCCTTTAGTTCACAGTAGGTCCAAATAAGTTTAATTGAGTACAAAATCCTGGTTTGGTAACAAGAAAGTCAAAATCAACCTCAAATCACCCTCAACAGTTAACTGTTGAGGTTTTGGGACTTCAAATCCCTGACATTAGCTTAATCTTTGAAGTTTATTCTTAAAATAGCTTTTTTATAGCTTAAATACATGTTCTCAGCTCATTAAGAAGCATCAAAGTTGGATAAAGTCAAAATTCCAGGTTTTCATTAAAAAGTCAAATTGCATCTTTCAGATTTTTCCAAATATGGTGAGAATTAATTAGAATTTTGTGATTGGATTCAAGGGCTGAAACTTGTTTCTAATTAAAGCCCCTCAGCTCAACTTTTGATTCCCACCTTTGTTTGATTTTTGTGAATTTTTTTGTGGACCCCACACCTAGCCAAACACACTTGCAGGGGGACTGACCTCCCCTGCATCAGCAAAACACCACAACACCACCACCTTTGGTGGCTATTGTAGGCCACCTCAGTGGGTCCCAATGATCCACCTTGGGTTTTCCCAACTCCCTCCTACCAGGCTACAAGCCTTGACCATTTGTTTGACCTAGGGCTTAGTGGACCCCACCTGGAATCACTGCTAAAGTTTGTCCCATTTCTGAGTTTAGCTTAAAGTATCAAAGTGCTTATTTTGGATCTAATTAGCTTAACAGTGCTTATAGCTTGTTGTTTTTATCTTATTTAAGTCCCTTTTGCTTAAGTGAATCAAGTTTCATCATTGTGGACCCCACATATAGTCATTTGAGCTTAATTTGCTACTTGGTCAACGTTAGTCAACTGTTTTGCTTAAGGGGGTGCACACAGCTTATTTTTAAGCTATATAAAAAGTTGTTTCACAAAAGTGTCTTATTTTCATCTCATATTTAGCTGTCAAAAAGAAAAACACCAAAAAAAGGCAAACATAAAATTAGTGATAGCTTCTATTTAATAGATTCTATCTTTTTCATTTTTCATTTCAGCTTATTTATAAGCACTTTTCCATTTTTATAATTTTCTTAATTTTCTAGTACCTTTAAGTATTTAAAATAATTTTCTTAGATTTTTCTTAAACAGTTTATTATTTATTAGATTTAAAAGTAGTTTAAATAATTAAATAAGTAATATTAGTAATTAATTAGTTTTCTTAATTTTTTATTAACAACAGTAGGTTTTTATAATTTTCCTAGGTTTTATAAATTAGTTAAGACTTTTAGAAAATATATTTTTAATTTCTACTGTTCATTTCCCATTTTTCTTATTTTAATTATTTAAATTAGATTTAAGTTAATTAAAAGGTAATTAATTAGTAAAATAGCCTAAATATAATTTTTTAGAAGTTTTTATAATTTTTTAGGATTCCTGTGATGGTTAAATAGTTTTATAAATTTTTCCATAATTTTCTAAGTTAATTTAGTATTATTAGTAATTTAAAATAGTTTAATTAGTTTAATTGAGATAATTAGTTTTTAATTAATAAAAAAACTCATAAAAAGACAAAAATATTTATTTTTATTTTTTATACTTTCTTCAAGTTCATTTTTAAGTTTAGAAATTATTTTTGCAAGTTTTTAGTTTAATTTGTAATCCTTGTAATTTTTAGTTAATTTAAATTAGGTTTAAATTACATTTTAAATAGTTTTAATTAATTAAGTAATATTTAAATATTAAAATAATCATTTTTATCATTTCATTTTCATTTTAAGTTTTCTTTAATTTTAAGTTTTCAAAAGTTTCACTTGCACCCCCTGTAGTTTGTAATCTGATAAAACCCATTTTTCTGTCTGTTACGTGATCCCAAATTGTGAATTTGTGCATATATCTGTATATCTGTTTTTGTGAATATTATATCATTGTGCAAATACCAAAAATATCAGTAGCAAAATCAATTTCAAATCATCTTGGCTACTGTCCTCAGTGCCACTCATTCCCATAAACGATTTCCAAAAACATCATTTAAATCTCGCTGGGACTTAACGACCCGGGGACACACTATACTATCACCGGAGAATTGGAACTGAGCTGTCTTTGACTTATTGACCTTGGTCAATAATATCTGACCGTTTCAGGACCAATCAAGGTCCAACCCTTTCCCTTGGGTGGGAAAGGGTATTTATAGTTACAATAGAAACGCCCCCTGAAACGGGCTGTGGAGCGAGCTGACGGTGGGTAAAGACCCGACTCGACTCCACAAATACTAACTAATACTAGACTACGTTCTAACTAATAAGATATATACTACGAGCTACAATATGTTAAACTACACTCGGGGTGACCGAGTCTTCATATGAATAAACGTATTCCTAACAATCTCCCCCTAAGGGAGGTCACCCCGGAAAATAAATATTGAATCATAGCATTCAAGTCTTTGATGACATCTTTGTAGCTCGTAGCCTTTCGATTCTTCATTGTTGGGATCTTTGTGCTTTAAGTGGTAGACTCTAGATGACACCTTCAATGTGATGGATGATCCTTGGAAATAGCTTTAACTTCATCATCTAAATGAGTGTCTGAGGGTCATCTTTGAGTAGTAACGTCTCCATGTGATATGAACATCTTTGTGTTGGCATGCTCACACTTTTTCAGGATCATGATCTTATGCATCAGAGTTGTGGAAGCACATGTGAGGCCCAATCAGTGATCATGATTTCTTGGATTGTGATGTTGAAGTGTGAGCACGTGTTGGTGGATCAGCATCTTTTCAGCAATCAACTGCAGCCGTCAGAAATTCCTGTAAGTAGACAGTTAGCAACAAATCATCCGATACTTATAGGTTTGGAATTAGAGATTGTTAACAGCATAGTGTGAAGACTCCTTCTAATCCTCTCCAAGATCGTTCCCAATCGGTAAACCCTGAGAGGATTTACGCGAACTACCTAAGGAGATCAACGAATGGGTTTTCCCCCTCAATCGATGACACATTTAAGAATACACATTTTGCTTAAAGTATTAATTCTTTTAGTATCGATTGAATGGCATATTTTAAACAACATTTCGAGTTTGTTTGATCTTCAAAAACCATGGTACCACCAAGTTTGGAACAAATATTTTCCCGAAGAATCATTGAAGGAAAAATATTTGGGATGTAAAGAAGACTTCTCTTCTTTTACCAGAAATGATGCACTTAAGCGTACATCAGATTGGAAAGGCACGAATATAAAGTAATTCATACCTTTGTTAGGAACAGTCATCTTTTTGGCGACGAACTTTCCCCAGTATAAAGACCGGGTTGCTATCTGAAGTCATAGCAAACAATTTTGAAAGAATATTTTTAGAAACGACATGTTTTAGAAAAGCTTATGTTTTAGAAAAGCTTTATACAAAGGAAGAACTCCTGCTCAAGCATATGTATGTTTCCGTGTCATTATTGAATGACATTTCTAGGAACGTACATACTATTGATTACACAGGAGACATGTCGAGAGAAGAATATTTTTTTGGTTTTTATGATTTTATGATTTTTTTTTATAGATTTTGAAGATTTTATATTTTTCTATTTTCCTATTTGTTTTAATACTATGTACAAAGGATATGTGAAGCAACCCCTTTACTCCTCCTGATCTTCCTGAAGACTTAAGAGATCCTCAGGCGTGAGACTCTTCATACCAAGACGTAGGAGGATGAATTGAAATTGGTCCCTAGAAAGTGCTTTGGTGAAGATATCAGCTAGCTGGAATTCAGTCCTCATGAAGTAAAGTTCCACAATTCCTTTCTCAACTTGCTCCCTGATGAATTGGTGTCGAATGTCAATGTGTTTAGTCCTTGAGTGTTGGACATTGTTTCAGCAGAGTTCAATTGCACTTTTGTTGTCACAGTACATGGGAATCTTGTTGCATACGAAGCCATAGTCCGAAAGTTGAGATCTCATCCATAAGATCTGAGCACAGCACGAGGACATGGCAATGTATTCAGCCTCTGTGGAGGAGATTGACGTACTCATTTGTTTCTTTGAAGACCAACTGACTAGCTTATTACCCAAAAACTGAGCACCCCCAGATGTACTGCGACGAGTATCTTGACATCCCGCATGGTCAGCATCAGAATAGGCTATGAACGCCATAGAAGTGTCCTTGGGGTACCATAGGCCCATGTGGATTGTTCCTTTAAGATTCCGAAAGACTCTCTTGATGGCTTCCAGGAGTTTCTTGGTAGGTTTGGATTGATACCGAGCACACATGCAAACGGCAAACAAAAGATCCGGTCTGCTAGCAGTAAGATACATTAAGGAACCAATCATGCTTCGATACTTGGTTTGTTTGACCGGGATCCCAACATCATCTTCATCTAGTTTTGATATTTCAATCATTGGAGTATCAACCGAGTCACAGGAATCTAATCCAAATTTCTTCAAAATTTCATTAGCATACTTGGATTAATTGATGAAGATGCCATTGGGATTTTGAGATATTTGCAAGCCTAGAAAGAAGGACATTTGACCCATCATAGACATCTGGAACTCAGAACTCATCTCTTAGGAGAAACGATCACACTCTTTGGGATCAGATGAGGCAAATATGATATCATCAACGTAGATTTGTACATGAAGAAAGTTTTTGCCTGTTTTTCTGGTAAAGAGTGTAGGATCAACAGCACCTTTGGAAAACTTGTTAGCAAGAAGGAATTTTGACAAGGTTGATGCGTAGGGATTGCACCAGGCTTTACCTCTCGAGGGATCTCGAGAAGCTTACAACCCCCACCAGGCAGTGTACCTGATCGATGTAGTATAGTATAATGACAAGTACCGGGGGATTGATCGTTCAGCTAGGAATAGTGTCGCTAGGATTAGAAAACCTAAAGACTAGGTCTAGAGATGAGGGATGATTCTTTTTGTATTTTTATATTTTTTTGAAAGCAAGTAAAGATCTCGGGTTTGAAGGAGTTGGGCGGAATTAGTTGCTAGTCAACTAACCCAATACTAAGATGCAATCAAAATAAAATACTAGAAATGAAAATAAAACTAAATTAAACTAAGGTTGTGAGCAATATGTGGGAGAATTGTGTTTACTTAGATTTCACTACTCCCTAGATATCTTTTACACGTTAATTACTTGTTATAGTTGCGTGGATGACGGATTGTATTCCTTAATACCATTCATGGGGTGGCATACTTACTTCCCCAATCCTATGAGTGCCTACTTCACTCCTATGTCGAGCCGGCTAAGAAGCTCCTAACATGGGATCATTAGAATTTACTTATACATTAAATACAACCAATAAAACCTAGTACACATCGGTTCATGTTTCCTAAGACGTTCAAGCATGTTACACAATGGAGATCTGCTAGTTTTCTTAAGCCTAACATTGAAATCATTCATCCAATACAACCATAAACAAGTAATCAACACATAATTAACATCTAGGTTTCATTATATCTAAGCAAACACAAGATAAATCTAGCCTAGCATGTTGAAATCAAGACAAGTAAAAGATATAATCAACCAACACATAGACATATTGATTGAATTAAAGAGAAGACTTATCTCAATAGAACATGAAAGGATTCAAGGGGTGAAAACCCTTGAAAGTACTGTAAAATATGAGCTAGGGTTTACAAAATTCGGCCCTAATTATCTCCACACAAGTTCCTCTCTAATGAATGAAAAATAGAAAACTATATATAGAGTTTAGTAGGTGACGGCGTCAAGAACAAAGGTCTGACGCCGTCATCTCGACGCCAATTAGTTCCTCAGACTGCCTAGATTTGGGTCTGACGCCGTCATGTACTCTCCTTATGCAGGCCGTCACACATTTAACTCTTGACGGCCTTGTTGTGACGCCGTCAGGTTTGCACTGGGTCGTCACCACTTTTACTCCTGACGCCTTCAGGGTCTTCCTCTTGACGCCGTCAGGTACTGTTCTCAGCTTGGAAAATTAAGTCTTTGGCGTATTCTTCACTTTTATAATCCAAAAACGTCCGAATTGCTTCCTTTTCCAGATTTCACTCCCAAAGTACCTAAAATCACAAAAGGAACGATTTAGGGTAATATTTGATCAATTAAACTCAATTCCGGGCTTAAATGACCCCCTAAAAGTGGTTCATTTTTCGCCTCATCATATACCCTTACACTTGAGATTTGCTTGTCCTCAAGCAAATGCGCTTTTATTCTAATCAAAATACAAGTTAGGGGTCATTTAACACTAATATAAAAGTAATTACAACAAATAATCGTTCCACTAAAGACCAAAGACAAGCACGGAGGTCATATACTAGCACCTCACAAATAGTGTTTAGATACTCACATCTCTCGGGTGTAATAAAGTAATATCACAATATGGAAACGGAAGATATCTCTCACTACCTGTCATAGCAAAATAGATTACCATAGGCTTGGGAAAGGATCAAACCTCCACCACATGGCGTAAGCACCTAGGATAAACTATCAAAGAGGTCTTTTAAAGGGTTGTAACGTTAGGTGTAGGGATATGGAATACACGGTTTTGTTGGATATAGGAAGTTTTAATGGTGGCGAGTTAACAATCTTGGTTAATTACATGTACAATATGGCGTTGCTAAGCCAAGACTAGACTCGACTTAAGCTAATAAATGAAAAATAACAAAAACATAAAATAAACATAGAATGGAAACGGGATGATAGTCCGTATGTTTTTTTTTCTTTTCTTTTTCTATTTTTTTTTTTTTTTTTTTTTTTTTTTTGGCATACACTCTTACTCTGCCATCCAAAATAATACATCATAGGGGATGAACATTCCCCTTACACTTGAATTTTTACATACTTTACCATAAACTAATCTAATGACTCGAATTAAGAAAATCAAAACACTTGGAGTACTTTTAAGATTAACGCACATACGGGGGTACTTTACCCATGAGTCCCAATCGTCCCAAAACAATATGTACAAGGATATGACTCGACTTAGCAACCATGTAATCAATTAGATAATTAACTTAGGGTTTAACATATAACAATAATGCACTAAAGATGAGTGCATACACGGAAGGCTAAGGCGATTTGGGTGTACATTTAAGTGGGGTGTAACAAATTATTCTTTTAAGTAAGATGCTTAAAGTTAGAAATGAAAAGATAGGCTCGGAGGGGTGTACTAGGGGTTTCGTGTACTAAAAATGAGTACAACGCTAAGGTGTGGGAAAAATTAATTGTCTTAACTAGCAAAGTAATATGACTTAAATGGTCAAGTAATTATAATACGGGTTTAACACAAGGGTGATCCTAATGCCTCTTATCATGTAGTAAATCCTACTACACGAATGTAGTCTCACTAGCGGTCTCGGGATGCATCACTAACGCAAGTTCTAGAGTCTAAATGCTACCGGTACACTCATAAGCACTAATAGTAAATGCTTTTCCTATGAAATCTAAAGGCGAACCTCACATATTTGGGTGAAAATTTTTTCTGAATGGTACAGTTTTGTGCTAGTCATACAATCTCCTATCCATGAGACACTTGTTATGGCTAAAGTTTCACTCCTAAGTGTTGTAAAAAAATTTAAATTTGGCGCTAAAATTGCACTAACAAGTATTTCTCATAGTTTTATTACACATCTACTATCAAACAAACAAACTCAAGCGAAAGTGTATATGTAAGGTTTCATCATTTTACCCTCCCCTTACACTTAGGATGAACATTGTCCCCAATGTTCAAGTAAAGAATGTAAAAGTGAAATAAGTAAAACGAATGAAGTCAAATACTCCCCTGATTCGCTCGGTATGGATAATAAGGTGGCCAGGTTAGATCTTCCTCCAAGAAAATGAACAATCAAAGCTTCCTTTCCAGAAAAATAACCATCTTCTTGTCATACATAACCTGTAAAACTTGAGAAAACAGACAAGGCAACCTCGCATAAAATCGGCGGCAACCTACATATGCTAATAAATCCTAGAAAACAGATAAGATATAATGCTTGTGGAATGATGTTTGCAGATTTCCTGGAGATTATAAAACTAATAATTCAACAAAAACTTTAAGACTCCGTTAGAAAAACAAAACTGGTAAAATTTCCAAATTTTTACACGTGACGCCGTCAAGAGTAAACTCCTAACGCCGTCAGAAGTGACCTGCAGAAATTCTTATGTTAAGTTTCCGGAAAATTTCTGGAAAAACTTGGTCCTACTTCCTGGAAAATCCTGCAAAACATCATTATGACTCGATACATGCATTTGACTCTAACAAATACGAATATACATGTTTACTTAATATTGTGGAGACTCATGATCGGTTTTGTTTCTTAAAAACATATTTGGGGTTTCCCCTTACACTTATCTTTTGCAAAAATACCTTTGGGTGAAGTTAAGACTAGGCCAAACAACAAAGTAAAGTATTTTAACTATTTAGTTTTGAAACATGATCTACCAACAATAAAAATAAAGCATGCATACAGAAGCAAATAACAAACAAAAAAAATAAAAATCACACAAAACATGGGTTGCCTCCCAAGAAGCGCTTTTCTTTATTTACGAGTCTTGTAGTTAGACTCAAGGTCATTGGTTACTACGTGACCTCATCGTTGGTTCCACTCTCTAGGTCGTCTTCTAAACCAGTTTTGTACTCCGGACCTAATTGCAAGCATTCTTTGTAGAAACCAAGCATCCTATTCATCACATACTCTACTCCTCTACGTCTATCCTCATCATTCCTATAGTAAGCTGCTTGTTTGTGTTCTTTTTCTATATTAGAAAGGAGGCGGTACTGCTCAATCTTGTAGGGCATTTGGTAAGCAATCTCATCATTCTCTTCCTTGAATCTAACTATCCCTAAAGTCGGATCATAACTCATCCTAGTGGTCTCAACAAATAGTTTTTCGAATACTACTTGGCTTAGGCAATCATCTATCACCGGGCGAGTATCTTCTACTATCATAAAATTGATCTCATAGGTGAAATTACCTATAATCACATGCAATCCCTTCACTCTTCCTACAAAATTACTTATCAAATTCTTATTGGGCATCATCCTATAATCAAGTTGTTTCTTCATCACCCAATTGTAATAAGTCCTAGTCATGATGTTTACAGGAGATCTAGGATCGATATAAGCTTTCCATATATGCATATGCCCGATGTTGCATGGTATGTTGATGTTAGAGGGGTCTCCCATTTTGATAAGGGGTGTGCCAAGGATATATGGTGTCTCGGGGCCATCGAATAAATCCTTATGGTATTCCCGTTCTTCTTTGGTGGGCAACTTATCAAAGTGCTTTTCTATAGTCTCTACTTCCTCTAAATCCTCTCCCCTATTAACCTCAACTTCCCTAATTTCATCCTTAGTCTCGGTTTCTACTTCAACTTCATCTTTGTTACTTTCTTCTATATCCTTATCTTTTGGCTTAATGGTGACAACATTGACAAAGTGGACATGTTTGGATGATGAGGGGTCCTTAATTTGGATTCCGTTATTGGCGTCCCTAGTGTCCTTTCTAGGTGTAGTTAACGCTTGGTTGTTGAGGGCTTTCAACAAGTTGTCTATCTTGTTGGTCATCTCCGTTTGTTGTTGGTTGAATTCAATTTCAAACCTAGCTATGCGAGCTTCTTGAGATGCCATGAACTTACACATCAATCCTTCAAGATTGTTGGTACTACCATAGTTATTAGAAGGATTGTTGTTGAAAGTACGGTTGGAGGGTGGACCGTTTGGTTGATAACGATTAGGCGGATTGGAAGAATTGGCTTGATTTTGTTTCCACCT
The DNA here is from genome assembly GCA_030686995.1 of Artemisia argyi. Lineage (NCBI taxonomy): Eukaryota > Viridiplantae > Streptophyta > Magnoliopsida > Asterales > Asteraceae > Artemisia > Artemisia argyi. The sequence continues at coordinate 65,048,667 of CM060689.1, forward strand.
AAGGTTTGGGTGATTTTTCCAAGAGGGGTTGTAGGAATCACCGTAAGGGTTTGGCTCGGGTTTGAAAGTGTACCACTTATCTCCCGCTTCGTCGGTACGCGAGGATGCATAGTCCGCAAAAGCTGTTCCGGGGAGTTCCACACAATCACGAGTGTCATGGGGACCACTACATAATTCGCATGAAGAAGTGATTTTGTTCAATTGGCTTGAAGGCTTAGGAGCTTCGTAAGATTTCATGAGAAACTTGACTTGGTCCTCAAGTTCCATGATCCTACGGTCGGGAGTGCTGGAGTTGTTCGAAGGCAAAGATATTGCCTTGACCGTTTTGTTCAAATCACGGGGATCATTCCAACTTTCGTTGTCATAGAGAGCAAGATCTTCTATGAGTTCCCATGATTGTTCCGCACTTAGATCACGTAGCTTACCACCGGCTGATTGGTCAATGGCTCGCCTTGTGGAGAAATCGATATGGTCATAGAAGATTTGGACTTGGAGCCAAAGATCTATACCATGATGAGGGACATTTTGGAGTAAGTCCTTGAAACGAGTCTGATACGTGGGAATCGCACCAGGCTTTACCTCTCAAGGGATCTTGAGAAGCTTACAACCCCCACCAGGCAGTGTACCTGATCGTTGTAGTATAGTATAGTGACAAGTACCGGGGGATTGATCATTCAGCTAGGATTAGAAAACCTAAATACTAGTTCTAAAGGTGAGAGATGATTCTTTTTGTATTTTTATATTTTTTAGAAAGCAAGTAAAAATCTCGGGTTTGAAGGATTTGGGCAGAATTAGTTGCTAGTCAACTAACCCAATACTAAAGATGCACTCAAAATAAAATACTAGAAATGAAAATAAGCTAAATTATACTAAGGTTGTGAGAAATAAGTGGAGAAAATGTGTTTACTTAGATTTCACTACTCCCTAGACATCTTTTACATGTTAATTACTTGTTATAGTTGCATGGATAACGGATTGTATTCCTTAATACCATTCATAGGGTGGCGCACTTAACTCCCCAATTCTATGAGCTCTTATCTCCTCCTATACCATGCCCAACACAACCATAGGGATTATAAATAGTGGATCATGCATTAAATACAACCAATAAAGACCTAGTGCACATCGGTTCATGTTTCCTAAGACGTTCAAGCATGTTACCATTTGAATATCTGCCAGTTTTCTTAAGCCTAACATATAAATCATTCATCCAAGACAATTATAAACAAGTAATCAACACATAATTAACATCTAGGTTTCATTAGATCCAAGTAAACACAAGATAGATCTAGCCTAGCATGATGGAATTAAGACAAGAACAAGATATAGACAACCAACACATAGACATATTGATTGGATTAAAAGAATACTTATCTCAATTACACATGAAAGGTATCAAGGGTTTAGAACCCTTGAAAAACCTGTAAAATTCGCACCAAGATCGTTCTTAGGGTTTCTCCAAAACTTCTCCCCTTTTAATGTAAAAATTAGAAAACTATATATAGGAAATAGGGTCTGACGGCGTCAAGACAAAGCTTGTGACGCCGTCATCTCGCCGCCAAAATATTTCTCGGACTGCCTTGATCTACTTCTGACGCCGTCATGTATTAGCATTTCCAGGCCGTCATGATTTTTACTCTTGACGCCCTACTTCGTGACGCCGTCCAATATGTACTGGGTCGTCATGGAATTAACTCTTGACGCCGTCAGGATGTTACTCTTGACGCCGTCACCTACTGTTCCCAGCAAGGAAAATTAAGACTTTGGCGTTTTCTTCACTTTTATGCTCTAAAAACGTCCGAATTGCTTCCTTTTCCAGATTTCACTCCCAAAGTACCTAAAATCACAAAAGGAACGATTTAGGGCAATATTTGATCAAATAAATTCAATTCTGGGCTTAAATGACCCCCTAAAAGTGGTTCATTTTTCGCCTCATCATATACCCTTACACTTGAGATTTGCTTGTCCTCAAGCAAATGCGCTTTTATTCTAGTCAAAATACAAGTTAGGGGTCATTTAACACTAATATAAAAGTAATTACAACAAATAATCATTCCACTAAAGACCAATAGACAAGCACGGAGGTCATACACTAGCATCTCACAAATAGTGTTTAGATACTCACATCTCTCGGGTGTAATAAAGTATAAATTACAATATGGAAATGGAAAACATCTCTCACTACTTGTCATAGCAAAATAGATTACCATAGGCTTGGGAAAGGATCAAACATCCACCACATGGCGTAAGCACCTAGGATAAACTATCAAAGAGGTCTTTTAAAGGGTTGTAACGTTAGGTGTAGGGATATGAAATACACGGTTTTGTTGGATAAAGGAAGTTTTACTGGTGGCGAGTTAACAATCTTGATTAATTACATGTACAATATGGCGTTGCTAAGCCAAGACTAGACTCGACTTAAGCTAATAAATGAAAAATATGAAAAACATAAAATGAACATAGAATGAAACGGGATGGTAATCCGTTTGTTTTTTCTTTCTTATTCCTTTTTTTTTTTTTTTCTTTTTCTTGATTTTTTCGATAATATATATATATATATATATTTTTTTTTTTTTTTTTTTTTACATACACTCTTACCCTACCATCCAAAATAATACATCATAGGGAATGAAAATTCCCCTTACACTTGAATCTTTACATACTTTACATTAAACTAATCTAATGACTTGAATTAAGAAAATCAAAACACTTGGAGTACTTTTAAGATTAACGCACATACGGGGGTAATAAATGATTTTCTTCCTCATTACTCCATAAAATAAGTACTTACCCATGAGTCCCAATCGTCCTAAAACAATATGTACAAGGATATGACTCGACTTAGCAACCATGTAATCAATTAGATAGTTAACTTAGGGTTTAACAAATAACAATAATGCACTAAAAATGAGCGCATATACGGAAGGCTAAGGCGATTTGGGTGTACATTTAAGTGGGGTGTAACAAATTCTTCCTTTAAGTAAAATGCTTAAAGTTAGAAATGAAAAGATAGGCTCGGAGGGGTGTACTAGGGGTTTCGTGTACTAAAAGAAAGTACAACGCTAAGGGTGTGGGAAAAATTAGTTGACTTAACTAGCCAAGTAATATGACTTAAATGGTCAAGTAATTATGATACGGGTTTAACACAAGGGTGATCCTAATGCCTCTTATCATGTAGTAAATCCTACTACACGAATGTAGTCTCACTAGCGGTCTCGGGATGCATCACTAACGCAAGTTCTAGAATTTAAATGCTACCGGTACACTCATAAGCATTAATAGTAAATGCTTTTCCTATCAAATCTAAAGGCGAACCTCACATATTTGGGTGGAAAATTTTTCTGAATATACGGTTATGTGCTAGTCATACAATCTCCTATCCATGAGACGCTTGCTATGGCTAAAGTTTCACTCCTAAATGTTGTAAAAAATTTTAAATTTGGCGCTAAAATTGCACTAACAAGTATTTCTCATAGTTTTATTACACACCTACCATTAAACAAAACAAACTCAAGCGAAAGTGCGTATGTAAGGTATCATCTTTTTACCCTCCCCTTACACTTAGGATGAACATTGTCCCCAATGTTCAAGTAAAGAATGTAAAAGTGAAATAAGTAAAAAGAATGAAATCAAATACTCCCCTGATTCGCTCGGTATGGATAATAAGGTGGCCAGGTTAAATCTTCCTCCAAGAAAATGAACAATCAAAGCTTCCCTTCCAGAATGTAAATCATCTTCTTGTCATACATAACCTGTAAATCCTGAGAAAATAGACAAAACAACCTCGCGTAAAATCGGCGGCATCCTATATAAGTTACTAAATCCTAGAAAACAAGATAAGATATAATGCTTGTGGAATGAAGTTTGCAGATCTCCTGGAGATTATAAAACTTAATAATTCACAAAAACCATAAGACTCCGTTAGAAAAACAAAACCGGTAAAATTTCCAGATTTTTACACGTGACGCCGTCAAGAGTTAACTCTTGACGCCGTCAGAAGTGACCTGCAGAAATCCTTATGTTAAGTTTCCGGAAAATTTCTGGAAAAACTTGGTCCTACTTCCTGGAAAATCCTGTAAAACTTCATTATGACTCAATACAAGCATTTGACTCTAACAAATACTAATATACATGTTCATTTAATATTGTGGAGAATCATGATCGGTTTGTTTCTTAAAAACATATTTGGGGTTTCCCCTTACACTTATCGTTTGCAAAAATACTTTTAGGTGGAGTTAAGAGTAAGCCAAAACAACAAAGTAAAGTATTTCCACTATTTAGTTTAGAAACATGATCTACCAACAATAAAAATAAAGCATGCATACGGAAGCAAATAACAAACAAACAAAAATAAAATCACACAAAACATGGGTTGCCTCCCAAGAAGCGCTTTTCTTTATTTATGAGTCTTGTAGCTAGACTCAAGGTCATGGGTTACTACGTGACCTCATCATTGGTTCTACTCTCTAGGTCTTCTTCTAAACCAGTTTTGTATTCCGGTCCTAGTTGCAAGCATTCTTTGTAGAAACCAAGCATCCTACTCTTTACATACTCTACTCCTCTACGTCTATCCTCCTCATTCCTATAATAAGCCGCTTGCTTGTGTTCCTTTTCGAAATTAGAGAGAAGGCGGTATTGCTCTGTAGAACCCAAGAATCACCTTCAGGAGGACGAGGTTGATCAAAATAAGCCATTATTCTAGAGAGAGAAAGTAGAGAGAAGGTGAGGTGAAACAAAGATGTTTTTATTATGATAAATTATGTTGCACACCCACACCTCTCAAGTGAAGCCTTGAGAGGTATTTATAGGCCTTACAACCCTTACAAAAGACAACTTTTACAATATTACATTAGCAGTCCCTGCACTTTATGCATTCTAGTTGTCTACTCCAATTCACGTAAATATCGCTCAGCTTCATTTCTAACAATCTCCCTCCAGCTGGAGATATACGTGAATTGGTTACAGTGATTCCTAACAAGTAAAATAAAACAATCAAAGTAAGCGCAACAATGCTGAGGAGGACTTCATAGCTCTTTTCTTCATAAATATCCCCAGCAGTCTTTGTTTACTTGTAGACGAATCACATGCTAATCTAATTGGGTTATTACTCCCTCCCAATTAGTAAACCATTTTCTTTTACATGCTCCCTCCCAAATAGACAACCCGTTTGATATAACCTTGATGCTTGTCGAAGAAGTATCTTTGAATTCTGCCCATATAATCTTTAGTCTCATGCACAGCGGAAAATGAATCTTAGACTGATAATATGTAACTTCTTCACAGGTTTGTTTGAGGAGCATCATATTGTCATATTCAACTCACTTAGAATGCTTCCAGATCTTCAATAAAAGCCTCGATGTACACATTTCTCCCTCCTGGATGATGACGATCTCTCGAAATCATCATAAATATGTGTACATAAACGTATCAACTGGAAGCAACATACAAATCAATACCCCATGAGTGAGATGGCAATAGCTATTCTCTCTACACTTCATCTCAGATCAACCTCTCTTCCATTTCCATTGGCTAATAGTAAGTGACCATGTGTGGAGACAACCCGATATGACAAACTTGAGTGTGAAGTAAAATTCCCAGACTTGTGACTTATGCTTGTACTATCCTGATTAAGAACCTATATGAGCACAACAACGTAACTCCTTACAATATAGGTAGTGGCATATACCCAACCATCCATCCTTTATTGTATATCCGTCTCTTGAACAATCCACAACCTTGTGTGACACTGAGCACTACAACGTAACTCCTTAAAGTGATAGCTATTGTGAGCATTAAGAGCCAACTTATGCGTTTATAGATCTCACACATAGCTAGATGTCCAAGTCTTAATCACTATCCCATGAATGCTCAAACAAGGATCTCCAAAAGTCTTTCATCCAACCAACCCCTAGACCTTGAGATGCTAAGTACACGCACCCGTAAAACGTCACTTCAGGCTCAAATAAGTAATAAACAAATTATCCCCGTAGTCATCTTTTGATAACGTTCAAAATTTAGCCATCGATCTTTGGTGAATCTTGATCAGGATCTTTTAAGCAATTCGTGGTGTGTTTTTGGTGAAGCTAGAAGTTCAATCTCGTTGATTCGTAGTGATTTCGGATTTTCCCTCCAAAAATAGAATTGGAAAATTTTCTCGTCCATAATTTGGAAATCACTACGAAATACAATTCTGAGGTTACCAGAAAAATTTGAGTTTTGAAAATTTTTACGCAAAATTTCACTGAAAAATTTTGAATTTTGGCCTAAAAATTGAATTTCGGGCCAAAATTTTCAACGTTATACCAAAATGAAAATCTCGCGTAAAAATTGAACGTTTAATCTCGTGTAAAAAATAAATTTTACTCAAACTGTCCCTTAACTAGGATTAGAAAACCTAAATACTAGTTCTAAAGGTGAGAGATGATTCTTTTTGTATTTTTATATTTTTTAGAAAGTAAGTAAAAATCTCGGGTTTGAAGGATTTGGGCGGAATTAGTTGCTAGTCAACTAACCCAATACTAAAGATGCACTCAAAATAAAATACTAGAAATGAAAATAAGCTAAATCATACTAAGGTTGTGAGCAATAAGTGGAGAAAATGTGTTTACTTAGATTTCACTACTCCCTAGACATCTTTTACATGTTAATTACTTGTTATAGTTGCATGGATGACGGATTGTATTCCTTAATACCATTCATAGGGTGGCGCACTTAACTCCCCAATTCTATGAGCTCTTATCTCCTCCTATACCATGCCCAGTACAACCATAGGGATTATAAACAGTGGCTCATGCATTAAATACAACCAATAAAGACCTAGTGCACATCGGTTCATGTTTCCTAAGACGTTCAAGCATGTTACCATTTGAAGATCTGCCAGTTTTCTTAAGCCTAATATATAAATCATTCATCCAAGACAATTATAAACAAGTAATCAACACATAATTAACATCTAGGTTTCATTAGATCCAAGTAAACACAAGATAGATCTAGCCTAGCATGATGGAATTAAGACAAGAACAAGATATAGACAACCAACACATAGACATATTGATTGAATTAAAAGAATACTTATCTCAATTATACATGAAAGGTATCAAGGGTTTAGAACCCTTGAAAAACCTGTAAAATTCGCACCAAATTCGTACTTAGGGTTTCTCCAAAACTTCTCCCCTTTTAATGTGAAAATTAGAAAACTATATATAGGAAATAGGGTCTGACGGCGTCAAGACAAAGCTTGTGACGCCGTCACCTTGCCGCCAAAATATTTCTTGGACTGCCTTGATCTACTTCTGACGCCGTCATGTATTAGCATTTCCAGGCCGTCATGATTTTTACTCTTGACGCCCTACTTCGTGACGCCGTCCAATATGTACTGGGTCGTCATGGAATTAACTCTTGACGCCGTCAAGATGTTACTCTTGACGCCGTCACCTGCTGTTCCCAGCAAGGAAAATTAAGACTTTGGCGTTTTCTTCACTTTTATGCTCCAAAAACGTCCGAATTGCTTCCTTTTCCAGATTTCACTCCCAAAGTACCTAAAATCACAAAAGGAACGATTTAGGGCAATATTTGATCAAATAAATTCAATTCCGGGCTTAAATGACCCCCTAAAAGTGGTTCATTTTTCGCCTCATCAGAGTCCATGCTTCATAAAGAGTTTCATTTTGACGTTGTTGGAACATCAAGATGTCATTTCTAAGCTTAGTAGTTCTCCCCGGTGGGAAAAATTGAGCAAGGAAACGAGTGGTGTGATCATCCCATGAGGTGATGGATCCCGCGGGTAATCGCTCAAGCCATTGGCTAGCTTGATTACGTAGAGAGAATTGGAATAGGCGTAATCGGGTTGACTCTCTAGTTGTAACATCAAGGTCTATAGATTCTACGATTTTAAGGAAGTCCTTGAGATGTCGGTTTGGATCTTCGGAACGAAGTCCATGGAATGCACATCCGCTTTGCACCAACCGGATGGTGTCGGATCGCAAGGGGGTCACATTGGCTCCGGTGAGCTCAATGGTGTTTCGGTAGCCTTGGTGGCTAGGTCGGGAATACTCTCCTAAGGTTCGGGGCCTAAGAGGTTCTAGTGGTGGGATGATGGGTTCAAAGATGTTCCCATCGTCCATGATGTCGTGTGGTGAAGAGTTACGAACAAAAGCACAAAGAAATAAGATAGACTAAAGAGATCCTAAAAATAAAAATAAAATCTTACTAGAAAGGAATCTAGCAAGTAGACCTAATAAAAAGAGATTCTAACCTAGACAATAACTATTCGCCGCCAGCGGCGCCAAAAACTTGATGCGTAGGGATTGCACCAGGCTTTACCTCTCGAGAAGCTTACAACCCCCACCAGGTAGTGTACCTGATCAATGTAGTATAGTATAATGACAAGTACCGGGGGATTGATCGTTCAGCTAGGAATAGTGTCGCTAGGATTAGAAAACCTAAAGACTAGGTCTAGAGATGAGGGATGATTCTTTTTGTATTTTTATATTTTTTTGAAAGCAAGTAAAGATCTTGGGTTTGAAGGAGTTGGGCGGAATTAGTTGCTAGTTAACTAACCTAATACTAAGATGCAATCAAAATAAAATACTAGAAATGAAAATAAAACTAAATTAAACTAAGGTTGTGAGCAATATGTGGGAGAATTGTGTTTACTTAGATTTTACTACTCTCTAGATATCTTTTACACGTTAATTACTTGTTATAGTTGCGTGGATGACGGATTGTATTCCTTAATACCATTCATGGGGTGTCGTACTTACTTCCCCAATCCTATGAGTGCCTACTTCACTCCTATGTCGAGCCGGCTAAGAAGCTCATAACATGGGATCATTAGAATTTACTCATGCATTAAATACAACCAATAAAACCTAGTAGACATCGGTTCATATTTCCTAAGACGTTCAAGCATGTTACACAATGGAGATCTGCCAGTTTTCTTAAGCCTAACATTGAAATCATTCATCCAATACAACCATAAACAAGTAATCAACACATAATTAACATCTAGGTTTCATTAGATCTAAGCAAACACAAGATAAATCTAGCCTAGCATGTTGAAATCAAGACAAGTTAAAGATATAATCAACCAACACATAGACATATTGATTGAATTAAAGAGAAGACTTATCTCAATAGAACATGAAAGGATTCAAGGGATGAAAACCCTTGAAAGTACTGTAAAATATGAGCTAGGGTTTACAAAGTTCGGCCCTAATTATCTCCACACAAGTTCCTCTCTAATGAATGAAAAATAGAAAACTATATATAGAGTTTAGTAGGTGACGGCGTCAAGAACAAAGGTCTGACGCCGTCATCTCGCCGCCAAATAGTTCCTCGGACTGCCTAGATCTGGGTCTGACGCCGTCATGTAGTCTCCTTATGCAGGATGTCACACATTTAACTCTTGACCCCCTTGTTGTGACGCCGTCAGGTTTGCACTGGGTCATCACCACTTTTACTCCTGACGCCGTCAGGGTCTTCCTCTTGACGCCGTCAGGTACTATTCTCAGCTTGGAAAATTAAGTCTTTGTCGTTTTCTTCACTTTTATGCTCCAAAAACGTCCGAATTGCTTCCTTTTCCAGATTTCACTCCCAAAGTACCTAAAATCATAAAAGGAACTATTTAGGGTAATATTTGATCAATTAAACTCAATTCCGGGCTTAAATGACCCCCTAAAAGTGGTTCATTTTTCCCCTCATCAAAGGTGTCGTACCACGCCCTAGGAGCTTGCTTAAGCCTATAAAGAGCCTTCTTCAAACGATACACATGGTTAGGACGTTCTGGATCCACGAATCCTTCGGGTTGGCTTACATACACCACCTCTTTTAGATCGCTATTTAAGAATGCAGTCTAAACATCCATTTGATAAACCACCATATTCTAACTTGCAGCATTTGCTAGGAATATTCTTATGGCTTCAATTCTAGCAACAGGTGCGAAGGATTCTTCAAAGTCTATTCCTTCCTCTTGACGATATCCTTTTGCCACAAGCCTAGCCTTGTTCTTCAATACATCTCCATGCTCATCATGTTTAACTTCAAATATCCATTTGAGAGCAATGACCATAGCATAATCGGGAGGTGGTACTAATTCCCACACTTCAAGTCGGTCAAACTCATGAATCTCGTCCACCATAGCAGTGAACCATGAGTGTTTAGACATTGCATCCTTGAAATCTTTTGGCTCAACTTTAGAGAGGACAGAGTTGAAGAAGCACCATAATGCGTCGGTTGCAAGTTGCTTACGGGTTGATACCGGACGAGAAGGGTTTCCAATAATGTTGTCAATTGGGTGATCATTTGTCCATTTTCTAAGGTGTTCATGGGGTTGAGGATAGGGAACTGAGGTAGCCGTGTTAGATTCGTCAGAGGATGTAGCATCATTTGACGATTCCAGAGCAAAGATGTTAACAAACGGCTCATTATCATGTGGAGCGAAAGGATTTACTTCAAACGAATTATCCACAGCTGATACTCGTTGTACACATGAAGATTGACCATTGGATGTGGTAACTGAACGACTGATGGTGGGGGCTTCAGGATCCCATGACAACGAAGTGGATGGCCCAGCATTATCATCTGGGACATTTGCTACCCCAGCTGGTTGTGGAATGACTGTGGCTTTTGGAGCATCCACATTTTGAGGTTCAAAGTATTCATCAAACATTGGGTCAAACAGTTTCTTCCAATCTTCACTTGTAGGAGGTACAAAAGGAGTAGCAGGAGTGGGATTCTGTACAAGCCTGGAGCTTATAGGTCCAGGAGACAAAAGGTTAGGTACGGGTCCAGAACTTGATCGTCCAGGAACCGGTTGCTCAGTCAGCTCATCGAAAGTAACGTGGATTGTTTCCATTATGTCTCTGGTACGTTTGTTGTAGATTCGGTACCCCTTTTGTTATGGAGCATAGCCAACGAAGAAACCAATGCCGGCCTTGGCCTTGAGTTTCCCAAGGTCTTCACTGTCATTTGTTGGATAGCACAATGCACCAAATACTCGAAGAAACGAAAGATCTGGTTTTCTGCCATGAACCAGTTCATATGGAGTCTTGCAGTGGAGAGGATGTATCAAGGATTGGTTCTGTGTGTAACATGCTGTTGCAATTGCCTCAGCCCAAAGAAACATAGGAGCTTTGGAGAAGATGAGCATAGTCCTTGCAGCTTCAACCAAGGTGCGATTACGCCTTTCAACAACTCCATTTTGTTGAGGAGTACGTGGAATGCTCTTTTGATGACTAATTGATGAGGCGAAAAATGAACCACTTTTAGGGGGTCATTTAAGCCCGGAATTGAATTTATTTGATCAAATATTTCCCTAAATCGTTCCTTTTGTGATTTTAGGTACTTTGGGAGTGAAATCTGGAAAAGGAAGCAATTCGGACGTTTTTGGAGCATAAAAGTGAAGAAAACGCCAAAGACTTAATTTTCCATGCTGGGAACAGTGTGTGATGGCGTCAAGAGCATTTTCCTGACGGCGTCAAGAGTAAAAATCATGACGGCCCAGTACAGAAATGAAGGCATCACAAGGTAGAGCGTCAAGAGTTAAATGTGTGACGGCCTGGAAAAGTGTATAACATGACGGCATCAAATGTAGATCAAGGCAGTCCGAGGATTCTTTTGGAGGTGAGATGACGGCGTCACAAGATTGTTCTTGACGCCATCAGCCTCTATTTTCTATATATAGTTTTCTAATTTTCATTCATTAGAGGGAACAAGTTTTGAGAAACCCTTAGGCCGAACCATATACGATTTTTACAGCTTTTTCAAGGGTTTTCAGCCCTTGAATGCTTACATGTGCTATTGAGATAAGTGTTCTTTTAATTCAATCAATATGTCTATGTGTTGGTTGTCTATATCTTGTGCTTGTCTTGATTCCACCATGTTAGGCTAGATTTATCTTGTGTTTGCTTAGATCTAATGAAACCTAGATGTTGATTATGTGTTGATTACTTGTTTATGGTTGTATTGGATGAATGATTTCAATGTTAGGATTAAGAAAACTGGCAGATCTCTAAATGGTAACATGCTTGAACGTCTTAGGAAACATGAACCGATGTGTACTAGGTTTTATTGGTTGTATTTAATGCATGAGTAAATTCTAATGATCCCATGTTAGGAGCTTCTTAGCCGGCTCGACATAGGAGTGAAGTAGGCATTCATAGGATTGGGGAGTTAAGTACGCCACCCCATGAATGGTATTAAGGAATACAATCCGTCATCCACGCAACTATAACAAGTAATTAACGTGTAAAAGATATCTACGGAGTAGTGAAATCTAAGTAAACACATTTCTCCACTTATTGCTCACAACCTTAGTTTAATTTAGTTTATTTTCATTTCTAGTATTTTATTTTGATTGCATCTTAGTATTGGGTTAGTTGAATAGCAACTAATTCCGCCCAAATCCTTCAAACCCGAGATATTTACTTGCTTTCTAAAAAATATAAAAAAATACAAAAAGAATCATCTCTCATTTCTAGAACTAGTAATTAGGTTTTCTAATCCTAACGACACTATTCCTATCTGAACGATCAATCCCCCGGTACTTGTCACTATACTATACTACAACGATCAGGTACACTGCCTGGTGGGGGTTGTAAGCTTCTCAAGATCCCTTGAGAGGTAAAGCTTGGTGCAATCCCTACGCATCACTAATGCCGACACCTTCATAAAATTGAGTAAGTTGTTTTTTCACAAACTCCGTTCCATTATCAGTACGAATGAACCTAACCGTTTTGTTGAGTCGAACTTGCAATTGCTTGATGAGTATGATGATGATTTCCGGAGTTTCATCTTTTGATCGTAAAAACTTTACCCACTTGAAACGAGAATGATCATCAACAATAACAAGCACATATTTCTTTCCGTTGATACTTTGAATCCTCATTGGTCCACAGAGATCCATGTGAAGAGTATGTAGGACTTCCATGATGGAATTGACAATTTTGGGTTTATGGGTGTGCTTTTTGCTCTTGCCCATTTAACATGCGGAACATAGATGATCATTTTCATACTTAAGTCTGAGCAAGCCTCGAACAAGATCCTTACGTGTGAGTTCATTGATGGTACCGAAGTTCAAATGGTTTAAACGACGATGCCACAACCATGATTTGTTCTTAGAGGCTTTTGAAAGCAAGCAAATTGGAGAGGACCACAGCATGTCTTCAATAGAGATGGTATAAAGGTTAGTGCCCCGACTCCCTTTGAGGAGATCTACACCATCTAATTCTCTAACAAAACATGTGTGCTTTCTGAAGGCAACTTCAAGATCAGAGTCACAGAATTGACCAACAGAAAATAGATTGTGTCCAAGTCCCTCCACGTAGTATACCCTGGACATCACACTGTCTCCAAAGACGTAATCACCATAACCCATTATAGATCCAAAATGGTCGTTCCCGAATCTGACCATACCAATGAACTTTTCCACGAAATTTTTGAGCCGCGAGCGATCTCCAGTTATATGTTTTGAGCAGCCTGAGTCCAAATACCAAAGGACGATTTGTACGACCTGCATTTGAAACGAGACAATGGTGGATAACTGAAAAAGCTGGAGCCCCACAAACAGTTGGGGTTCGTTTGGTTAGCACACACAAATATTGGATTATCATATGTCACAGATATATCACTAGAATTTTCACATTTTGATGCACTAGACCTAGGAGTGGTACTAATTGCTTCTATTAGGAACTTTCTGCCTGTAGGTCTCCATTTCTTAATTGGCACAACTTTGGAATTAGTGATCCTAGTCAATGGGCACTTTTCTCCTAGGGTGAATTTCCTTCAAGTAGGTCTCCATTGATAACCAACATTAGTGAACACCTTTCCTGTTTTATTCCAGACTTGTTTATCCCTTTTAGCACTTGAAACATTCATGACCGGAGATTGCATAGTGGATTTTAGGTAAGACACAACACAAGCATCATGATTACCAAAGAATAAACATTCGTTACAAGTCTTACAAATAGCACCAGAATTCGAATTAATTACATCATTGTTAACACAAATGTTTGAATCAACTCGATTCCTTTCATTAATCATAACTTTATTGTTCCTAGTGGATTCTTCTACTTCCTTCATAAGTGCACTCTTAGCCGGCAAAGTCCTATCATTCTTTGTATTGCACCTAGGTTGTGACTTGCTAGCTTTAGATACACCGTTTACTCCTGTAGAAGCAATGACGGGAACATTAGTATGCTTAATTGCTACTTGTTTACGGTGATCATGGTGGTGGATTGTGACATGGTTTGGGGATAATCATATGTAACATTTTGTTGCCAATGTTAGAGTGTGACGCAAACGACCTATCCGACTTGTTATCATTCTTGGGGCATGATCCTATAGCGTATTCTAATAATTCCTGGGCTCTATTAGTGAGGAAGCATGCACCAACAATAACATCATCCAGTGGTTTAGGTATCCTCTCATCTTCAATGGTTTCTCTAAGTATAACCAGGCAATCCTTAAGATATCTAAGATAGTTGCTATGAACTAACTTATTGTTCCTAAGGGGAAGAGAGACATTCAAAGCATCACACGCATATTTCTTACAAGCATGTACATTGGAAATTGCATGATCACATGAAATGACGGGCATTTTACCCTTCACCATAGTCTTTAGATTCTCAATTTCGTTTAACAAAGAAGTGACTCTTTCATTGTTTTGGTCACATGTTATTTTAATAGACTCAAATAACTCTTTGTAACGTTGTTTAGCGTTTGACATTTCAGCACGAAGCAACTCATTTTCATGTTGTAATTCTTTGATAATGCCTTGTTTCTGACAGTTTTGAAAATCTATCGACTTTTGGTAATTGGTATTGGTCACGTCGCCTATGTTAGACTTTAATTGTGCAATTTGGGCCCTCAAATTCCGAATCGTGTTTGTGTGAGCTTGAATTACTTCATCCTTTTTGGCTAATTCAAAACATGTGTCAAACTCAGGAGCATCCGAAGATGTCTTGGCATTTGATATTTTTATGCTTTCTTCTAGATGTTGATATTTTAGTTGCAAGTTAAGATTATCAACTTCTAGTTTTGAGAAATGCCTGACCATGTTATCATGGTCGTCGTTTTGAATTTTGTTATTTAGTTTGTAATTCTCCCCCTCAAGCTCAATCACACGATTCTGGAAGACATTTAAGGTGATCGACATTTCATGAAATTGTCGAGCAGATAATGATGAGTCGGTGACAGTGTAAAAAACATCCTGTGCAATGCAATTAGCAATCAAATTTTCATTCATAATGAGAATGTTTTTCCTGTCAATTTCACTGTATTTGAGATCAATAGCCAATTGGTTACCCTCACTTTCCACATCTTTAAAGACCTTTTTCATTTGAGTCACATCATTATTAATGGTATTTTTAAGGCCCTCAAAATGTTCTTTGAGAAGATCAAAAAATGGCATGACTTCAGTTAGGTAACACTGTTTTGTTTGCTCAAAACCCCTTTCCCCTTCTGTAATCCCCGTTGGTGTAATTCTTTTTTTACATGTTTTCTCAAAGTCATTAAACAATTGACCTATAACATATAACCCAATTAGGGTATTACACTGTGTGGGAAGAGTAAATGGTACAAGGTGCCTGGGTGTGTTCAGAGGATAGATAGTTGGGTCCGCAATCCTAAAGATAGTACGTGTGTTACCTACAATTCTTTCAGGTTTCATTTTCTCCATGTCAATATTCCAAAAAACTTTGTCAGGGAGGATTTTCTATTGAGGAACAAAAATGGCTGAGTGATTGTCATTAGTATAATCATAGTGAAACACAATATTTTTAGCTATGCACAGGGGATCCTTTAATCGCACAGCAAGTTTTTCCCTGGTTCTATCCTCCGCCTCATCAATCTCGTCATAGGATCTCACATCAGGAGGGGCATGGTTAGGTTCAAGCATAGTGTTTGCATCATATAACGCAGGTTGAGCACCTATACCATTTCTAAGGAATTTGGCTTTAGTCTTAGAGGTATCCCGTTCACTAAATTCATCACTTAGTTTCCTATGGTTTTGCATCATTTGAGCAGATTGGATGGTTTGGCCTTGCGTGTACAACTTATCTTCCAATTTATTTTTCAACATTTTGAGTTTTGAGAAATCATTTAGAAGTTTAGTTTCTTTATCTTTGTATTCGAGTTTAATTGAAGTCAACCCCTTTTAAATTTCCTGTTTTTGTTTAACAGTTTGATCCAATTGTTTTTTTAAAGACACTAACTCCCTTTTCAATGTTTCTTGTTTGGAATTGTTTTCAGATATGTAAGTACGCATTTGCCATTCCATTTTCTGCTCACGTTCATTAAGCTCAAATTTAGCACGCTGCTCATATATGGTCACCTGATCCTTAAGGATGTTAACTCTAGTGGTCAAGGAATCATCAGGGTTGTATATTGTGTGCTCATGCAGCTCAAGTTCACTAGAGTCAACCGAAGGCGTGTCACTTGGTACAACTGGCAGTCTATTGTCATTCACATACCTTTCATATGAGATATTATTGGTATTTCCCATATCAGTGGTGTCTGTGTTGTCAATATTCTTGAGTTATACAGAGTCACACGTCCCCTGTGGATTGGTAGGATAATTCAGATTAGAATTAAGTGACGTTGGTACCTCAGAAATAGCAGATGTGATGGAAGAGCCAGACTGCTGTGGAGAGGGAGCAGCTGCAGACAGATTAGCCATGAAGATGGTTTGAGTTGTGGGTTCGTCATCAACATCTGAGTTAAAAGCATCACAGTCTTCAACTTGAAAGATGTTCGGATCATTTAGTGCCATGTCCTGAACAGGTTGATCATCCACATCAGCATCAAACGTATTCCCGTCATCACCAACCAGAAAGAGCAGAGCTTCTTCATCCAAAGCAGTCCCATTCTCTTGCGCCTGCATTAGCAACATCTTGTCCTTGAAGTACTCAGAGTTTTGAGGACGCTTTGGGTGAGTGCAATTCCTAGCTATGTGGACCAACCCTCCACAGTTATAACACTTAGGCTGCCTAGCTTGTACTTGAAGCGCATTCCCGACTCTATACTGCCCATTTTCTCTACCAGCATTTCTTTGATTAAGGTTTTGTCTTCCTTGCACATTCTGCACCACCACCCTTCCATCTTCTATGACTGCCGGATTTCGTGGGTTAGACGAAGTCCTGAGTTGGTTATTAGTTGGTGGAAGTACAGCTCTGAACTGTTGGACTAATAAGGAGACTTGGTTGGAGAGATTATCAATCATCATGTCAGTGTGAGAGTACCCAGAGTCCAGGTGGGTGTTTAAAGCAGATGGTGAGGGAGTTGGTGATTGACCATTTGTTGGAGTAGACCTGGATGAAGGTTGTTGTGGTTGAGATTGATCATTTGAAGGTTGAGTGAGTTGTTGAACATTAGAGACAAAGGCAAGAGAGTCATTTGTTGTTGAAGGATTGAGCTTTTCTAGCATTAACCGATCATAAGCAGCATGTTTCTCATGTTGTTGGAGATATGCATAGAGTTGTTCATGATTAGTATGCCTGAGACCTTTGTTGAGTTTAACAGTTGTAACAAACCTATCCCATTCCGGTGCCATGTTATTCACGAATTTAGAGTTAAGCTGAATGTTGGGCATTGTCATCTTGATGGATCTCATATCATTGACCAGCTTGTGAAATCTGACGTAATAGTCAGTGATGCTTTCACCTGGGTTCATTTTGAAGTGCTCAAATTCATCATATAGCTGAGACTCCCGATCTTCTTTGGTTAACTCAGACCTTGCAAGAAGCATTTTCACATTATCCCAAACTGCTTTGGCTTCTGTGTTGTAGTTGATAAGTTTGTAGACATCTTTAGGAAGCCCTTGAATGACAATATTCGATGCTCTGATGTCGGCATCATAGCGTTTCTTTTCTTCATCTGACAGCTCATTGTAGGTGCGAGGTCTATCTGGACCGACTGCAGCAGGTTGGTCATCAGTAGCTGCGATTGTGTCTCTAGTTGTGCCCATTCGAAAAGGTCCTTCATCAATGGATTTCAAGATGTTAACACCGTTTTCCTTTCCCAAGCAATAGAGACGAATCCTTTGTGCCCATGATTCATAGTCAGTTTTGTCCAGCATAGGAGGACGAGTATCCGACCCTTCAGCCTGAATGTCATCAGAGGAAGTACTTGCCATGCTATTGAAAGTGAGTAAGTCCAAATGTCAAGTTGTAAACACAAATGTGTTTCGTGTTTTGTTGCAACAAGTCGAGTTACAACCACTCCACAGAACACAAGTCAAATCGTAAGTTTAGTCTCACAACGTCAAGTTACTATTAAAATAACAAGTCAAGTCGTAAGATTAGCCTCACAACGTCAAGTTACTGTAGAAATGGTGGTAACAACTTAAGTCGTAACAGCGCACAACTTCACTAATGCACCTAAACCAACTCACTAAGAAGACCACAACTCGCTAGACTTGACCAACTCGCTAGAATGTATCAACCCTCTGATAACACCAACTCGCTGAATACTGGAACTAACTCACTAGTAGACAACTCGCTAAAACAAAGCAACTTGCTAATAACAAATCGCTAATCACCAACTCGCTGGATGGAATCAACTCGCTAGTGTAACAACTCACTGGTATACAAATCGCTAGTCTGACAATACACTAACTGCTCAACTCGCTAATACCAACTCGCTAGTACCAAAACCTGACAACTCGCTAGAATGAGACAAAACTGTCACTATCGTAGCGATTTGTCCGTATGTCCCAAAATGGCAAAACACCAACACGCTGATGACAACTCGCTAGTATGAACCTGCCAACTCTCTACGCGAAAACATCAACTCGCTGGTATGAATAACTACCTAAATCACACTTTTTGCCAAACAAATGATAAATTCAACTGCTCCAAATGCAAACCTAGGAACTAATGACTCATCTAATCAAGAAAGTACAAGAAACAAGCCAATACAAACACCTAACGAGATCAAACTCGTGTGAAAACCACTATAAGAACTTCGAATCAACCTAAAACCACAAACCAAGCTATAACTACGAGCATACCATGAATCCTAGGATAGAACCATGGCTCTTGATACCAATTGTAGTATACTCTAATATGAGAACATAGATGGTTTAGTGTTTAGGATGATTTTAGGTTAGGTTTTCTAGTGAGAAGTTAGAGAGAGAAAGAGATGAAGTTGGGAGCCTTTGAGAGAAAATAGAGAAATGTTAGATTGCAAGTGAAGGTCCAACCCTTTCCCTTGGGTGGGAAAGGGTATTTATAGTTACAATAGAAACGCCCCCTGAAACGGGCTGTGGAGCGAGCTAACAGTGGGTAAAGACCCGACCCGACTCTACAAATACTAACTAATACTAGACTACGTTATAACTAATAAGATATATACTACGAGCTACAATATGTTAAACTACAGTCGGGGTGACCGAGTCTTTATATGAATAAACGTATTCCTAACATATTGCAAAATAATGAAAGTTCAACAAACCGTTACAAGAATAAAGTGAAAAAAATCCAAAAATAGTAGTAATAAGTAAAATAAAGAATAAATTTGGAAAACGGAGCGTTTGCGGTAATAAATGATTTTGTAACCTCTTTTGAACCTCCTTGCTGCTTTACAACGATAGTAGGAAGAGTTATGAAATTATTTATCCCAAAAGCGTGAATTGATCACATTGCGTGAGGGCACGACAATACTTTAGTCCGGGGGATTTTGGTGAGTGCTTATTCACTCACCTTTTCTTTACCGAAATAAGACTAAATAATCCAAAAACTAACCCAAATTGCCAAAGAAAGTGTGTTTTTGTGATTGTGAATGTGCAGGTACAAATATTTCATAAAAAGACAAAAATCAACGAAAAAAAGGGCAAAAAAGAGCACGAGAGTGGAAAGAGTCAAAAAGTCAAAGCTTGGAATCTAAAAGTTAAAGTAGAGCTTATAAAGTCAAAAAAGATCCTTAAAGATTGAAAGATTTACATGATTGGTCCTTGTTGTGAAGTTTGAAGAATGTGCAAGAATGGCCCCTGTACTTTTCAAAGTTGAAAAAATTGGTCCCTGATAATAGTTATGAAGAAAAGTTAACATCAGCCCTTCAACAATTCAAGATATGACAAGAGTGGCCCTTGGATAACATTTTTGATATTGGCAGATTTAGCCCTTGCATTTTAGGAAATGACACATTTGGTCCTCGTTTATTCTTACTACAAAACTGAAAATACAAAAGAAAATATGGTCCAATGTTAAAGTCCAATTCCAAGCTTAGTCCAATTCAATTTCAGATCCAACAAACAAATAAACCAAAGCCCAATTTACAAACCAAAATACCCGAGCCCAAACCCCACCTCTGGTCAACCCTCACTTACCCCACAGTCAAACTTCAATAAAAAAATACTTTTACCAATTACCCCCCCCCCCCCCCCAATTCCCCTTAACCGAGTAATCGTATGAACCCTAGTTCCCTCAAATCAAAATTAACCCAAGTTAAATCAAAAGCATTTTAATTAACCAATGATTGGTTGTTCTAGAAGGTCAACCACGTGCTTTAAATGTGTTAGAGAGAATGAATTAATACTGATTGGTCACAAGGACACTTGGCAGCTCATGAGTGGACAAAACACGTAATTCGTTTGCCTTGGATACGCCTTTTAGAAACTTGTCAGCACATGGCAGAGAGATTACACTAATAGGGACAAGTGGCAGATTGTTATTGGGCACAACACATCATCAAGTATGATCATAGGGCTGTAATTGGATGGAAGAAACACACTTTTGATCTAAGGGTTGTGAGGAGCTAAGAAGAAGCACAGTGATCACACGGATTGCCAGCATGGCATAGAATCCCTACTCCTCTAAACGGCTATAAATAGAGTCCATTTATCTTCATTTCGGGGTAGTAGTTTAGTTTTAGTGTTGTAATGCTGAATTTTTCACTCAATGTATTACTCTTAGTTTAATTTCATTCTCAGTATTGTAAAATTCTCTTAGTTTTTAATAAAATTCAAATTAAGTTTTGTTTTCATTTCTCTAAATTCTTATCAGCTTTAATTTTCTATAGTTGTAATAACCTCTTGTTACTTTACTATTTCATTTAAATAAGTATTAAACTCATTACAGATTTTCATCTCTACTCATCATTATTTCATAAATTTTCATTTGAAAAACATAAAAAAAAAAAAATCAGAAAAATAATAAAAATAAAAAATATTTTGAAAATGTTGAAAACAGCTTGCATCCAAGCTTATTTGTAGTTTAGAAAAACTCATGTTAGCTTTATAGCTTCTGTGAGTGATTATTGTAGTTCATAACAGTTCCTAGTTCAAAAACTCATCAACAGTCAACAATAGCCAAAGTTTGAATGGAGGTAATGATCCAGGGTGTTATTTGATAGTCCAAGTGAAGTTTGGGAAGTCGTTGGCCTATCTAAAGATAGGCTAGCATAGTGAATCCCCTCTATTTGAGCTGAGGGGAAATGCTTTTGTAAGTTTCATTTAACATTTTCTAGTTTAATTCTGATTTTCACAATTAGAAGCTTAGATATGTTTGTTTGTTAGATTATTGTTTCATTGTTACTATTTGATCTTATTTTTAGTAGATTTTATTGTATTTGAGCTTGAGTGAATCATTTGTGTAGCTTTTATATTGATTATGTTCATTACTGCATCATACTATTGAAATCTGTGATTGTTTGTTATAGATGTTCATTGTTGTTGTTTTCTAATCTTTTAGCCTCTATAGTTGATTGGTAACATGGTTTAATTAGTGTTGAGGATGATAGTAGCTTGGATTTCAGATTTGCTAGTGTAATATAGGCATAAAGTAGTGTTTGGATTGTAGTTGTTTATCTGGTTCTAGTTGTTACAGTAGTATAAAATTGATTGTGATAGTTTACATTAGGTATTGTAAGGATAGTTAAGGCTTAAAATTAGTAGTTATACATAGCTATAGTCAAATTTAGGTTCAAAACTTATTAACTGTTTGCTCATTCAGAATCAGTTTGTGTAATCTTAGAGATAGGTGTAATATAGTGTTAGTTTCCATAATCTAGTATAACATTAGCTTATTACAACATTTAGGATAAGAATTGTATTGCAGAAATTGGATTTAGTCAAATTGATTGTGCATCAAATAGTCAACTACATCAGGATTGTAGGCTAAACTGGCTGCTGAACTTGGTCACAATTAGGATAGCAATTGGTGAAATAAGATAGGGCTTTTCAGGTTTTTAGACTCTCAGTAGGTTGATTGATCTTTTGCCCCACTAATATTCTGATTTGAAGCTTATTTAGATAGCTTATTGTTGACTGCAAGATTAGTCACTATAACAGGTCTGTTGTTGTAATATTGGGCATGTAATTGTAATTGATTGCTTGTTTCCTGAGTTTCTGTGTGTCATTTGAGCTTATTTGAGCCTGTACTAGTTTATTGTAGGCTTTCTGAGAGATTGGCTTATTCTGACTAGCTTCTGCTTATTGCATTCGCTTATTCTCAACTACTATTTGATCATACATGTGATTCTGTGTAATTCATGGACTTATTTGAGTTAATTTTAGCATATTTGAGTATATTACACTTGTGGTTTGAGATTCATAAGGTTTTGTTACAAGTGCTTATAAATAAGCACTTGCGTTAAGCTGTTTTACACTCAATAAGCACTTTTTCAGCTTATTTTCACTTCTTAAATTTTTATTAGGTTTCATTTAACATTTTAGAATTTCTGTAAAAATTTCATAATTTTCTGAGTTGTTTTACTATTTTTCTCATTTTATTTCAAATTTTAATAAATTTTTAATACATTTTTAATACAGAAAAATCAAATAAGAATCATAAAAAGCCTGAAAAATTCCAAAAATATTTTAGAAAATTCTTTTTAGTTATTTTAGATTTTTCAGAACTTAATTTGTATTTTTCACATTTATTTTACATTTTCTTTCATTTTTAATTCATTTTAAAATTACAAAAATAGAAATTAAATCATAGAAAATAAATAAAAAGTCAAAAAAATATTTTTCTTTTTCTCAAAATTACTTTTAGTAGTTTAAGCTTTTTAGAAATTTATTTTACATTTTTTAGATAATTTTTCATTAAAATTTACTTTTTAATTCGTACGTAACATTTTGAATTCGTGTTTGATTTTCCGTTTTTAGTTTTTAGACATTTGTGCAATAGTAGCTTGTAACTTCTGCTATTTTCTTATTTCTTATCATCATTTTAGTTCCATAATCACAATTTCACTTTTCCACATTTTCCGCAATACGGTTTCACGAATCGAATTTCAGGATTCCATTCACTCCTTCACGGGAAACGAACTTGGGATTTATATTTCTTGCAAATCCTTTGGAGCATTATACATATATATAATTTTATTTTATCAGTTGCAAAACCATGCATCAGAAGAACAGGTGAATTTGATGGTGAAAAGTTCTGGAAAGAGATAAGTTGAGAAGATGCTAGGATATATGGGAAGATATAACACCCCGTAAAATTTTCCTACGATTAACACGTTACCATAACATAGATTAACCATTTTTTTTACCCATAACAATTTTATATATATATATATATATATATATATATATATATATATATATATATATATATATATATATATATATATATATATATATACTTTGTCAATTACAACGTTATTCACTCTTACCTTGAAACGACATTTACACCTAAACCTTAATAACCTAGATACCATACATAACTTAAAACATTGATACTTAATAAGTATACGTTTCAATAATTAACAAATACAATTTAAATAAATCCCGAGCCTACTAAAATTCCCATGTGTACTCGCTAATAATATTGGACCTCGAAGAACCATGAACGACAATTATTATCAACTTTCAAATATAATTACTATACTAGAATATTGATCAAGTTAAGGCACCTTAC
This sequence comes from Artemisia argyi, assembly GCA_030686995.1. Lineage (NCBI taxonomy): Eukaryota > Viridiplantae > Streptophyta > Magnoliopsida > Asterales > Asteraceae > Artemisia > Artemisia argyi. The sequence continues at coordinate 65,072,528 of CM060689.1, forward strand.
AAGTTTCATCTCAATTTGACACAAATAGTAATTTTGTTCCAATACCACTTCGTATAAATTCTAATGAACCACTAACTTTCTGTAACGAATTTAAATCCCAATTTTAAGGCCCATCTGGTCCGAACCAGGAAAAGTGTAAAACACGAAAGTTGTCCAAAATAATGTTTTACGTCTAGACTCGCAAGATTTTGAACCAAAAATGTAATTCGTGGCTGTTATCTGTGGAATACAAACCTGACCCAAGTAAAACTCCCTCAAATATAACCTATAACTCACACCTTCACCCTCCCTCACTTGTTACTACCCCAAGTATGACCTAGAAAACCAGGTGCAAACTCTTACACCACCTCCAACTTTCACCAATCATTGAGATAGCTTGTTTGAGAACATGTACATGCCTATGAAGTAAGACACGTGTATGCCTTAGTTGAAACGTGTAACAAATTTACGATACAAACAATGCTCAAGATGTTACTCCATAGCTCTTTATATTTAAATAGTAGTGTGTACTTCTTCCCTTTCCCTTTCATACGTACACACATTTTCACATTCATAAAAACTTAGTTCATGAGTCTTGGTCTCCTGTGGTGGATACGAGCAGTAACTTGACCAATTCAAGGAGTGTAGCTCGACTTTTAAGGCAAAAGGGTGTTGGTTTTGGTTCGTTGTTGGAACCTCATGTGAGCCACATCGTCGCTCTTTCTGATCCTTGACCGTATCTAGTGTCCTCCCCACCCATAGGGGTGTTGTAAGTCTCTTCTACTCTCTTCATACGTATATAATTACTCTAGCTTGCACCCTTAATTTACGAACTCTCGTAATCATGTTGGGATATAAGTATGGCATCGTGTTTTGTGGCGTGGCTTTACATAAAATAGTATAAAAACATGAAACTGTTAATCACATATATCACGTTCTAAAACTGCATGGAACTCATGATGAAAGCGCATGAAGACATGAGAAAACTTAGAAACGTAAGACGAAATGAACTAGTAAAAGCTTATATGAATCGGACTAAGAAGTTTTGGCTTTGTTTTAAATGGGTCGAGTACCATATTTTCTTGAGTTGAGTCGCAAGTAAACACTGAACGAGTTACAACTTAACAAAAGACAACTACTTGAACATAGATAATCACAAGCTCAGTTTTGGTTTAAGAAGATGAGACACAAATGATTTTATAAACATATACAAACCTACGACATTATACATGATGAGTAAAAATTACACAAAATAGAACTATTGTAATGAGGTCTTAAAAAGAATCTAATGAAAACGATAATCAAACACTACACTAGCTCAGTTGGCTATGTCTCTTGGTTTCAAACGAGAGGTCAGGGGTTCGAACCCTGCACCTCACTTTTTATTTTGTATAATTATTTTTGCAACTTTTGCATATTGACAATTTCGGCCCCTCGGCTTTTCACTACTGATTATTTTCTTAAAAAGGACTTCTATAAAATAACTCATATAAACTTTTACATTTTAAACCTCCAACTTTAACCTATATAACATTTTCTTATAAACTTTTATAAGTTTGAAAATATAATTATTCTAAACTGAATATTTATAACTTATCTAACTATTGGGGTTAAAGGAGTAACTTTTGTATAACTTAAAGGTTTACACAGAAACTTGAATTCGTTTTGATAAATTAATATTGTACGACTATATCGTAGTAACATATAACGAAACCTACATTTTTAGACGATAATTAAGAATAACTATATATTTCTGAATATATATAATTTATAACGTAAATTATATAACTCGACGTTACTATCGGTTAACTTGAATACACATCAGGAAATGATTGATTCTTAGAACTCATCCATTCATTTAATTAAATTGACATTTACTATAATTTATCATTCACCAACTGTTGCTACATATCATTTATTTATAACGAGAAATATAAATAATAAACGATACTTATACATAAAGACAAGTTATATTGTATATAACTTGCTTTTGAACTATTAAGCGTTTTGCCACGCAAGCCACCTCTGCCACAAGTCATTCTGTCATCGAACACTATTCAAATCACGATTCTCGATAAGTCAAACTTATCTCGAACTTCCATATCATTCAGGTTATCTCTTGAAGTCAATTCCATCTTCACTTCTGACATTACTTATACTCTGTCTACCGTACTACTAAGGTGAGTCATAGCCCCTACTCTTACTTGTTTTACAATGGTTTATAAACATTTTTTGGGGAGATACATGCTTAACTACTGTTTTTACTTTTACAAGTATTCATTAACTAAATACATGACTGTATTTCATATAAACTTTACTGGTTTACACATTTTTATATCTCATAAGGAGATACCTGCTATAGATATGATTACAAGTGATTTTTCAACGATATGCTATATTTGATCTCTATTGCCTAAGTTTCCTATTAGCAAAAGTCCCTCGATCATGCGCCTTAATCACTTGCAGGGTGAATGTAAATAATTGTGAATAGATCTATTAGGGATTGACAATCCCCATTTGGTCGTTAGAGGAAAGCCACCAAATGCACTTTATTTGATTTCATAGGTTACTGGTAAATACCTATCTTGAGGGCCACTATTTTACATCATTATTATGGATAATTTTGATGCATGTTAATCGTTGAGTGTCATGAGCTTAGGGCAATAGAACGGTAATAATGTAGCACTACAATGACTGATGTTAAGGGCGTACGATGTTGTAGCCCACTGTTTTATTAAACTATGAGATTGTGCTCACTATATAGCAGGAAAAACTATTAATAATTGGCAAACAAACTACTATTTTGGTGTTGACCCGATTAGGTCAAACAAACTATTATTTTGGTGTTGACCCGGTGAAGGGCAAACCAACGGACTATTTTGAATTAATAAGGAAATCATTCATTTCCTAATTTTGATAAATCAACAATTTAAACTATGAATATTATGGATTTACTCACACTTTAATTTGATAATCAATGGTTATTATAACTTCTATGGAATCACAAACTCTTTGATTTTGAAAATCGATATTCGAAACTATAAACTCTATGAACTCACCAACCTTTGTGTTGACACTTTTAGCATGTGTTTATCTCAGGTAACTATACAAGAAGGAACTTAAAGGCACGGAGTGGGCTTGTAACCCGGCATGGGCTTAAATAAACATTTTGACATATTTCAAATAAACTTGTTTTTTAAATTATGAAACATCTTGATGTCTCGAATATTTGGTATTTTGAATGAATTAAACTTTAAAGCGTCACTTTTGTGTCGTTTTCTATGATTGTGACAAAGATCCTCGAAGTAACACCCAAAAAGTTCCGCTGACATTTTTAAGTCTTCCGCTGACATTTTAAGTCTTCTGCTGACGTGATGATTTTGGGGGTGTTACAGAAGAAAAGAGTATGGAAGATCAAAGACCCTGTGTTACAGATTTTACAAAAGATCTTGGTGAAATCTATTTTTCATAGAGAATACTTTGAGCAGTATGTGTTGGACCTTGAGCTGTATATTATGTATGTGTATGTGAGGGATAAGCATCCGAGTTGGTTGAATTTTACATGGTTGATAGCCCTGCATCTTTTCTATGATGCAGTCACTACTGGTGGAACAAGAATATGTTGTGGACACTTGGTCTCCAGGATTGCAAGAAACTTAGGGTTGTTTAACAATAAAGAGATGGAACTTTTTGGAGAGCCAATCTTGTGAAAGACTTTGGAAATTAAGAATTTCAATTACTTGAGAGATGAAGATACTGGGTTGATAAGGGGACTCCTTGAAGATATGGAGGTGGAGCTATTAGGAAGTATGGAAGAAGAAGAAGTGCATGGTTGAAGAACGCCGGTGTTTTTGGGAAACACGGCGAAGTTTATTTATTGGAATGACCAGTATGTTGGTCATATTTTAAAAACAATTTTAAAACATGTTTAAACAATTCATGGTCTGTAACTTGGATACCTATGTTGGTATCCAAAAAACAAAACAATTTGGACACATGCACCACCACCACGCTGGCACCATGGTTGCCATTTTAAACAATTCGAACTTATTATTATCTAATGCTAACGTAATGTGTTGAGGCACATTACAATTTTGTGGACATCTGTTTGCTGAATGATGTATGAATACAGGAAATGAAAGAATGGTCCAAAAGGTGGACAAAATACTTGGAGATTCCTCGGGCAATAACAAAGCATACCCGGAAAGTACCGTTATCCTTTATTTTTCCCGTGACACTTTGTTGTTAATTCTAAAGCATTAGGGACAATGCTTAATTTAAGTATGGGGGGGGGGGGGGGGAAGATAACTTGAAAAATAAAGAAAACTTATGCTGAACATGAAAAAATTTTAAACTATTAAAACAACAAATATTGTATAAAAAGCGCCGCTTTTGGCAAAAGAACGCCATAGTTATAACTAAAGATCGACGCACATTCTAGTAATGTATGACGATTACGGGGGTATAAAAAGAGAAATAAAATTGGAAATAACTAAAGAATTTTATAGAAAATGTATCCAAATATAATCATAAGAAGTCTGAATCGGGATTAATGACATTATTTGCACATTTTATGACCATTACCACTATAAATGTGAGGATTTCGAGCCTATATTGGCATATACCTTTTATGCTTGATTTCTTTGTTTATTAGTGTGCCGATAATTTATGTGATTCTAGAACTTGTAATAGAAATCATTATGAGACCGCAGTGAGATCACATTCGTGTGATATAAGTATTCTTAAATGATAAGAGGCAAAAATTAGGAATTACACCATATATAAGCCGTTCGTTTTCTAAACGAAATTTAACCCATTTAGCACACACTTTTGGTGCTATTATCCACTAGATAAACCCTTCTGAGCCTTAAACTTTTCGTTTCTATTTATCCACCAAGAAAATAAGCAAAAATATCTTGCTTAGTCGGGAGTCTAAAGATCGGAATATATATGAGAAATAAGACACCAATTGGAGTATGAAGAAGTGCACGCTTTATGTTTGTTATAATGTGGTTGATGTTAATAATATATATATATATATATATATATATATATATATATATATATATATATATATATATGTGTGTGTGTGTGTGTGTGTGTGTGTGTAATGATGAAAAAAAAGATATATGGTTATGTAGATAGAAGTATGATTTCCCGACTTAAGTTTTACAACTATTATCCCATATACTTACCCTTTAAACCGAATAAAAGTCCTCTTTGATATTGATACTTGGTGCTTACGCCATGTCGGTGCAGTTTTGTTTCTTTTACAAGCATATGGTAAATCTATAAGTTATGACTGAGCTATAAGAGTGAATTACAAACCAATATATATATATATATATATATATATATATATATATATATATATATATATATATATATATATATATATATATATATATATGAGTGCTTGAGTGAATTTAAAATATACACTTTCGTGAGGAGCATGTCATGTTATTCTTGGTTGTTTTGGATACACAACAAATACATATTTGAAACTTATACGAGACTTAGTTTTTAAAAGACAATTTTTTATATGCTTGAGGGCAAGCATTGGTTTAAGTATGAGGAAGTTTGATGAGTCTCGTATTATACATATTTATACCCCTGATATTATGTGAATTATATGATAAAAAACCTTATTATTAGGACTTTTGGTACTTAATATGAGAATATATGTGCAGAATAAAGGTTTGGAGGAAAATAACGAGAAACACACGAGAAGGATGACTTTGTGAACATATAAGGAAAAAGGCATAGTTTGGACTAAAGTACGCCGCTTATCAGTAGAAAGAGCGCCGCTTACGGGTATCTTTGGTCAACTATATATACACGAGTCAAATATGAAGAGCGCCGATTATATATTATTTAAGCACCGGTCATGCGAAATGAAGCTCGCCGGTTTTACACCAAATGCACGGCGTACTTTACATGGCAGTTATGTTTTCTACATTAATGAGCTACTTCAATGATGAGACCGATCACTTGCTTGTAATAACTTTCCAGGGACGTGCTAGGGTTCCATTTACACTATAAATAGAGGCACAATTCGTGGTTCTATACACACCTCAACAAAGCATCACAACTTGATCACTAGAAGAAGTTTAGTAGTGGTTTAACACCAAAGCCACTAGCTAAAGCCCGAGAAACACTTGGAGAACTCAGTTGGAACGCGAGAACATTTGGAAACCTCGGTATAATGATAACATTACTTGTTTACTTAGTTTACTTTTATATGAATATGGAGTAGTACTTTTATGTTTGTTAGAGGCATGTCTGCTATGAGTTGAATTTGGATTTGTATCATGACTATTGAATCTATCTTTTATGTATTTGATATGTTACGGTTTAGACTCCTATCATATGTCTTGATTGGTCATTATAATTGTTACATGTCAAAAGATGCAGTTATATTGATTATATTATGAATCGTCTGTCTATAACGAGTCATTGCTATGCTTGTGAGAATTGGATAGTAAAGCATATGATAAACTCAACCATAACATGTTTAAGGACTAGCCTCATGTCTAACGACTTGGTTAGGGGAAATGCATACTTGGTACTTCATGCTTGGACCATACTTCATGCACTTTATGTATCTAGGATCATAGGTCGAAAGAAGATTCTTTTACATCAAGTAGATATATTAGTTTGCATGATCACCAGTCATGTTTTACTTCTATGCTTTGTCCAAGTACTTTCTATGATACTTATGCTCATTCATCTTATGTGCTTAGCCTTTAACAAACATACTTTTAATATCAATTGGGAAAACATTTCAAAAATCTTAAATCCAACAAAAACAGTTTTAGTGATAAGTGACAATCATTGGAATCTAATTTTGTTATCTTTAGCTAATAATAAGAACAATCACCTCTCTTGGGACGACCTGGTCTTACCTCAAACCTTTACTATAAACAGGGGTTATACTTTACCCATGTGTTTTATGAATTAATAAAATGGTGAAATTAGTCTTATAAATTTAAAGCTTTCGAAACACATCAGAACCCTAATCGACTTTTGCAGCTATTTTGGGGTTTCAAACCCTCTTTTCTTCGATGTTCAATTAAAGATAAGTTATCCTTTAATCATTCAATATGTTTATGTGTTATTTGATTATATCGTATGCTTTTCTTTTCTTTAACATGTTAGCTTAGGTTTATTTGTGTTTGCTTAGATCTAATGAAACCTAGTTATTGATTATTGGTTGTTGGTTTGTCATTGATTGTTGTGGGTGATTGATTTTAGCGTTAGGCTTAAGAAAATTAGCTAATCTCCTATACGGTAACTTGCTTGAACGTCTTAAGAAACGTAATCAGATGTGTACTACGGTTTTATTAGTTGTATTTAATGCATAAGTAACTATTAATAAGGTCATGATAGGATACTAAACGTGTCGTCATAGGAAGAGATAGAAGCTTATAGAGTTGGGGAAGATCGTACACGGCCCCACAAATAGTATTAAGGAATGCAACCCTTCACCTATGTAATTGTGACAAAACAATTAATCAATAAAAGATAAATATAGAGTAGTGAAATCAAAGTAAACACGCTTTTCTCCATATTAAAATCTCTCACATTTTATTTTCTATTTATTTTATTTTATTTGTTAAGTAGTTATTTGGGTTAGTTGATTAGCAACTAATTCCGCCCCTCCTTTCAAAACCCGAGATATTTCACTTGCTTTCCATAAAATATAAAAATACAAAAAGAATCATCCCCCAACCCTAGACCTAGTTAGATTAATTTCAATCCTAACGAATACTATTCCCTGTGGAGAACGATCAATCCCCCGGTACTTGCCAACTCACTATACTACATCGGTCAGGTACACTACCTGGTGGGGATTGTAAGCTTCTCAAGATCCCTTGAGAAGTAAAACTTTTATGTAGACTACAATCCACGCATCACTATCCTTAGGCGACAACGGACCAAACAGAAAAAGAACTCCAGGTGGTTAACAATTTGATGGGTGAGATAACTCGTATTATGCTCCAGATGATTAGCCGTGGTGAAGAGGTCGAGAGGTTACGTGAGCTGCCTCAAGACTAGCCGGTTAACAGTGTCGGTCTACAAACTCTGCTAATAACCGAGGAATCAAATATCCATCTCTTAATAGTCTTGAAGGCCATTAAGGAAAAAGTGCTGAAAGTCATAAATGAGATGCAAGATCTTGTCAACTATTATGAAACAATATAAAAGCTTGGTGAGAACCATGATTTGTGTTTTCGTATCGTATCGTCATTTGTGTTTTAAATTTTATATCATAGTTTGTTGCACTTTTTTTCGTATTGTATTTTAGTTTCGTATTGTAATTTTATTTAAATGAATGAATTTTAGTTTATTTGAAGAAAAAAAATGGAAGTGGTGGACCCAAATAAAGAGGTTATGTTGTGTTATGATAAACGGTGTATTTTGAAGTTGTTGTGTTATGATGATATGGCACCGGTATGACCCAAATAAAGAGCTAGAGCTCTTTATGACACTTGATGCTCTAAAGGTTACTCAGAAGCAGTATAGTTTTTTTAATTTTGTGATGTACCAGCCTAACTGCTATTTTCATGTTCGTTTATGAACCTCCTTCCTTTCTATGATAAAATGTTTACCAACAAACTCCGAACATGATATCTTGTAAAACATCTAGAAAATGCTACTTTGACCGAAGTATACCACTTAGGGATGAGCATTTCGACCCGAATCTCGAAATCGAACCGGAACCGAACTGGAACTGTACCGAAACCGTACGGATTCTCAATATACGGTACGGTACCGAGACTACGAAATAAGGTGAAAAAAACCGGGACCACTAATTCGATACGGGACCGGTACCAAATCGGGAAATTACCAAAAGAAAACAGGGAAAACCCGATTTCCTGATACCGTTACCGGACCGGTATCCGAATCCCGTTCGGTGCGGTACCGTTACCACTAATTTATGCTCGGAAAAAATCGGTACCACTAATTCGATACGGGATCGGTACGGGACCGGTACCGTGTTCATCCATAATACCACTAAGAAAAAATTATACGGATGGTCCTTGTGGTTTACACATATTTCATGTTTAGTCCCTATTTCATTTTAATTATATCAGAGATATCTATTTTTGAAACTTGTCACACATTTAGTCCCTAATTTGGATGGGCCGTTAGTTTATCCTTCAAGTTATTTGCACCGTTAGTCCTTCGTTAATATTTTTTGCACCGTTAGTCTTCATTTTCTAAAAAAGTCCTCATTTTTTGCACCGTTAGTCCCTCCGTTAATATTTTGCACCGTTGACAATCTTATTACATTTTCGTCTATTTCTTAACGTTCTCGTCTGTTTTTTAACGTTTTCGTCCATTTTTTTTATGTTTTTGTCAATCTTTTTACGTTTTCGTACATTTTTTACGTTCTCGTCCGTTTTTTAACGTTTTTGTCCATTTTTTTTAAGTTTTTGTCAATCTTTTTACGTTCTCGTCTATTTCTTTATGTTCTTGTCCATTTTTTTAACGTTTTCGTCCAATTTTTTACGTTTTAGTCAATCTTTTACGTTTTCGTCCGTTTTTTAATGTCTTCGTTCATTTTTTTACGTTTTTGTCAATCTTTTTACGCTTTCGTCCATCTTTTTTACGTTTTCGCCCACTGTTTTACGTTTTCGCCCGCTTTTTTACGTTTTGTCTGTTTTCTTATGTTTTTATCATTTTTTTACGTTTTCGCCCGTTTTTTTTTTCTTTTTTTTTTTTTTTTTTTTTTTTTTTTGTGATTAGGTAAGTATACTAAAAGAAAACTTGACATTTGATAAAAATGTTTCTGTATCGATTTTAAATCACGACTTTGACCCCCTTTTTGGTCCGAATCATCAAAAGTGTACAACACGAAAGTTGTCCGGAATGATGCTTTACATCAAGACTCACGAGATTTTAACCTGAAAAATGCAAAAGAAAGGTTGTTTACTACCAAAACTTAAGCCGTTTTCGTTCGTTATCATTCGTTCATTATATATCAAATCGGGCTCACCGGCCGGTGTATATGTCATAGAGGAGAAAACTATATGAACATCTTTACGTTTTCATTCATTTTTCTCACGTTTTTATCTATTTTTATCCATTTTTACATGTTTCGTTAGTTTTTTTTTCACATTTTCACGCATTTTAATCCGTTTTTATCCGTTTTCGTCCGTTTTTTCAAATAACTTTGATGATTTACACAAGTACAAAATTTACAAGAGTTTATAAGTTATAAATTTGGTAAAAAATGGCTTAAGTTTTGGTAATAAACAGCTCTTGTTTTGTATTTTTTGGTTAAAATCTCCCGAGTCTTAATGTAAAACATTATTCCGGACAATTTTCGTGTTTTACACTTTTGATGCTTCAGACCAGAAAGGGGTCAAAATTGTGATTTAAAATCGACACAAAAACATTTTTATCAAATGTCAAAATTTCTTTTAGTATACTCACTTAATCACAAAAAATAGGCGAAAACGTAAAAAGGGGGTGAAAACCGATAAAAACATAAGAAAACAGATGAAAACGTAAAAAAATAGATGAAAATATAAAAAAAAACAGACGAGAACGTAAAAAAATGGACGAAAACGTAAAAAGATAACAAAAACGTAAAAAAATGGACGAAAACGTTAAAAAAATGGACGAGAACGTAAAAAAATGGACGAAAACGTAAAAAGATAAACAAAAACGTAAAAAATGGACGAAAATGTTAAAAAAACCGACGAGAACGTAAAAAAATGGACAAAAACGTAAAAAGATTGACAACGGTGCAAAATATTAACGGAGGGACTAACGGTGCAAAATGAGGACTTTTTTAGAAAATGAGGGCTAACGGTGCAAAAAATATTAACGGAAGACTAACGGTGCAAATAACTTAATGGATAAACTAACGGCCCATCCAAATTAGGGACTAAATGTGTGACAAGTTTAAAAAATAGGTATCTCTGGTGTAATTAAAATGAAATAGGGACTAAACTTTGAATCTGTGTAAACCACAAGGACCATCCGTGTAATTTTTTCTACCACTAATAATAATGTAGCAATAACTAACTGGATACATATATGGGGAAAAAATCGTTTGAAAAATAAGTGTTTATATTTGTATCTTAAGTTGTTTCAAAACAAGTGTGTGCTATGTTTATTAACCAGTTAAAAGAGACTTTAACGAGTGAAGATATACTTTGTTTTTTTGTTTTTGTTTTTTTTTTTAACATCAAAATATATTAAACAGAAGCCGAAGCCAAACACTACAAAGCATCACTCCTCGCTATGAAGGTAATATCACAAGGAAAGTTATCAAGCCAAATAAAATTTACATCAGAAACGTAAGCAACTCTTGCAACATGATGAGCCGCAAAGTTACATGCACGAGGAGCCCAGCACAACTGCAAATTCATTTGAGATCTCCAATATTGAATATCTGAAACCAAAGCCGCTAAAGACCAGGGTGGCACATCTTCTGTAGAAGCAAGTGAAATTGCCGACTGAGAATCAGATTCAATAAAAGCATGATTCCATCCATTTGTAGCAGCAAGAATACAAGTTGATCGAATGGCACTCAACTTAGCAGCAAGAACCGATTCACTACGACACTTTTCACCCAAACATTGAAGCAAAGAACCACTACAATTGCGAGCAACAATCCCAATAGCGGCAGATGAGTCTTTAAAAGAGGCATCATAGTTAAGCTTCACGAGATTCGAAGTGGGGGGGATCCACTTACGTGAACTTTCATGCTAGATGCCATTGGTTTTCAGCATAGAAGTGATAACTGTAGAAACAGCAACTGAATGAAAAACATCATCATTTATCTGAGCTTCCAAAATAACACTAGCAAGAATAATTTTGACTTGTTCAAATATGAAGCGATTTCTCGCTTTCCAAATAGACCATGCAAGCATGGCAAAAGAAGAAAGGAATTTTGTAGAAGTATCTTTAGATTGGAAAGGTTGTAACAAAGATATTACACGAGAAGTAATAGTACCCGACAAACCGTCTAAACGAAGGCCCAAGTTCGAGCTGAACCAAACAGGCTTTGTCCATTCATATTTGAATAACAAGTGTTCTACAGTATCGGGGAAGGAATGGCAAATGAGGCATGTCGGGGAAGTTGCACAGTTGCGTCGAAATAAAGCTTCACGCGTAGAAAGGGCATTTGAACAGGCCCTCCACCAAAAGTTCTTAATTTTTGGGACTATTTTTAAATGCTAAAGTTGCTTCTAAAATTCACTTGTTGGACTTCTGGAGGAAGATGCATAACTCATTTCATTCTTTTTCCAATTAAGCGCTTGACAATACCTGGATCGAACTGTATAAACCCCTTTTGAATCATAATGCCAAACAAGCTTATCTTGTGCCCCTGTAATAGAAATAGGAATGCGAGATATAAAATCTGCCTCAATAGGGAATAAATGAGCATGCAATTTATTTGCATCCCATTGTCCATGAGCTATGAAATCAGAAACTTTCAAAGAATTTTAAAACGGACCATGTGGATGACGAATGTAAAAGTCTTCCTCGTATGGAACCCACTTTTGGGTCCAAAAGGATATATTTTCCCCACTTGCGACCTGCCACCTAATTCCTTGAAAAAGAAGATCACAACCATGAAGAATGCTTTGCCATAACCAAGATGGGCGAGAACCTATACGAGCTGTTGGAAAATGACCATTAGGATAGTATAAGCCTTTAAGGACACGAGCCCAGAAAGAGTTTGGGTTAATTAAGAGGCGCCAACCTTGTTTTGCTAATAATGCCAAATTGAAAGAACGCAAATCTCTAAAACCAAGACCACCCTCCTCTTTAGGTTTAGAAAGGCGATCCAAACTCAACCAATGAATATGCTTCTTATCTATCTCTCCGCTCCAGAAAAATCTTCTAATATGACAAAGCAGCTTATCAAGAAAACTATTTGGCAGCAAAAAACATTGCATTGCATAAGATGGAATTGCTTGGATAACTGATTTGATGAGGATTTCACGCCCCGCTTGCGAGAGAAGCTTTTGCTTCCACGCTTGTACTTTTTGTAGGACCTTTTCCAAAATAAAAGAGAATAATTCACCTTTTTTCCGACCGCATATAAAAGGTAAGCCAAGGTAGCGAGCCTTCGGATCCATACATTCAACATTCAAAAGATCACATATTTGTTCTTGGAGATGCTTAGAGCTATTTGGTGAGAAGAGGGCGGCAGACTTTGTGAAATTTATGCTTTGACCCGATGCCTTGCAATAGCGATCCAAAATATCCACTAGAATCCTACATTCATGCACGTTGGCAGACTTTGTTAATTAAGAGGCGCCAACCAAGATATACTTTGGTTTAAACAATTGGGTATCAATTTATACAAAAACACATTAATAATAATTGACCCATTATGAAGAAACTATGGAAAAATGAATTAAATAGAAAAATGAATCATATAATTTGTTCTTTGTTGATTGCAAAGATCAAGATAATATCATTGAGATATTCATAAACTTAAAGGATTATATTCATAAACATAAGGACCGGTAAAATTGTAAAAACAACAAACATAAGTGAGATATTCATAAACTTAAAAGATTATATTCATAAACATAAGGACCTTTACAACACCCTAAGTCCCTAACCTAAAAGCTACAACCATGAGAAAACCACACATAACCTAAACATAAGATCAATAGCCGCAACCACAACCCAAAAGCCACACAACACAACCCCGTGCACCAAAATCCTAACCTACTATCCCGTCCTTCAAATTCGTAGCATGGAGGAGCTTCTCACGCATACCAAGATGGGATTGATTCACCATAATTTGGAGACAAGTTACCGTCTCCAAATCTCTCTTTTGCACACGCTTCAACACACGAGCAGTTGCCGCAGCCTCAAAGTTAGCACGTAAATGTGGAAACTTTTTCAGCTCCTCAATCACCTCTGACCTGTCTTTCACAGTATCCCATCTCCAAACAAAGCTCTCAAAATTTCGTCTCAAACTTCATGTCCTTGTCTACTTCCCTCTCCATTAAAACGCGCACTTGATCAACCATTATTGTCAAGTTTGCAGCTTTACTAGTTCATCAAGACGGGGAAGTTGGTTTGCCATTGATGAGTGTTAGTTTTTTTTAGGGTTTGCAAAATGGAATGAGAGACTGTGTGTTTAGGATATGATTAAATGAGTCGGTTTGCTATAGTTATATAGTACAAAGATCAAAAGTTTAGCACTGGAAATTTTGTCCTTGGAAAAAAGTGTTCATTGGGAAGATAAATTGCTAGGTGTGATAAATCAAAGGCGGGAAAATGAGAAATGATGAGATTACCCTCACGATGCCAAGTTGCCAACGGTTGAGTCCAGTTAAAGGGAGAACTAACGCTCGTTAGCTTTCGGTGACAATTTTGCAGTGAACTTTAGCTCTCGGGAACTTAGAACACTTGTATTTTATCATAGTTTCACAAGCGAGTATTTTTAAAACTTTATACTACACAAACTAGTCACGGAATAATAATAGTGCGTGATTTTCAATTTTTTATAAATAAAATCGTACGAGTTTGAATGTTATACTACTCGTAAAAAGTAGAAACGAAGAACACTTGTAAACCGTTTGAATAAGCAAAATCCCAAACACCCCCCTTTCTACTACCTTCTACAAAAAATCACCACAGCCGATCGCCGCTACCCTGAATCGAATTCGAACATATACTCCGTCAGAAGCCAAGGTATGTTTATCTCTTTCCTACTTTCATTTCACCTCCTTTTATTTATGTTTTAGATCTTAATCCACTTATTTAATTTAGGGCTAACATATATAAAAATGAATCAGATCATTTTTTTTTAACCAAATCATGGTTTCGTTAACCGTGTTTACTTATATTCTAGCAAATCAAATACTAGGGTCTGTAATTCCTTATTTGTTGCAAAATACACGATTAAGTACATTTTTTTTAATAGTGAGAAACCCTCTTTCGTTGTATGTTATTTGGTTCTTTTGACGATAGGGAGTGTTTTTTTAAGCTTATTTGTGGGCTTATATTTCATAAGCCCAGATTTTCTGGCTTACGAGCTTATATAAGACCTTTAGTCTCAAAATAAGCTGGAATATTTGGGCTTAAATATAAGCCGGAATTGAATAAGCTTAAACAAACGCCCCCTAAATGATATTGTTAATGGAAAATATAAAACTTATGCTGTGCGCCTGTTGTTATTGTAGGAAATAAGTAGACACACTAATGGAAGCCGATCGCAGCAATGAATCGCCGCCACAGCAAACCCACCGCCACCACCATGACCATACTACCACGTGTGTGAACTGCGGCGGCGCGACCGCCTTCCCACCGCCACCAGCATGGTCCGAAACATCTCCCCCGCCGGTGTATCGACCTATCCGTGCTCCAGCAATTAACCTTCCTCACCACAATACCCAACAAACCATTATCATGACACCTGTCCCACAAGCGCAAAAAGTACCTGTTGTTTCTCCGCCTTACGAATTCCAAACGCCGGTTAAAGTTATTCACTCGGAAGATGATATCCGTCGTTTTCGTGAATCAGCTTCGTGCAAAAACTATCTTGGATTCATTGTTTCTCTTTCGGACTCTATCCGGGGACACAAGTTATCTGATCCGTGTCACGAGTCACGTGTCATTACTTCTATTGTCTCCATACTCGAGAAGCTAACTCAGTTTATTGACGAGATCCCACCTCTTCAGCAATCTGCTCGTTATGGTAACCTTGCGTATCGTGATTGGCACGAGCGTATGACTGAAAATGCTGATTCGTTTATCCTTCAGTTACTACCTGAAACTCTCAGTTCCGCGACTGTCGAGTTGACCCCTTACTTTACCGATAGTTTTGGGAATGCGAGCCGAATCGACTATGGAACAGGACACGAGACTAATTTTGGTGCTTGGCTGTATTGTCTTGCAAGATCGGGGATCATTAATGAAGAGGATTATCATGCTGTAGTTTCTCGGGTTTTCGTGAAATACCTTGATTTAATGCGGAAATTGCAGATGACTTATCAATTAGAGCCTGCTGGTTCACACGGAGTTTGGGGGCTGGATGATTACCATTTCTTGCCGTTTATTTTTGGGTCTTCACAGCTGATTGATCATAAGTATATGAAGCCTAAGTCTATTCATAATGAGGATATTCTTGAAAATTTTTCGAATGAGTATATGTATCTGCAGTGTATTGGGTTTGTGAAGAAGGTTAAGAAGGGTGTATTTGCGGAGCATTCGCCTTTGTTGGATGATATTAGTGGAGTGCCGAATTGGAAGAAGGTGAATAGTGGATTGCTTAAGATGTATAAAATCGAGGTTATGGAGAAAGTTCCTATTATGCAGCATTTCTTGTTTGGTTGGCTCATCAAGTGGTAAGTTTTATCTTATCATTCTCATTTGGTAGATTGTAGTATTATACGTTGAATGGAATTTTGTGACATGACTTTATCTTAAGCGATTACATTCAGTAACACACGAGAATCAAAAAAAAACATGAGCTGAATTATGTGATATTATTTTGATTAGTAGTAATTTATGTAAGTGTCTAATTGCATTGATTAAATTATGCAAAATGAATTCAAAAGTTCAGCTCCATCTAGGAAAATTCGGTTTACATCCACTTAGTTCTATGAGATGCTTACTTTTCTGATTAATTGCTGATGTAAGTGTTGGAGGATGATTAATCCCTATGTTGCCAATTAATCTGTCTTGATTGTGATTTGAGAAACAATGTCGTTTAACATTGAAATTTAGGAATATGTATCTTGATGGACCCGTGTTTCTATATGTGAAGCCTTTCTAGTGATTCTAGGTATTGTCAAACTCCATATTTTCTGCATACTAGCAATAAAATCCGTTCCACTATCAATGTTTGATTTCTCTTCCGAATCTTCTTCAACATGGTTTCAGTTTGGTTGTGATGGTCTTTTGGTTATCCCCTCTTTGGTAACCTTTGATCATCCTGTCTCTACGGTTGAAGAGTTTGCAATTATGATTACCATAGTTAATAAAGTTAAATTGTTTAGGAGGTGTAGCAAAAGATAGTGAAACACTCTATGAAGAGGAAATGATAGATTGCTGCTCAAAGAGGAAATGATAGATCTTTGAATAAAAAATTTATGCTAATATTAATTTAGCTTATAGTAAGAGCGCGCCTCATGATATTTTTACCTTTGACCTTATTTTGTTAAATTAATTTTGGCCGTTGGATCTTAGGGTGTGCTTGGTTCAAACTCGGTAATGGGAAAGGGAAAGGCAATGGTAATGCTAAGGAAAGGGAAAAGGAAAGGAATCCATTCCCCCCAATTTATTGGGTAATAGGTCATTGCATTATAGTCAACCAAGCACCTTTTTTCATTACCTTACCCATTCCTCACCCCCCCAAAACCTTCTAATTAGTGTTTTGTCCTAGCTATGAATAACCTTATAGTCTTCCATTGTTCTCATCTTCTTTCTGATTGACACATTCAGGTTACTTTTTCTTTTTCGACTATTATTCTTCTTTCTTCAGTTATTCTATGTCAGTATCTATTAAGTAGAAATTTCTTTTCATGTTTTGACATATTACTCGAAAGCAATGTGTGTACGTATGCAATATATGTAGGGGTATAGATTGTTCGGTCTAGCTGTTTTTTTTTCCCGGAATTTCAGCTGAACTTTATTAGAAAATGTGACAGTGCGGGTTTGTGAACGAACTTTGTATCTCTTGTATATGGTCCAGGAACCAGATAATACTTGTATTAAGTTTAGACGTTACAGGGTAAGTAATTTGAGTGTCACTGTAGGGGAAACAAGGGGGATTAATGCCTCTAGTGGAGATTCCTTAGTGGTAATCTGAGCATCTCAATGAAGGTTCAAATTCACGCTAAATTTGATCTCGAGATCTTTGAGATTCTGTCACTTGTTTGAGATGCGCGGGAGTAAAATGCATTATATGAGATATGGAAATGGATCCTCCCTTGCAAGCACTAGTATTTGTATTTGTAGATATTTGAAAGGAGCCGAACGCATAATAAGAGCGGGAAAGTTAGTTAGTTAAAACTTTGTCTGAAATGCTCCTCATGTAATGGCCTAAGTCCGAGAATGCAGAGGATCTAAATGTTGTAGAGATGGTTGGGTGTAAACTATCCGATTGCATGCATGCTCTTGGTTAATATTCCTTTGTGTATTTCATAAAAATGTTATTCCTTTCCCTCTATTTGTCTCTCATCCCTTTTCGCCCCGACTACACAAAGCATTCTCCCTTGTATCAATCAAGTGTTCATCCTTATGGTCGCCTCATTCGATTGATCTGCCTCTATAAACCGTATATTTGCTGTCCCTTGACTTAAGAAAGAACCTGGTTAATTTTTTAGAAGTAAATAAGAAAGAATACAACAAATGCAGGTTTGCCTTTCTAAAATAATACATCAAAGACGGTCTTAGCAAAACAGTAGATTGCAACAGTTTCACACATCTATATTTTTGACAAGCTATCAACACAATATTGATGTGGTCATTACAAGTTTACAACTAAGTAAAATCATATATAAAAGATGAGTTGCCTGTGAATAACGTAAGATATGGTTGCTTCTATGTCGATGACTTCCTTAATGTGGTATTGATGTTTCTTTTGGCAGGGAGTAAGTTTCACTAGGGCAAACAAGCATTTTGCAACAGCGGTTCTCTGGAAAGGGATGGATAAACATCTTTCTCAGCACTTTTGATGCAACAGAGTGAAGATTGGCTTGAAAAATAGTTTTATTTCTGACCAGCTTAACCTGTTGTATTCAATGCCAACCTTGCTCGCTATCTAGTAATTTCATATATATGTACCCTTACATTTCCATACAAAACCAAAACAAATAGGGATAGGCATGATCAAAATCGCATCTGGTTTCAGTATTTGAGGTATGTTTTCTGCTAGCAAACATCTGATGCATGTTTGCAAATTTTTATATGTGATATGGTTTTAGGTTAATCCTCCTTCCCAAGTCGCAGTTAAATATCAGTGTGGTCCATTCAGTATATGTATGATTGTGTGGATATGTGCAAAACAAACTAGCTGGGTAACATTATATGATTTTAAACACGATTAGTTGGTTTTCTTTAATTTCATAAATGATTAGTACTACGTATTAGATAAGAGTTGAAGGAACTATCAGTACAATTAGAGATGGCAAAAAAAAAAAAAAAAAAAAAAAAAAAAAAAAAAAAAAAAAAGATTCCGTACCCGATAGAGAACGTGATGCCGACCTTGATTTGACCCGCGAATCTCTAAATTTAAAACCGGGGATGGAGGCGGCGATGGTATTACCCCTCGGGTCTCTGAACCCGTACCTGACCACGAACCCAAGTAGTAAAGTATGTATATCTTTTTAGAAATTATATAGCAAGACGTAGGATAATTAGTATTATTCATGTAGGTTTTTTAGTAACTTTTGGCATGATTATTGTTTTCAAAGAAACTAATTTTGATTAACATGCACGTCACTATCAGTAATTTGTTCATAATCTTATTATTATATACGTAGTACGTAAAAATGGTACAAGATCATTGTACGATGATTACTGATTAGTGGACAAGTAACTAAGAAATAACGCCATAAAACACAATCAAAAAATTTTAATGCCTTTTCATGACATAAAGAAATATATTAATGCAGTCAATCTTAGTTATTATTTTTTCGAGTTGTCTTTTGTTGTTTTTGTGTTTAAAACCCATAATCATAATCGAATGATAAGCAAAGTAATGCACATAATTGATATATTTGATGTTATTATAAAAATATGGTATTAGCTCGAAAATTTATAACGTTGTAGCTTTATAAGTTGCTATATAAAAAAAAATATTACTATGTATATGAGAATAAAAACACATGTCGACGAAGAAAAAACGTCTCCAATCCCCATTCGAGAAGGAGATGGGGATGTAAATCTGTAATAATAGTAGATGAACAAATGGCATCAAAGAATAGTAGATGAAACTTGGACTTGCAAGTTGCAAACATCCTTCTTAGACACTAAAGCCACCGACGACAGAGTCACTTTAAAGATTAAACCCTCATTAACCAAAAACTTTAAAGAAAAAAAACAAAGAAATTAATACAGTATAAATTACTTCACAAATACTTCAATAAAATGAAAACAACTATCAATTTATAACTTTAACCACAGTACAATCTTTCAAAGAGGAACACACCTAAAACAATCTAGTACAATAATAAATACAAAAAAAAAAAAAAAAACAAAAACTCTAAAACAAACCTTAAAGAACACTATGATCATTTGTTGGTGTAATGACAAATTTGGTTGGAAACACTTCGACTGGAAATACTAATATTCAAATCACAAGAAGAAACCGAAACAACTCGAATATTAAACAAATTAATTATACGAACTTTACTAGCAATCCTAGTATAAGTAGAAACAGGCAAGTTACCATTGATAACATCACGATAAACATCGATATTAGTTAGCAACCGATCCGCAAAAACCGTTAATGTAACATTCATTTGCTTCGTACCATCTGATCCAATCTCACCAGCTGGTATAGGAACATCACCAACTTCTTGTCCTTTGTACGATATAACAGCTGAGCTGTTACGAAACTTGACGTGTACTTTGTTAGGGTTTTTTATTGATATGTCTAAATCCAGCGAGACGTTTAATAACACGCGAAGTGGAAGGAGGTTAACCGAGGCGTCAAGATCTTTGATTTTGATGGAATTAACTGTTGTAACGGGTTTTTTGGGCTTGAAAACTGTTAGAGCTAAAATGAGGATGACTAGGGCAATGAGTAGGAGGATACTGACTGTTACGGATATGCAAATGCATGTTCGTCGTTTGCGTTTGCGACGATTGTTGTCGTTGGCGATTATGGTTGTGAGAGGTTGTTCTTCTTTTTGCTCGATGTTCATGTTTTGTTGTTAAGGTAGTTAGAAATTCGAAAGTGAATTAAATATGGGATGTAGAGGTTGTTGAGGTTTGACTAATAAGATTTGAGAATTTAATGGGTTTGGGTAACGGTTGGGGGTTTTGGTAAACATTCATATTATCATATACGGAGTACATGATAGTTTACTTTTTTTTCTTTTTCTTTTGAACAAGATAGTTTTAAACTTTTAATAAATGCACTTATTGGTTTTCTTTTTGGAAAAGGGGTACTCCACTAATGAAAGTTATGGCAGTGGTTCAGTCTTTTAATCTAGTGACCCAGTTAGTTTTCTAGTAGGGAACTCATTAGGGGTGTTTGGAACTTTGGATTAGCTTTTGGAACTATCTGATTATTACGAGGTAAGTCGCAAATAGTCCGTTTTACTGTTTGTATCAATAGGAGACTTTCTTGGAATAAAACCTTCGGCTAATGTGGGTCAACTCCAGAGTTCAGTGAAGGCTTTAGGTCAACTTGGGTCAAACCCATGTAAGTGTAAATTATAAGAGGTTGTTACGACCTGAGATATAAACTTGTAGCAAGATATCAAATGACGATCTTTGTTTTAGCTATTGTTACTGTCATGAAAAACAGACGCAATAAATAGATTTTAAATCAGCTTTTAAGCAGTGCATTTGTTGTGCAATGAACATCTTAAAGATGTTGGTGTTATGTTACCATTTGCGTTTCCTTCAGTTTTACATTACTAAATTATGATTTTGATTGTGTCTTGCAAGTCTTTGTGGAGCTATGGTATAATAATTATGTTTGTGTCAATTAGTAGTACTTCGCTTTCTGATATGCTCCTACCAGCTTGTTTTAATTCACCTATTGAATCACACATGTCACTATCAGGACTTGAACTGACAACCATTTAGATTGGAGAGCCACCAGCTTGAATAAAACTTGTATGTTCTATAAGCTGCAACTTATATATCGACTCTCTAAACCTGCCCTTGAAGGAGCTGACTGCAAACAACAGCCTCAACCAATTTCAATAAGACTTCTTAAATGCGCATAGGTAGCCATTCTTTTAAAAATTCTACTTAGATTTAAAGAACAAACCATAGTCGATATGTCAATGAGACTTATTATCATACATAACGTTCATACATAACATAGAATATCATGCTTATTATCAGATTACATCATATCTCTAATATTGTAAAAATAAAAACATGCATACGGAAATTCATAGGGAATATTTCAATACAAGGCCACGTCATTGGACCTAGCAACAATTTGAAGTATTACACTGATATAATAATTGCAACTGCTTCAACTTCCATTACAGACATAATTCAGTTTCAAAATTTACAATAAAGATGATGTTGTATCAGAAGGGTATACGATGACCTAAATGCTTCGGTGTGTGAAAAGGACTATCTGTTCCGCGATCAACCATCAGAGCGTGTTCGGCCTTAACACCATGTTCAACCTGTTCATGTGCTCGACAGCTTTCACAACTATTGTTACATCATCAAACCAGTAATCGCTCTTTTTGACGACATACCTAAGATAGATAAAATGAGATCATTATATAGTATATAGAAAATTTAGGGGGGAAGGCTATATTAGGTACTAGATGTAACACAAAGTTGTAGAACCATCACCATTTTCCTTAGATGAGAGGAGAGCCCAACCTAATGTTGACTTTTAAGGTCAAACTTATCGATATTCAATGTTCAAAATTCAGAAATAATATGTTTGAATAACCACTTAACTGGAGAGAAACAATGAACCCCAAGAATGACAATACACAATACACATAAATGTTCCAGCTTTTAACTTTTAGTAGTAGTTTCAAAGTTGACTATTCTTTTGAATTTAACCAAAAAGTCAATGTTGATTTTATTTGGGAACACAGTATTGTAGCATCCGTTCCCACAGTGTCTGTGAACCTGAGTTATGAGTCTGATATCATGGGATGCTAATTCCTTCCTACCTGTTATTAAGTTGCTTTGATAATTATTAGACTGAGTCTGGTATATGGGGCTTGGGGCATAACAAATATCAGCTACGTACCTACGGAGATTTAATGGTTTTGACTTATGCATCTCCTAGCGTTATTGATTGTTTGGTTTTGTATGTAGATTAGTAAGAACATCAAGAGTTTAAATGGATATCCTATTGATATCTAGTGTAACTAGAATCATGAGCCTCTCATATGCCCTTACTCCTCAGTTGTATGTTACTATTACTAACTAATAACTTCTTTTATTGTTTTCGAACTATGTTAAGGTTATTGGGGGTGTTATTTTGGCGGCTATAGGGGTTACATGCATGTATGGAGCAAAAGCTAAAAATTGCAAGTAAAAAAAGAATGCAAGTTGGGCCATACTCTCTGATTCCCTTTTTCATTTCCACAATCTTGTTCCATGGCGTATAGATGTTGATCTCATCTCCCATTGCAGGACTACGGCTGTAATTACCAATTGATTTTGTAGCTAACATGCTGTTTGGGTATATAGTTTTCTGGCTGTCTTGTCTCATGAACATAGTGAGAATACTTATCACGTACACTATCATCTGAAACCAACAAATACAAGTGCCTTAGCTACTGGATCAAAACGTATGATGAGGGATTATTAATAAATTGCCTGAGTGCCATCCACTTCACAGCGATCACCAACATCATAGGGAGGCATTATGAACAAAAATACGATCAACTCAAATACTGTCTTCCCAGTGGTACCAAATAAATATGCACCTAAAGCGAGTCGGGTTGTGACAAATATCAAGAATTAGGTAACCAGGGCACCACAGATTATAAGCCAGTTACCAAAATCATGATAGTTACAAACACATTCATTATATGATGGAGATCATCCACTGCTGTTTTTGCATCGTTGACTGATAAAGCTAGAGTCCTCCTTTCTGGATGTGCTTCCATCTTTATGAATAAAAGAGAAAGTCACTTTATATTTTAAAGTTTCTGGCGCTGCTGTTTATCAGAGACCAGAGTCTAAAAGTGTTTTGAAGAGTATTTATTTACCATCCAATGAGTGAAACTAGCCTTGGTTATTTCCAGTGTGCACATTGATCCAGCAAACAGTTCTTTCGCTTTTGTAAGCTTATCTTGGCCCAACCGATGCTTAAGATGTTCGATAGTGATACATCTTTTAAAATTCATAAAATGATAAGACAAATGTTGATATAAATCTAAGGGAGACCAACTGAAAAATCACATGTTTTGTTGCAGATTTAAAAAAAAAAAAAAAAAAAAAAAAAAAAAAAAAAAAAAAAAAGTGGTTCAACCCAGCCCGGCCTGTTTTGACCCATTGTCGAACCATTTTACCAGTTCTAGTTTAAACGCATAGTCAAACACCCTACAAGAGGTTTTCTCACAAGTTAATAAGAGAGAGTGGGATTGCATACTCGGAATGCTGAGCTACCCCTCAGAATGTTTAACAAGCAAGAAATTTTACATGCTCCTAACGTATACTCATCCTAGTCCTCCTCATCGAATCGAACCGGTAGGTCTTCATCCACTGTTGACAAACAAGTAAATCCCCGGATTGTACAATATCGATCATATGTTTCACTTTCATGGCTACTAGCTTCTTCTCTCCAAGCATGTGCCTTGATAAGTTCCCACATGTTTCCTCTGGCTTTCGACCCTCAACTAGATCCCCACCGAGTTTCTTAATCACATATTGCTTGTATAGTGACGCTCTAATTAGTCTAAAGAACGATATCAATGTGTTGAAGTAAAAGTGTATACCTTGCTTGAAACATGTGTAGGTTCCTTTGGACAATCTGGAACTATGTTCTTCGAGCACCTACACAAGGGAAAAGCACGTGTTAGCCTTGCCTTGGGTTTTGTCTCAAGACCAAGCTCCGACGTGAGAATAATTATATGTGCCGGAAGTAAGGATAATAAATGACAAAGTAAATGCTTAGTGAAAAGTTAGTTGTGACATAAATGAGGTGAGGGCATTTATACTACCCCAACCTCGGCACCTATGGTGTCTTGGGAAAGAAACTGTCGAGTTACACCTAGTCTAACCACGCGTGTGACACAATCCCGTGAAATCCGGGATGGGCGGCGCAATCCGGTCCTTGCAATGATCCACAAGATAAAAGGTGGTATCTTGATAAAAGGAGTGTGCACTCTTGTTCCGTTTGGTAGTGCCTTTCGGATATACCTTCTGTCTGCTGTTCGGCATGGGCTAATCGGCCACATACGAAAACATGTCCCCCAGTATCATGTTATTAGTAGCACACTGATGATATGATATTTAACCATTTTTTTCAACATTTCGTTTTTAATTATTTTGGAGCATCTGGCCTGTTGGGATTTAGTGGCTTGCCGTTATGTATAACGTGACAAAAACCATAATTACCTAGAGGTTAAAAAACACCATCATTTTACCTTAAGAACGGAGATTTTGACACGTGTCGATGTTCTTCTTATCATATGCCTAATATCGCGCCACGTCACTGCCTGACACGACGCGATGTTTCGCGTTTCCCAATTTCTCCCCATAAATACTTCCTCTCCTCATTTTTACCACTGATATTCTTCCTCTAAACGCTCTCATATGAAAGATCTCGCATTAGCTTGCTTTTCATCCTTTCAGGTAGGTCTTAGTTCTTTCCTTCTATTTTTGTTAGGTTATACCCATCCCTTTAGGCATATGTGATGTCTGAAGAGCACACTATGGAACATGTAGAAAGAAGCACTGGAATAGGTAACCGACGTAGTTACGCCTAAGTTTGACGTACATATTCATCAGTCCAAAATGGATGAAACCGAAGTTGCATGGGTTACCGAACATTTTGGTGTTCCGGAAGATCTGCACCCTAGAGTTCCTCCAGACGACATGACCATGATTAAATTACTGGAAGATGCTATAGGTCTATATTTCAAATAGTTTGTGTAGGGGGGCCATAGGGTGTCTTTTTATTCCTTTCTCTTAAGCGTCATTAGGTATTATAAGGTACATATTACTCAGTTAGTCCCCATAGGATTAAACCGAACCACTCTTTCTGAAGTATATTGTCGGAGCTTACACATCAATCCAACTGCCACTCTTTTCCGTGTTTTTTACAAATTGAGTAAGCAAGGTCATTGGTTCTCACTCGAACGCCGAAGTGGTAAGAATAAAAAGTTTGTTTTCTAGTGACATTGACTGGGTTGAAAGGCTGGAAGCATTGATTTTTTCTAATTGATAGAAAGGGCGATTCCATTTGCTATGCCGTGGAGGCATCACTATTCAGATATTTCGGATTCGGTCCCTAAAGATGGATATAATGAGCAGGATGTATCAAAATTGATCGCAAAGGTGATTGAGCTATGGAAATAGTCTCTTGTATGCCGTCGGGCTTACAAGCAAGTGGAAGTATCCTGTTTTAGGCCTGCTTTGAGGGATGCCAAGGGGAGGGGTAAAGCCTAAGTCTTATTATTTACATATATCTCTCTTTTCTTTTGTTTCGGACTGGCCATAAATTTTGCTGTACTTGTAGCTATAACCATGTCTGAGTATGCTTTCGAAGTGGAAAGGTGCTAAAATGGTCAAGGATTATGCTTATCCGGAAGGACAGTCACATCCGTTGCATGTGACTCCACCAGCGGATTCCAATGAAGTCAGTCATTCTGGAAAAAAGTGAATCTATGAAAAAGGTTGAGGTTGCAGAGTCAGGCCGAGGCAAAAGCTACTGCAAACCCTGGTTTAAAGATTAAGATCACGACTAAGTGACCAGCCGGTGAGGGGGGATTGTCTCGATCATCAAAGAAAAAGAAAAATAAAAAAAGATGATTCTCCTGTTATCGAGCTAGAATCTTCCAACCACGTCTCTCATCCGTCTCCTCTAAATATAATTCATCCGGATAATGAGGAGGAGAGCAAGGAGGCTTAGGAGGATGGGGCGAGTAATCATCCGTCGGGTTCTTTTGCATGTCAATACTACGAATTCGGGGGTGGGGGGATATATTCAACTTGTTGTTGGTACCACAATAAAGTCTGGTATTTCGAAACAAATGGAAGCATTTAAATCAGCTAAACCGGTATATGTACCAAATTTTGCATGTTTTTTTTGTAGGCTGCAATGGTCTTCCTGTATTCCTTCTTCCTTTTGTCAGGTTTGGCTTGCTGAGGTACTTTATCCTATGTTTATATCACCCAAAGGTGGGATTACAAGAAACTATATATAGTCTTCATATTAATGTCATGTAAACGCGTCCAGTAAGGATAGTATAAGAGATAACAGAAATTCAAATGTACCTTCATGTCATTGTCATAACTTTGTAATCATATTGATAATTATTTGTTACTGCTTTTGAAATACCCATACCCAATCCTCATGATAAAACGTATAAAGTATCAAAATTCTATAAAAAATAAACCAGAAAACTGTACCGTGCTACCATCGATAAGATCAGTCACGTATTTTCACCTATAAGCATAAACTAAACACATATTTCATAATACTAGACGAGTACCCGTGCATAACAACGGGATTTTATAGCGGCATTTAATTATAATGATATTTTGGTTAAGTGGTTTGTGTAACGTTTTGTGTAACCAAAATATTACTATAACTATCTGCCACTATAAAATTCCGTTTCTATGTACGGCTACTCATCTAGTATTTAAAAGTTTATTTTTATATACGTGTGTATTCATTCTTAAGTTGACAAAACAATTTTATATTTTTATGTTTTCATTTATTAATTATTCATTTAACTTTTCATGTTTTTAAGTTGACAAAAAAATTG
The DNA here is from genome assembly GCA_030686995.1 of Artemisia argyi. NCBI lineage: Eukaryota > Viridiplantae > Streptophyta > Magnoliopsida > Asterales > Asteraceae > Artemisia > Artemisia argyi. Next base: position 65,100,106 of record CM060689.1, read on the forward strand.
AATGTGTAATGTAAGTTTCCATGTTTTAATTACGTTTTGATTAAGTTTTAAATGAGAGGTATTAAAGAGTGTTAAATGCATTAATTAAGGGTAATTTAAGCAAAACATTAATTTAAGTTTTTCACTTTTCACTTCTTGACTTTTTGACCATTTACTCTTTATAAATAGTATAGATAAACAATAATCACCATTACAACTCTAACATCATATACTCACCAAAGTTCACTCATCATTGAGACAGCGATGACTAATAGCACAATATCCTTTGGTCCATCCTTGTATACCTGCCTTGTGGTGCAATCACAACTGAAAACATGTGTACACAAATCACGTGCCAAAAGTAACATCAAAATCGTAAAAACAAACCTTTAAACTATTGAAACAACACCAACATAACCAAACTATGTGAAAGTGAGAAACTCAAAATTTATAACCAAGTTGTTTTAAAGGGAGATGTTCCTAAAATTCATGCTTATATAAGGAGGTAATGATCTTTCTACAATGGTATATATTATTCTTAATTTTTTACTATTCGTACACTTTGAAATTATAAGTTTATAATAACAATATGCATTAATGAGCATATAATAATTCAATGATATTTTTCTAATCCTTTTATAACTTATGTTACCAAAGAAAATAAAATAACACAATCCGATATTTACTTGCAAAGTTATATACTGATTTATCTCATGGATATACAACATTACATCATCAACAAAAGTACGAGTCTACTTGCATCTCCTGAGAGATTTTTGCTAACTCAGGATGCACTCGTCAATGATTGGTCCTAAACGGTCAACTAAGTTTACCAGGTGATGGTCAACTAAGTCAAACATCAAAAACCAACTAACCAAGGAGTTTAGGGAATCCCCGGGTCGTTATGTCCCGACGAGGCGTGCAATTGCATTTGTGAACGTTTTAAATGATCAGGTGATTAATCAGGAAGGTCAGGAATTTGATTATTATGATTACACTACGAGATTATGATGGAAAATAATTTAGAAACACTTTATTAACAATTACTGATTATCAGATTACCTAAAAACGTGATTTAACGTAAAAATGCGCGTTTGAGTTTAAAATAAACGCGAACGCGCAAATTAAAAAGTGAAACGGGAGTAAACAAAGTCCTACGAACGTGAAAATGATATTTTTACAATCCTAATGTTATAAGATAATTTTTAGAAAATTAAAATTATTTTTACAACTATTTAATTAATTACTATTAATTAATTACTAATTATCAATTACTTTTTAATTAACTAAATTATCCTAAATTACAAATAATTATGAAATTTAACTAGAAAAATGAAAATTAAATTTAGAAAAATCTAAAATATTATAAAACTAATTTTAAAACAGAAAAACTATTTTTTCTACTTTTTAATTAATTATTAATAATTAAAAACTAATTATTTAACTAATTTAAATTAAACTAAATTATAAAAAATACTAAATGATTAAGGAAAAATCTGAAAAAATTACTAAAAATCTATTATGATTACAGAAGCCTAATAAAAAATTAAAAACAGATGTTGCTTATAAATAAGCAGAAAATAAGCCAAAATGGCTTAAATAGAAGCTATCACTTTCTATTTTTTTTTTTCTTTTTCTAATTTTTCTTTTACACAACTAATTTACTACTAATATTAAGCACTTTTTGTGAAGGCACTTGTGCTAGAGCTTATTAATGAGCTGTGTGCAAGCAAATAAGCTTAACAGTGCTTATTATGAGATTATGAGGTGCAAAATCTTATCAAACAAGCAACTAACTAAGAACCATGAGCACAATAAGCTACTACTACTGAGATGTAATGAAAATAAACAGGAAAAGCTGAAAAAAAACACAATAAACAAGAAGCTACACTTAAATAAGCAATTTCAAGTCACACTGCCAAACAAGCAGTCCAACAGGGATTTGCAGCCCTTGATTTAGCTTATCAAACAAGTTGTGAAGCCTGAGAGAAGCTTGGAACCAATGAGTTTGGCAGCTAAGCTTTCAAAAAAAGCTCACAAGCTCAGGAAAGGCTCAAGAGGTGAGCTTACAAGGAGCCTATGAACACCCCCTGAATGCACAGAGCAAGCCTGCAATCAGTGAATTGCAACACTATAATAAGCAAGCCAAATAAGTTCCAAAAGCTAAAATAAGCTCAAACAGCTGATCACTATATTACAAGCTAATCATAAAACGAAACATCTAACTTTAAATCCTATTCTAGCTAATCTAATCATTTGGTCTAAAAGAAAGGAGTTGGGATAGTTTACCAAAATTAATGCTATGTTAAAAAGCTAAAAGGTTACAATAAGGAGCTAAGAGTTGATCTAATGGGGCAAATAAGCTACTGCTGATAGCAGCAAACTACAAATAGGCAAACAAGAGCAAATAAGCACAAGGAGTAAGCAAAATAAGCCAAAGACAAGCAAATCAGACCCCAAAATCCAAGCAGACCAAGGCAGACCACTAGTAGGCCTTATTGAGCTTATCTAATGAGCTCAGAATGCCTAAATAAGCTTGGAAACCAATCACCCACTTAACAAGCAATCCAAAAATGCCAAGTACTCAGAAAGTTATCCATAGATAAGACCAATTTGGGCGATTGAAACTGGCTTATGTATGCTGATGGCTCAGCAGACACTAGTCCTAGGGGTGACTTTAAAAGTAAATGTAAGCTAATAGATAAGCTCAGATGAAAAAAATAAGCTAGGATATGGAGAGACAGTACAACAAGCTTCTCAAAAAAGCAAATATCAAGCAACAATCCCAAATGGTTAACAAGAGATGGGACCTAGAAAAATGGGTGAAAACTGAAAACTAGGGTGCAGGGTGCTCAAATGCTCAATCAATTAACTTTGAGTATGATTTTTGGCACGCAAATGTGCTTCAAAATCAATTTTTTTTCTTGATTAAGATAAACAAGAAACCAGAGATCTCAAAACAACAAAAATTACTTATTCATGATCCATAACAAACCCTAGAGATCACAAGGAAAAAGTGTTCATTTTGACAGATAAGGCTGATAAATTAAGTTGTACTAAACTAACATGCAACTGATTTAGCCTATATAAACTACTTATGAACCCATTTAATGATCTATGCTACTCATACTACTAACAGATAAGAAGTAATAAGGATTACATTAAGATTTTGACTTTTACTGAAATTACACTAGTTTTTATGATTCTACAAACCTAACAAGACCTAATATAAACTACCTATGCTAAACAAACAACCAATCTATCACCAGAACACAGGGTACACTCCCTGTGCCAAACACCCCATTCAAATCTGTTTTACTGTGGTAATGAAGCAAGTTAATGAATCAGGCCATGAAACTACAAGATTATCCTAAACTAACATGAATTAAGCCTTCAGGAACACAGATAAACAACAATTTACAACTACAACAGGCTATCACTAATTGTGCTAAAAAAATATTATGAAAGGATCTTAAAAGCAATCCAAAGTGCAAGCCAAAGTGAACCAGAACCAAGAACCTTATCCTATGCTCCCCTGAGCTCTAAACCAATCCAACTTCCATGCTACTTCACCCTGAACCAGCAATCTAACATCTTCATTTTCTCTTCTGTTTTTCTCTTTTCCTTATTTAATCTTTTTTTTTTTTTTTTTTTTTTTTTTTTTTTTTTTTTTTTTTTTTTCACTCAGACTTATGGTGAGTTTGAGATGCCTTAGAATAACAACAACAACTTGGAGTCGGATTTAAACAAATTTAAAAATGCTTTTGAGAAACTGCAAGTAACTTGGAATTTTAAGAAACTATATTACTTGTATTAATATAAAAGAGGTTTACAAATTACACTACTTAACTGAAAATGAAAATTACATTAAACAACTACTTTTCTGAATTGGAAAATTACATAAAAACTACTACATGCCACACAGGCTTACATTTGACATTTATATATACTAAGAAACAAAAGAAACTTGAACCAGGGGGAACTTTTTCCTTTTTTGCTCCCTGTCTTGTGTGAGACAACTTTAGACAGTCACCAATGTCACCTCAGATTCAAATCCCAGCCATTGGATTGGCATCTTCCTCATTTCATCCATTGATTTATTTTAAGTACCAAATTGTTGTAGTGGGTTTCTGAGTTGGATGAGCAGGGAGGTAATGATGATGTTTAGGGTTGACTTTGGTGAGGAGGAGTAGGGTGGTTAGTGGGATGGTGGAGGGGGAGAGGGGGGGGGGGGGACATAAATGTTGGGGTTGCAGAGGTGCGTTTGGGGGCTGGGTGTTTAGGCGGGGAAGAAAGGATGGGTGGGGTTGACTTGGGTTGACCCTGGAGTGTGTTTTATTATTAAAACGTGGGGATGGGTGGGCTTGGTATTGCAATGGGCCTGGAGATTGGATTTTGGATCAAAGAAAATGGTGGGCTGGTATATATTTGGATTGGTTTGGTTTTGGTTTAGGTATAATACACAAGGGTCCGTTTGGTATTTAGATTCACAAGGACCAAAATTGTAATTTTGGTAATTTTGAAAGACCAATGTTGCCAACTTTCCAAAGTTAATCCAGGGACCAAGTTTGCCATATACCAATAACTCATGGACCAAATTTCACATTTTCCATTTTTTAAAATTCCCAGGGACTGATTTCGTCAAATTTCAAACTGCAGGGACCAAACATGTCATTTTTCAAAAGTTTCCACCTAAGGATTAAATTTGATAATTTTGACTTTTAAATGCCTTAGGTTGACTTTCCTTTCAAAACAAATGCTCAGGGACTAGTTTTGTAAATTTTTGAAAGTTGGGGGACTAAAACTGCCAATTGTGTAAACTTTGTTCGTTTTTCATTGTTTTTACTCATTTTGCATCTGAAATGTATAAAATACAATCCCTGGGATTTTTTTAGTATTTTGATGCATTTCTGAGTGTTTTCGGATGTTTTGGCAGTTTAAATACGACAAAAATGATGAGTGTTTGAGCACTCATCAGTCAACTCGACCAAATCACTGATATATGTCAGGTTATATATTAAAGTTACATAAATATAAATTTTATACATATACAATATTTGATTTTTGTAAAGTACATCTCATTAATTCATTTTTGTTACTAGTCGTAGGTTAAATTATGCATACTATTGGCTACTATGACTGAAATAAGTAACCAAGGTTGGGTGTACATAGCATGCTTGAACTGTAACAAAAATGTCCCTCTAATTGTCAAGGAATCAGCTTATCATGACAGAGGTTATCCAGTTTATGAATGTCTAGAATGTTCAACCAAGTTTAAAGTTTAAATGTGTTGTTCCAAGGTCACTATAATGAATTGAATATTGTATTGAAAAGTGATGATGAATACAATGGTTTGTATGCCTTATATAGGCTACGTGGAGTAATGAGGAGGAGCAATTGCATGCAAGATCCTAGGATCTATTTCTAACAATATTGACTTTCCTATTTTGAATACATTTGAACATAATTCCCTGCTAAGATGATTGTGTTGAACGGTTGACTGTAGTATCTCTAATACACCCCCGCAAGATGGAGGATCCGTCGGATACACCAATCTTGGAGCAATTACGAAGAAATGGTGTTCGAGATAGCGATTTGGTTAACATGTCTGCTAGCTGTTCTTGTGAACTTACATGGTGAACTATTAGAGAGACTTGTTCTCGAACTAAGTGGTAGTCTAGTGCCACGTGTTTTATACGTGAATGATAAACCGGGTTAGCACAAAGATATGTAGCACCTGTGTTGTCACAATATAGAGTTGGTGTTTGTGAAGTAGACATGCCAAGTTCTTGTAACAAGTTCTTAAGCCAAATCAATTCAGCTCATGCGTTAGCCGATGTTTTGTGCGGTTGCGGATATGGTAAGATGTTAGAAGTTTGAATAGGTGATAAAATAGTGGGTGAGGATGGGGAGGTAGATGGAGTTGATAGATCAGAATTATTAAACAGTGTTCGGGATTGAGTGGATATTGGCAACAAGGGGGATTGGAATGAGGAGGTAGATGGAGTTGATAGATCAAAATTATTAAACAGTTTTAGAGATTGAGTGGATGTTGGCGACAAGGGGGATTGGGATGAGGAAATAGATGGAATGGAAAAGGATCCATTGGTGGGTGAGGATGTAGAAACGGATGGTGATGTAGGTGAATTAAGATGCATGGATTTAGTAGAGGTTTACATGGAAGCATTTGCATGGGATGAGAATGATTTTATAGGATCATGTGAAGATACAGATGGTTTGGTATTATGAGGTTGAAGAAAATTAAGGGTCGTAGGTAGAGGAGATACATGAGAAGTTTCAGTTGCGTACAGAAAAATGTGTTGTACAAAGTGAACGTGCCGAGAATGATATAAGCGGTGAGCGATCGGGGCATAGCATTTATAGGCGGACTTGGAGACGGAGTAGCCGAGGAAGATGCACTTTATGGAACGAGGATGAAGCTTAGAGGAAGCATAGGGAAGCAACCACGGGAAACAAAGGCAACCAAATGATTTGAGTTTTAGGTAAGTCTGTGGGGGGTTTTGTAAAATATGTCAAATGGATATTTGAGATGAAGAATCGGAGTGGGTCGACGATTGATAAGGTAAACTGCGGTTTGGAAAGCGTGGGACCAAAAGGAAAGAGGTAATCGGGCATGGTGTAGGAGTGATAAGCCCGTTTCGACAACGTGTTGATGACGAAGTTCAGCCACACCATTTTGTTCTGGGGTGTGTGAAGGTGTGGTGAAGTGAAATATCCCTTTTTTGTAGATATGGAGTGAGACCAATGAATGCACCTCCATTGTCGGTAAATAATGAGATAAGAGGGGTTTGGGAAAACTTTTCAACCAAGAGTTTAAATTGTGGAAACAAAATAGATACGTCTGATTTTCGTTTTATGGGATAAAGCCAATTATATTTTGAGTAATAATCAACTAAAATGACGTAATAGTTATAACCGTCATTCGAAGTTTGAATTGGCCCCCAAACATTCGAATACACAAGCACTAATGGTTTGTTAGCTTTAAACGAGTTTGCATGTAAAGGCAATTTATGACTTTTATTGATTGAACAAGCATCACAAGGAAAAGAAATGTTTGACATTTTATTTGAATAAAGTACTAGGTTCTTAAGAAGATGTTTTAGAACTTTGATTGATACATGTCCAAGTTTGTGATGCCATGATAGAAGCGACTCGGTTGACATAGTTGTAGAATTTATTTATGGAAGATGATGAAAGGAATGAATATCAGCATAAGAGATATCTTCAATGTTTTCTCCCCGCATAAGATGCGCCCCCGTGCGAAGATCCTTAACCACAAAATGAAAAGGAAAAAATTCAACATAAACTTTGTTAGTTTTGCAAAGTTTAGCAACATAGACAAGATTTTTATGTAATTGAGGAACAAAAAGAATATTATCGAGATTTAATGGACGAGAAGAAATGGTAAGGTGGAATGGCCAGTGTGAGTGATAGAGAGACATTTACCATTTCCTAACACAATTTTTTCAAGCCCGCCATATTTGGATAGGGTGTGCAACGCTGAGCGTTCCGCGGCAGTGTAGTGAGAAGCACCAGAGTCAAACATCCATGGTTGTGCTGATGTGGTGTTAATCATGGGAGTTGTCGATGAGGGCATCAATATAGTGGTATTATTTTCTTTGAGAAAACAAGCAAGCTTCCCTCATTCTTTAGTGTCGTGACCATGTATTTTGCAATATTGACTAAAAGAGGAGTTTCGGTTACCACGCGGGGAATAATGATTCCCACTTTGTTGTCCTAGAGACTGATATGATTTTGAACCTTGATGCAAGAAGCGGTTTGTGCCACGAGTGTCTTGGTTGAACTTGGAGTTGGACCTAGACGAACTTCGTTTATTGTTGTTAACAGTAGCAATTTTTGGGGCTGCTTTGGTGTCTTTAAGGGAACGCTCATGATCTACCAATTTGTCAAAAAGATCCGGAAAGGTGATGGAAGTGTCCCGAGTCTTCAATGCAGCCGAGATAGAAGCTAAGTCATCACCAAGTTGTCCCAAGATGTGAACAATGAGGTCTTCATCGTCGACTGGCTTAGGGCTAACGCGAGATCATCAGCAATAGTCTTCATTTCATGAAGGAATTCAGCCACTGAGCGAGAACCTTTGGGATTGTTAGCCAGTCGTGAGTGACTCCCAAAACTGGCAGACAAGCGAATAAAGGCTTTGTATGATGTGTCAGCAGAGGAGACGATACATTTGATTTTGTCAGAACATCTTCCACGTAGAGCACCGAGAAGTATTTGATCTTTACGGGGCCATAGAGTGTACGCCAGATTTGGTTTTGTTGCGTCATTATCAGGGAGGTTTTTTGGTGGTTCGGTTTGATTTCCAGTAACATAGTTGTTGAGGCCAACGCCAATTAGTGTAGCCATAACCTGTTTTCTCAAAGAAGGGTAGTTGTTTGGTGTAAGTTTGATTGGGAAGTGCATATGAGCAGTGACTTCAACAATGGTGTTGGACATGGTGATTGGATCGAGAAAAAAGAAAAGAAGACTTGCTGAGAGGAGCTTTGTGGCTCTTGATACTATATAATTAAATTGAATATTGTATTGAAAAGTGATGATGAATACAATGATTTGTATGCCTTATATAGGCTATGTGCAGTAATGAGGAGGAGCAATTACAGGCGAGATCCTAGGATCTATTTCTAATAATATTGAATTTCCTATTTTGAATACAATTGGACATAATTCCATGTTAAGATGATTGTGTTAAACGGTTGACTGTAGTGTCTCTAATAGTAACAATAAGACTAATTAAGTTTATGTTGTAATGATTTTACTAAATAAGTGACTTAATATTGTACAATTTAAATAATATGTTATACTAAGTGTTTTATTTAGTAACTATCATCTCACATGTCAAACGGGGATAGGGTGAAAGTTACTGCAATTGATGAGCAAACTAAGATATCTACTTCTTTGATACTATTTGATTGTGAAGTTACCAAAATCATTATTTGCTCTTAATTTGTATGTTTTGTTTGCTGATAACCGAGACACGATTCCACATGAGTTATATGAAATGGTTGCGAAATAATGGTTATTTAGACTACGAAAGAATAACCGAAACACATGTACTCACGATGCTAATATTGCATCTTGCATTTCGGATGATCACCTTCTCATCAATGTGTTCAAAGAAATAGTTGCATCACACTCGGCGAGTCTTTTAATTTAAATCATATGCAATTTACTTGTTTCATAATTCTAACAACTCAACCTAACAAGTTCTTTAATAACATTTTTAGGGAAAGGGGATGGTGTAACGTCCCGTAAAAATTCTTATACGTTAACGGACCTAAAAACTAATTTTCAACTTAAATGGACCTATAATTATTTTATATGGGCCAAATTATTAAACTAAGCCCAATGACAAAATCAAGCCCATAAGTCTAAATTTTATTTTTCAACCGGTTCAACTATCCCAAGATTGACCCCGTTTTCTTTATCATTTACTTAACAAACTCGTACCACATTTACATAACTCGATTAGGCTTCTAACATAAAATCAAGAATGAGAATGTGTTTCATTTTGTACGAAAGTTTGATGGAAAAATAAATGCCTAAGCTTAACAATGAACACCAAATTTTAAAACTTGCCATGTTACATTTGTGTTGTTTTTAATCTTTTATAGTAGAAACCAATTTGACCCATTTTGTGTCTTTTATTAGTCACGCATAAACTCATTTTGAATATTCTATGTACTCCAAAAACCCAACCCAATATATATACCATTTTCGTTTTTCTATGATACATGCTAAGAACCAAACGAGACCCTTTAAAATAGAAATGTAAATCGATCTATCAACATCAACTAGGAACATTGAGCAAATTGGGAAATTGACCTGTACCTTACTAGTATGTACAAAAACCCAAACGAGCCTTGTATGAAATACTAATCGATTAATCTATAATGAAACAACTAGGACCATATCAACTAGGACCACTTGTGATTTGATTCCCTAAAAATCTCTCCTATCTCATCTATTTCGAAAAATCCCAACTTGTGTAAAATGTATATTAAAATCCTCCTATTGATCCATGCGTACACATACAAACTACAATATTGTTATTGACTAAAGTGGGACTTTATTCTTGTTTAAGAATCGATAATCGTTGGTTCCTTAAAGTAATTTAGTTTTATTTTTTAGAAAGAGAACTCTGGTTCCCCCACCTTTTAGCGTTCTGGGGCCTTTATATAAATAGAATATCAAAAAAAAAGATATCAAATTAAAGTCCCCTTAGAGTAGGGCTGATGAGTGCTCAAACACTCATCATTTTTATCGTATCTGGACTGCCAAAACATCCAAAAACACCCAAAAACGCATCAAAATACACAATTTATCCCAAAAGTGTGTTTTATATGTTTTAGATGCAAAATGTTTAAAAACAAATGAAAAATGAACAAAGTTTGCACAATTGGCAGTTTCAATCCCTCAAGTTTCAAAATTTGGCAAAACTAGTCCCTGGAAGTTTAAAATGAAAGAAAAGTCAACCCAGGCAAAGAAAAGTCAAAAAATTGTCAAAATAAGTCCTTGGGTGAAAAAGTTTGAGAAAATTACACTTTTACCCCTCAAAATCCAAAATTGCAATAAAAGGTCCCTGGAGTTTTAGAAATTGACAGAATTGGTCCCTGGTGGGATATTTTTGAAAGAAAAATCATTCAGGGTCCTTTGGAATATGAAACTTGGCAAGAAATGCCCTGGGATAAAAGTTTTTACAAAATGGCAAGTTTAACCCCTAAACTTTGGAAAATGTCAATTTTGGTCCTCGGGGTTCAAATTTTGGAAAATTATAAAAATTGGTCCTTATGATTTTCAAACTTGTCATTAGTGGTCCTTATAATAAATGTTGGAAAGTTGCAATACAAGTCCCTCATCTTTTGGTATTTTACAAAATGGTCCTTGTGTAAATTACAATTCCAACCGGACCCTTAATAATCTAAATCCAACAAACCAAACCAAACCACCCATCCACCAGGCCCACTCCACCTTTTTCCCTTGGCCCATCAAACTCCCAACCCACTCCATCACTACACCCTCAGCCCACCACCACACCCCCCGTTTTAAATAATAATACTACTCCCCAACCTTTGACTCAGTCAACCCTCCATCACCACTTCCACCTCATCTGCTACCAGCCAAGCTTCCCCATCATCACCCCTAGCCTTCACCTCCTGCAACACTCAATCCCCCTCCTCCCCTGGCTAACCAAACAAACACAAAGCTCCAAAAATATACCACTGGCATCAATAATATCCATGAAAACGTCAAAACCATTTTGGCGCCAAAATGAAGGAAGGGCCAGGATCAAAAGTTAATCATCCAAGGGTCCTTTTTGTAGCTGGGAAAAGACAAAGGAACATCCAGGAACCCTAATTGGAGTGTATTTAAAGAGGAGGATGCAGGGAGCAGTTATCTAGTTTTTCCTTAGTAATTTTAATGTATTTTAAGCATTGTACCTTTTTATTTCAATCAAAATTCTCAGTTGTAATGTACTCTTTTCAGTATTAATACAAGTATTGTTTCACAATTTCAAGTTTCCCATTTTTTTTGCATTTTCATGTTTCATCAAATAATATAAGAAATAAATGAACAGAAAATAAAAAATAATAATAATTGAAAAGAGAAGACAAGCATGGAGTAGGGTGGATATGGGATGGCCCTGGGTTAGTGAATCCATGGGGATTCAATAGGATTGGTAATATGGTTCTGGGTTCATGATTTTTGGGCTGAAAGCACACTGTGAGCTTTTCTTCCCACACCTTCCTTATACTCTAGTGTATGATATTGATTGTTTGTATTTTACTTAGCTCAATTAGCTCTTAATTATTCTGTTTGTGCAATCAATTTAGGTTTTGTTTCTAATAACACTTTAGAGCAGGTTTTTCAGGTGTTATTTGTTAATTAGTATAAGTTATTATAAGTAGTGGTTGTGGTAAAAGAGTGTGTTTTTCAGCTTATATAAACTTTAAAACTAATAAAAAAGTGGTTTAGTATAGGTAATATCATCTGTGTTGCTCTCTGTCTCACAATCTCAAAACAGATTGAGCTTTAAGGGGTGTTTGGATTAAGTGATTCACCTAGGTTCTTGTTGATTTCTTGGTATCTCATTGGCTCATACATGTTTTTTAGGTGATAAACAGATCATAACAAGCATAAAAATGGCAGGTCCATAGCTAAAAAGTCAAAATATCACTTATATTGAGTTAACTGATAGGATCTTTGATCCCAAACCTTTCAAACCTGCTTCAATGTTGTTACCACTACCTTAGATAACACTATTTTAACATATTAACACTAGAATAAGTCATAAATTCACCCACAAGTTCATAAAAGTCAACTGTGTTAGTTATTTGAAAAAGTCAAAAGGTGTAAAGTCAGATTTTTGCCAAAATGGCATGAATTAATTTGATTTGTGTGTTGTGAATTGGGACATGAGACTTGTTGTGTGTTTACACCATCAGCTAAACTTTTGATTTTCATAGTTGGTGCATTTTTGTGAATTTTTTATTTGGACCAAAGTGCCCTTGGAAGTGGGCTGCAGGGCAAGGTCCCTGCTCTGTCTCAGCAGACCTTAGCTCACCGCCCAACTTTGGTGGTGTTTTGTGGTTAACTCAATGGGTCCCACACCCCGTAATTAGGTTCTCCCAACTCCCCTCCTACCAGAGTTGACCTTTTGACATTTTGTTTGATATCTTGACCATTGGACCCCACCTGGATTGACTCCCAAACTTTGTCCCAATCTGTCTCAGAATCTCAATAAGCAAACAGCTTATTTGAGATTTGTGGCTTATTCAGGCAACTTAAGTGGTTGAAACTTGCTTATCTTTGTTCAAATAACTCAGAGAAACCTATATCTACCATTGTGGACCCCGCATCACTCTATTTGAGCTAAAATCCTTCCACAGTCAACAAAAGTCAACTGTGGGGATCAATAAGCACTCAAAGTGCTTATTTCTTGGTTACATTAAAAGTGTTTTCAGAAAAAGTTTTTGTTTTTAGTGTATAATTAGTTTGGAAAAAGAAAAAACCAAAAAAAATCAACTTTAATTATAGTGATAACTTCTATTTAATAGGATTTATCATTTTAATTTTCTTTTTAACTTATTTATAAACAATATATCATTTTTATATTTTTATAAATTCTTTTTTAGGTTAAAGTAATTTTAGAAATTTTTCCAGATTTTTGTTTTTTCTTTTAGTGTTTTTTATAATTAATTTTAGTTTAATTAAGTTTTAACTAATATTAAGTAATTAAATAGCATAATTAGATTTTATAAAGTACAACCTAGTTTTTATAATTTTTCTAGCTTTTATTCAAGTTAAAACATTTTTATAAATTTTTCTACAATTTGTACTGTTCATTTTCTATTTTTTATAATATAATTAGTTTAATTAGAAATTAATTAGTAATTAGATTAATAATTAGTAAATTAGTTTAAAAATACATAAAATAAACTTTTTATAATTTTTTAGGATTCCAGTGATGGTTAATTAGATTTGTAAAATTTTTCTTAATTTTCTAAGTCTTTTTAGTATTTTTAATAATTCTAATTAGTAATAAATAGATAATTAGTAATTAATTAATAATTAATAATTAAATAGTGTAAAAATAGTTTTTATTTTTCTTAAAATTTTCTTTATTTATTAGGATTGTAAAAATAATAATTTTACACTTGTAACCCTTTCCGTCCCTCAGTTGTACTTTTTGTTTTGTTCGTCTGTATACGTTTTTAGGTTTTAGCTCAAATCCGTGTAATCTAAATTCCCGTAATCAATCACGTAGCTTTCCTAAGCTATATTTGTCAATAATTCCCAAATAATTCTTATCACAACCCTTTTCTGTGAATAATCACCCGATCACAAGTACGCTAAAGTTACAATTCACACCTCAACGGGATTTAACGACCTGGTGATACCTTATATTACCCGGAGCATTGATCTAGGCTATTTGACTTTGTTGACCATTCCTTGGTCAATATAAGTTGGTGGTTTAGCATCAATCAAGGGCGAAAGAAAGTCAATATGAGATTTGCATTGGTTTTTCCAACGAAACAGTGAAAGATTCTGCTTTATACATAGTTGATTAGATCAAGCAAATTCAACAGCATCTCGCATCCCCAACTACGAGTACCACATAACATCACATCATAGTAGGCATCCGTCAGAAAGCCGTGTTTTGTTTTCTTTCTTTCTTGTGACGCAAAGCAAACCAAAAGACACTTCCATAAATAAAAAGAAGTATTCAATATATACTAAATATGGATATCAAATGCAACTTGACACAACATGGCAACTTGTATTCCTATCTCCAAACTTATTCCTGACATATTCTTATCCTTCGAATTATTGTGGCAAGTTGTAGGAATATAGAACTAAAATATATACTTCCTTCTTACACAGTAAACATGCACACACAAGTATAACACTTAGAAAAATAATTCTAGTCTTGTTTGGAAACCTGCTGTATCGAGAGAAAAAGGCTAGAAAGTGGGAGTTCTAGTCGAGAGTTAGGAGGATTAAGCATTGGTCTAGATACATTATTAAGTCGTGAATCGATTGGTACCCTTCCCTAACAAATTCCTAGTCCATACATCGTGTAACTTCCTACCCTTGTTGGTGTGGTTGTCTGTTGAAGACATTCCCATTCTACGTTACTCTAGCAACCATAACACTAAGGTAAGTCGTAGCCCCTACTTTTATGTTTTGATTTACGCTTTGGAGGAGATACATGCTCAAAATACATTTATTTACTTTTGCAAATACTTATGACATTGATACGTATTTCTATACACATTTGTTCTAGTTATAGTACCTGAGGAAGATACGTGCTTAGAAATACTTTACTCACTTGATTTACATACAATATTTGTATTTGCATAAATACTTGTATACAGACTTGAATTCCCGATTCTTGATTTATATTGACTAGACTCGATTCAGACATACATCCTGACATGGCTATGTCAGAAGACCGTTAACATTGGGTGCAAACATATATCCCAACATGGCGATGTTGGAAGGCCATTTATATGGATGATACATGATTGACATACTATGTTAGTAGTGGATTGTAAACACACAGGTTGCAAGTCTTGTATGGGCGGGACTTGGGACTGAATGGATTTACAAAGCCATTGTTGTGAAATCTTTATTCAATACTTTACATCTTAAACTAAACTCTATGAACTCACCAACCATTGTGTTGATGCTTTTAGCATGTTTATCTCAGGTTAGTAAGGCGATAGTGGATTCTTGGACCATAGTTATTTGCAATGCTTTGAAGACTTATGCTTTTGTCACTTACCATTCGATACGCTTTAAAAACTTATGTATTGTCATACTCTGGGACCTCTTGTTATAACTTTGATTTAAATAATTCGAATGGCAACTTTTCAAAACGTCTCACTTAGAGATCGATTTCTATATCTTGTACTTTGTACCTTTAGGTAGCAGCTAAGTGACACTATCGTTCCATTGAGATATTTTGGGGGTGTTATAGATTGGCATCAGAGCTCTGGTTATAGATAACTAGGTTGCACTTAGTACCTAGACTATACCTATTATATACATTAAGACTCTCCACACTATCGCCTTACACACTTTTCGTGCACCCATGCTTTCTAGTGAAACTTTTAGCTAGACTTGCGTTATTAGATGATATGTACTGATAGGGAAATCCCAGAATTTAGTCGAGTCAAAAAAAATGTAGAGCCCAATAATAACTAGTTATTTAACTTAATCTTATGACAGTTCTTGTTTGATGAGATACGAGGTTAAGTTAAATAAAGGTTATTACTTAGCTATATAGATGTGACGTGACACTCTGTATGAGAATGTTAGTTATAGATTGGGTGGTCAACTGTTTTCCCTCATCTCTAACGTTCACTAAATGTCCTCCGTTGTTGAGCATTGTATTTGGGTACCAAGGCAGACCGCGACACATAACGGGTATGTACCTTAGACAATTAAGTATTCTATTGCGTTATTCGATTCTAGTTAAGTTCAGCAACTTTCTCTACAAGGTCTCATCCAAAACCGTCATTGTTAAGAATATGTACTAGGGAACTCCTTGTTTAACGGGTAGGTTACCCCATAAGACTCCAGCACTTGAAACCTTTTAGTCGTGCTTACACTCTTGCCAACACCTTGTTTAGAATATTGATAAACAGACAAGTCCATAACAGCTGTCATGCTAGGATCTTTCCCCAAATGACTTCTGATTCCTATGACTGGGTTACTTCAGTATCACACTTGCCGGTGACTATGTTAGACTAGAATTCCAGGAGAAATTATATTTAGCGGGTAGGTACTGTAACGTCCCGTAAAAATTCTTATACGTTAACGGACCTAAAAACTAATTATCAACTTAAACGGACCCTTAATTATTTTATATGGGCCAAATTATTAAACTAAGCCCAATGACAAAATCAAGCCCATAAGTCTAAATTTTATTTTTCAACCGGTTCAACTAGCCCAAGCATGACCCCATTTTCTTTATCATTTACTTAACAAACTCGTACCACATTTACATAACTCGATTAGGCTTCTACCATAAAATCAAGAATGACAATTTGTTTCATTTTGTATGAAAGTTTGATGGAAAAATAAATGCCTAAGCTTAACAATGAACACCAAATTTTAAAACTTGCCATGTTACATTTGTGTTGTTTTTAATCTTTTATAGTAGAAACCAATTTGACCCTTTTTGTGTCTTTTATTAGTCACGCATAAACTCATGTTGAATATTCTATGTACTCCAAAAACCCAACCCAATATATATACCATTTTCATTTTTCTGTGATACATGCTAAAAACCAAACGAGACCCTTTAAAAATAGAAATGTAAATCGATCTATCAACATCAACTAGGACCATTGAGCAAATTGGGAAATTGACCTGTACCTTACTAGTATGTACAAAAACCCAAACGAGCCTTGTATGAAATACTAATTGATTTATCTATAATGAAACAACTGGGACCACATCAAATAGGACCACTTGTGATTTGATTCCCTGACAATCTCTCCTATCTCATCTATTTTGAAGTATCCCAACTTGTGTAAAATGTATATAAAACTCCTCCTATTGATCCATGCGTACACACACAAACTACAATATTGTTATTGACTAAAATGGGACTTTATTCTTGTTTCGTTTTCTTTCTTTCCTATGACGCAAAGCAAACCGAAAGACCCTTCCATAAATAAAAAGAAATAATCGATCTATACTAAATCTGGATATCAAATGCAACTTGACTGATGAGGCGAAAAATGATCCATTTTTAGGGGGTCATTTAAGCCCGAATCCGAATTTATTTGATCAAATATTGCCCTAAATCGTTCCTTTTGTGATTTTAGGTACTTTTGGAGTGAAATCTGGAAAAGGAAGCAATTCGGACGTTTTTGGAGCATAAAAGTGAAGAAAACGCCAAAGTCTTAATTTTCCATGCTGGGAACAGTGCATGACGGCGTCAAGAGTAGTACCCTGACGGCGTCAAGAGTAAAATTCCATGACGATCCAGAAGAGTTTTGACGGCGTCATGAAGGTAGGGCGTCAAGAGTTAAAGTCATGACGGCCTGGAAATGAATTGTTCTTGACGGCGTCAAATGTAGATCTAGGCAGTCCGAGGATTGTTTTGGCGGCGAGGTGACGGCGTCACCTTATTGGTCTTGACGCCGTCAGACCCCTTTTCCTATATATAGTTTTCTAGTTTTTCACATAAAAAGAGAGAAGTTTTGGGAGAAACCCTAAGTACGATTTTGGTGTAACTTTACAGGTTTTTCAAGGGTTCCAACCCCTTGATACCTTGCATGATTAATCAAGATAAGTGTTCTTCTAATTCAATCAATATGTCTATGTGTTGGTTGTCTATATCTTGTTCTTGTCTTAATTTTATCATGCTAGGCTAGATCTATCTTGTGTTTGCTTAGATCTAATGAAACCTAGATATTGATTATGTGTTGATTACTTGTTTATTCTTGTCTTGGATGAATGATTTATATGTTAGGCTTAAGAAAACTGGAAAATCTCCAATTGGTAACATGCTTGAACGTCTTAAGAAACATGAACCAACGCGCACTAGGTCTTTATTGGTTGTTGATTGATGCCAAACTACCTAACTTAATTTAACCAAAGAATGGCCAACTAAGTCAAATAGCCTAGATCAATGCTCCGGGTAATATAATGTATCACCGGGTCGTTAAATCCCGTTGAGGTGTGAAATGTAACTTTAGCGTATTCGTGATCGGGTGTTATTCACAGAAAAGGGTTTGTTGTGAAAATTACTTTGGAAATTATTAACAAATATAGCTTAGGAAAGCTATGTGATTGACTACGGGAATTTGGATTACGAAGATTTGAGCTAAACCTGAAAACGTACGTTTTAATTAAAAAACGTATTCAGACGAATAAAACAAAAAGTACAACTGATGGACTGGGAGGGTTAAAAGTGTAAAATTGGTATTTTTACAATCCTATTAATTAAAGAAAATTTTAAGAAAATTAAAAACTATTTTTATACTATTTAATTATTTATTATTAATTAATTACTAATTATCTATTTAATACTAATTAAACTAATTAGAATTATTAAAAATACTGAAAAGACTTTAGAAAATTAAGAAAAATTTTACAAATCTAATTAACCATTACAGGAATCCTAAAAAATTATAAAAAGTAAATTCTAAGTATTTTTAAACTAATTAATTAATTATTAATCTAATTATTTATTAATTACTAATTAAACTAATTATATTATAAAAAATAGAAAATGAACACTAAAAATTCTAGAAAAATTTATAAAAATGTTTTAACTAAAATAAAAGCTAGAAAAATTATAAAAACTAGGTTATACTATATAAAAACTAATTATGCTATTTAATTGATTAATATTAATTAAAACTAAATTAAACTAAAATTAATTAAAAATACCACTAAAAGACAAAATAAAAATCTGGAAAAATTTATAAAATTATTTTAACCTAAAATAGAATTTCTAAAAATATAAAAGTGATATATTACTTAGAAATAAATAAAAAAGAAAAATAAATTGTTAAATCCTATTAAATAGAAGCTATCACTATTTTTAAAGTTGGTTTTTTGGATTTTTTCTTTTTCTAATCTAATAATAAACTAAAAACAACTATTTTTAACAAAAACACTTTTGATTTAACCCAAGAAATAAGCACTTGAAGTACTTATTACACCCACAGTTGACTTTTGTTGACTGTAAAGTGTTTTAAGCTCAAATGGTGAGATGTGGGGTCCACAATGATATTTGTTGGTTATTCTGAGTATGATGAACAATAATAAGCAGAAATCACTCACAAATATGGCCTGAATAAGCCAAAGAGCTCAAATAAGCACTTTGCTTATTTGTTCTGAGACAGATTAAGGGACAAGGTTAAGGGGCCAAATTAGGTGGGGTCCTCAGACTTAGGGGTCAAACAAATGGTTCACAAATACTCCCTGGTAGGAGGGGGTTGAGGGGAACCAAAATCAATAGGCCTAGACCACTGTATTGGCTACAAACCACCACAAAAGGTGGTGGTGTGAGGGTGGTCTGCTGAGAACAGGGCAGACTTTTGCCCTGCAACCTACTTCAAGGCCTGGTGGGCCCTACTAAACAAAATCTATAAAATCTGAGAAAATTCTCAAAAATCAACAAAGTGGTAAAGTTTAAGTTTGTAAAATCTCAGACCTTAGAACCTTATATCAAACAAGTTATAGACCTCCAAAGTTTGGTCAAAATCCAAGAATGCACAATTGACTTTTTGGAGAAATTGCAAGGTTTGACTTTAGTGAACTTGTGTGACTGATTTGATGACTTAAAATGTTAAAATAAGCTGTATTAAAGGTGAATTGAGTAACAAATCCAACTTATGAAATGGTTTTATGAGTTTTTCACTTCAAAACTCACCACAGTTGACTGTGGTGAGTATTTCTTTGGGATTTTGACTATTGCTAACTTGGGTACCAAATCCTTTGTTCCACTGAGCTTATATTCAACTAGATAACATGTAGGAACACAGATTTGCACAAATGAATAAGTGGAACAAGGTAAACAATCTAAAACCAAACACCCCTTAAAAATCAGTTAAAGATGAAAACTTGATTTAAACAAGTGCTCAACACAACCTAATGCATAAATCTACTATATTAAACAACAATTAAGTGATTTAATCAGTAACAAACAACTATCCTATATGATAGAGTTGAAATAAAAAGACAAACTCACAATAGCCTTCCAAGCCAACTGATTAGGAACCAAAGAACAAGTTTAACCAATCCTATGCCCTCCCCTGAGGTACCTAACCCACAGCCATCCTTGATTCACTGTGCTCCTTGCTCAATCAGTCAATGATCACCAATCTTTCATTTATTTTTGATTTTTCTTGATTTTTTAATGAATATTTAAAACTGAGCTAAGAGTTGATCACACAAGTTTGTTGAGTTAATAAAACCTTGTTTCTGAGTTTGTAATAGCTTGTGAATTCACTAAACACAAATTAGAAGCTTAAATTAGAACTTGATAAATTTAAATGAGACTTTGAAAAGTGGAAATGAGAATTAAACTTCAAACTGAGCTTTCATTGATAAAAACAGTTACATTACATTAAAAATAAACTGAAAACTACATAAAACTAAGATTACACACTCTAAAGCTTCTTATGAGCTTATCAATATATATCGATCTAAAAATCTAGCCCTAAGTCTTCAACATGGCCACTTTTTGAAAACTGAGAGCCCCACATGCTTTGCCTTGACCCTCTGACCAAATCCCCATCGTTCAATTGTTTTATAATCAATCCAAGCCCTTGATTAGGTTTTGGCGCCAAAATTTATACGGGCAATTCTGAGTGGTGTTGGTGAGGGGTTTGGTGATGCATTTATGGTGGTGGAGTTGTTAGGTGAGGTTATTAATTGTGGGGGGAAAGGTTGGTGAAAAGGTGAGGAGGGGGGGGATGTATACCCTGGTTTTACGCAAGCTTGTTGGGGGAGAAGACGGGTCAACGCAAGTTTGACCGGGGGTGTTATTTAAAACGGTTTAAGGGTTTGGGTGGGCTAAGGTGGATTGGGCTTGGGTTGTTGCTGGATCAGGTCAATGGGTGTGGTGGACTGGATTGGATGGGGAGTTTGTTTGGTTTTGGTTTTTTGGATAAAAATGGGGTCCGGTTGGATAATTTTAGCCATAGGGACCATTTTTGTAATTTTGCCAAACCCAAGGACTGAAATTGCCCACTTTCCAAAGTTCTCCAAAGGATCAATATTGCCAAGTACCAATAATCCAAGGACCAAATTTGCATTTTTCCACTTTTTCAAAATTTCAAAAATCCCAGGGACCATTTATGCCATATTTGGATTTTCAGGGACTAAACTTGTATTTTTAGAAAACTTGCAACCCAAGTGTAATATTTTGTAATTATTTGACTTTTAAAACCTTGGGTTGACTTTTCCTTAAAAATAAATGCATAGGGACTAAAATTGACAAGTTTTGAAACTTGGGGGACTGAAACTGCCAATACTGCAAATTTTGTACGTTTTTTCTTTGTTTTAGCACATTTTGCTTTTAAAACACATAAAACACAATCCCTGGGATAATTTAAGTATTTTGATATCTTTTTGATTGTTTTTGTGCGTTTTGGCAGTTTAAATATATCAAAAACGATGAGTGTTTGAGCACTCATCAATCCCCCACACTGAACTATTGCTAGTCCCTAGCAATTTTTTTAGAAAACTTGATGGATTTTAAACTCTTTACCAAAAGCCATCACTTCTGGAGTAGTCAGGTGTAAGAACTGTTGCACACCTGATAACCGTGTGATTTTGAGCAAACCACCAGCTTCCAACGGATTTGTTAAGTCTTTACCAAGAGCCGTTTGCTCCTGGACTAGCCAGCATCTTGATGGACCTAGTCAACATCTTGGTGAGCTGATTACCAATTATGGGTTTTCCACGGCCTTTACCACAAGCCATAATTTTGTGGGCTAGCCAACTCATTTGTTTTCAGGGAGTTGATGAACCATACAATTTTGGGCAAATTGCCAGCCGTCAACGGATTTGATTTATCTTTACCAAGAGCCGTTTGCTCCTGGATTAGCCAATCCCTTTTGTCGCTTAGACAAGGCGGACTGATTACCACAAAAATTTTGAAATAAAGTGAAAAATTTTTGAAAATTTTGGCCAAAAACGGGGGTACTTGAAAGATATTTTGATAAAATTCGTTAGAATTCCCCCCCCCCCCCCCCCACACACTTAGAAATGAATATTGTCCTCAATATTCAAAGTCCCGGCTATTATGCCGAAGCTATGAACGTAAAAAGCCAAGATTCGAATCTAACTGCGGAAATACCAATTTTCACTTTATTTCTATATATATACAACTTTTTTTTTTTTTTTTTTTTTTTTTTTTTTTTTTTTTTTGTTTTTAACTTATATACATATATACATTTTTTTTTCAAACAGCGGGGGGTTGGCCATTCCCCCACACTTAGTGGTAGAAAATAGAAAGAATCAGAGATACGGGTGAAAACCCGTATTGTTGCTAATTTTTGGTCATCGAGTCGTTAGCTTGACTCTATCCCCGAATTCAATTGTCCTTGGGGAAAGTTTGGAGATCCGGGACGACCATGGATGGACGATTCTCACCTACAGTTCTTTCCAAGATTCTCACCTACAGTTCTTTCAAAGATTCTTTTAATGCCCCGATTGGACACTTCGACTTGTCCACTTGTTTGAGGGTGGTACGTAGTGGAAAGACGGTGAGTCACACCGTACTTTTGCATGACTTTGTCAAACTTGTCATTACAGAAGTGCGTACCACGATCACTAATAATAGCACGTGGAGTTCCGAATCGGGCAAACAGAGCTTTCAAAAATTTCACAACTACTCGGGCATCATTTGTGGGTAAAGCTTTCGCTTCAACCCATTTTGACAAGTAGTCAACTGCCACGAGTATGTATTTATTGCCGTGAGAGGATGGAAATGGCCCCATAAAGTCGATGCCCCAGATATCAAAGATTTCACAAACTTGAATTGCATTCTTAGGCATTTCATTCTTTTGTGAAATATTCCCGTGATGTTGACAAGCGTCACAGGACTTGACCAAATCTTGGGCATCCTTGTAGATCGAGGGCCAATAAAAGCCGGAATCAAACACCTTTTTGGCGGTGTAGTTGGGATTGTGGTGGCCCCCCGTGGGACCAGCATGGCAAGCCTTTAAAATTTCATTGGCTTCCTGACCATACACACACCGCCGGATGACTTGATCCGCGCATATCTTGAACAAGTAGGGGTCGTCCCAAAAGTAATGTTTTACGTCTTTGAAAAATTTATTTTTTTGTTGGGACGACATCCCTTTCACAATGAAGTTACCCGCAAGATAGTTTGCAAAGTCGGCAAACCATGGGGTAATCGAGTCTCCACGAAATGAAACCACATTGAGGGTTTCGAGAGGAAATATTTCATTTATTTCCTTTTTCTCGAAAGCATTTTGGTGAGGGTTTTCAAGACGGAAGAGATGATCAGCAGCCAGGTTCTCAGCTCCTTTTTTATCACGAATGATGATATCAAATTCCTGAAGGAGGAGAACCCATCGGAGGAGTCTCGGCTTTGCATCTTGTTTTGCAAATAGATACTTCAAAGCCGAATGATCCGTATACACTATGCTTTTAGTCAGAATCAAGTATGGCCGGAATTTTTCAAAAGCATACACCACAGCTAATAATTCTTTTTCAGTGGTGGTGTAATGACTTTGAGCCTCGGTCATAGTCTTGCTGGCATAGTGTATAGGCTGAAAATGTTTTGTTTTGCGTTACCCCAAGACTGCCCCTATAGCATAATCACTAGCATCACACATGAGCTCGAAGGGCAAGTCCCAATCGGGGGCAACAAGAATCGGTGCCTCAGTAAGCCTTTTCTTTAATGTTTCAAAGGCTTCGATGCACTCAGGGGAGAAGATAAAAGGAGCATCCTTCTCGAGGAAATGGGTCATAGGCCGGGCGATTTTAGAAAAATCTTGAATAAACCTACGGTAGAAACCGGCGTGACCCAAAAAGCTCCTAACACCTTTCACAGTCGTGGGATGAGGTAATTTTGCAATGACGTCCACTTTGGCACGGTCAACCTCAATCCCGTTTTTTGAAATTTTATGGCCGAGGACAATGCCCTCTTTGACCATAAAGTGACTCTTCTCCCAATTTAGACATAACTTTGTGTCTTCACAACGTTTTAGCATGCTGTCTAAATGGGAGAGACATGTTTTAAACGAATCCCCAATGACCCAGAAATCGTCCATAAAGACCTCCATACTTTTCCCGATCATGTCGGAAAAGATGGCCATCATACATCTTTGAAACGTGCCCGGAGCATTACATAAGCCAAATGGCATACGTTTATATACGAAAGTTCCATAGGGGCACGTAAAAGTGGTCTTTTCTTGGTCTTGCGGGTCAATGGGAATCTGAAAGTAACCCGAGAAACCATCGAGGAAGCAATAGTACTCATTCCCCGCTAATCTCTCGAGCATCTGATCCATAAAGGGCAGAGGAAAATGATCCTTACGGGTGGCGTCATTCAATTTACGATAATCAATACAGACGCGCCACCCCGTAACCAAACGAGTTGGAATCAACTCATTCTCCTCATTTGTGACAACAGTAATGCCACCCTTTTTTGGAACACAATGGATTGGGCTGACCCAAGGACTGTCCGAGATAGGGTAAATCAATCCGGCATCAAGAAGTTTTAAAACCTCTTGTTTGATAACCTCGTGAATTTTTGGATTCACCCTTCTTTGATGTTGGACCGCAGGTTTGAAGTCGTCCTCCATTAAAATCTTATGAGTACAAAACTCAGGGTCAATGCCCTTGATGTCGAAGAGACGCCAAGCAATTGCTTGTTTATGAGACTTCAAAACCTTAATGAGAGCAGCCTTTTCCTCAATACTTAAGTTTTTAGCAATAATGACGGGTAATTTATCATCACCCTCCAGAAATGCATACTCAAGATGAGGCGGCAAGTCCTTAAGTTCAACCTTAGGCAAGTCATCAGTTATTTCAACATTTTTTACTTCCTCTTTATGAAGTACTTTTGGAGGAAGAGGGGGAGATGGATCTTCGTTTAATAATTTTTCTAGCAAAAGAATATCCCCCTCAGGATCAAGATAGTCCTCATCAAACTCTCCTGAAATTGAACTGTCTTGGGCGAGAAAAGCTTCGACATCTTCCCAAAGGAGGTCACTTCCCTCAAAAGGAGTGAGAGAAGGGGAAGAGTCGGATATGATAGGCTCAGAAGATGGAGTGGGACTGCCACTCGGAAGGTAACCCAGAAGTTCTTGAGAATACTCCTCAGACGCAACATCAATGACATCAATTCGGTTAACCGATTTGGCGTCATAATTAGAGGAGTACCTCGAGGTTTGATCGAGGTTAAATGTTACTGCTTCATTACCAACACGAAGAGTTATTTCCTCTTCGTGCACATCGATTAACGCACGACCCGTTCTTAAGAATCCTCTTCCCAGAATGAGAGGAACTCGTGGGTCAGCGTCGAAGTCAACAATCACAAAATCCGCTGGAAAGTGGAAATTTCCCACTTTCACAAATACATCCTCGGCAATGCCGAGGGGACGAGATGTCGAGCGGTCTGCCAGCTCAAGAGTCATGCAGGTGGCGGTGAGTTCTGGAAGAGAGAGCTTTTACCATATCGAATAAGGCATCAAGTTGATGCTTGCACCTAGATCGGCCAGGGCGAAGCACTCAACCATTCCGGGAAAAACACATGGAATGAGAAATTTTCCTGGATCTCCTAGCTTCTCGGGAAGCTGTTTCAAAAGAACCGTAGAGCAGTTCTCGTTGAGTGGAGTTTGTGCCACTTCAAATAGTTTCTCTTTGTTGTTCAACAGATTTTTGATTGTTGATGAAAATTTAGGCATCAACAAGAGAGCATCCGCGAAGCTGATATCAAAATGAATTTCTCGGAAAATTTGAAAAAACTTTTCCATTTGATGATTTGCTTTTTCGCGGAGCTTTTGGTCTTGTAACCTAGATGGATATGGTAGTGAATGTTTGGATTTAGGGTTCTCTTCAGGAGTTTTGGGTGGTTCAAAGACAACTCCTGGCTTTGGGACGGTTTCTGGTATATCCTGAGGGTGGACGTGTGCGGTACTTCGTGGGCTAGTAAATTGCACCTTGTCCGTGGTTGCCTCAGGCTCAATTTCCACTTCCTCGGAATAAAGAGGAGGAGGAATGGGAGGAAGAGAAGAAGAGGTAGTCGGGGCCGTGGGTCCATCATATGCAACACCGCTTCGGGTAGTGATCGCCTTAACATCGCCCCTCGGGTTAGCGATCGTATTGCTCGGAAGTTTTCCTGAGCCCGAGGGTTGATCATTTAAAGACTTTTTAATGTCAGCGATCTGAGTCATTATCACTTTGTTCATCTCCTCCTGAGATTTCATGAATTGTTTCAACAACTCATCATTAGATGGGCCAGTTGGAACAATTGCTCGAGTAGGGTTAGGAGGAGCTGGATTTGGGAAGTGCTGAGTAGCTGGAGTAATGGCTTGATTTTGATTGGGAAAATTCTGGCCCCGGTTATTTTGATGGGAACCGTGGTTTTGGTAATTTCCCTGATTTTGGTTGCCATATCCATGAGAGTTGTTCCCCTGAAAGTTGTTTTGACCTTGGTTTCGATTATAGTTTCCTTGATGTTGGAAACCTTGGTTTTGGTTTTGATGGAAACCCTGGTTTTGGTTTTGATTGACATTTCCCGAATTTTGGTAACCTTGGTTTGTTCGATTCTGATTTTGGTTCTGGTTACGGTTGTTTTGGACAATATTGTTTTGATTGAAACCGGGTGGTCCAAGGAAATTGTTAGAACGATAGCTTAGAAGATTGCGGTCCCCTTGTGGTTGGTAGCCATTACCTCCCGAGTTATAGGAACCATGAATAGCATGTACGTTCTCTTGAGTGTAGCCACTAGTGGTAGGACACTCGAAGTAGGGATGTGGACCTCCACAAGTTTCGCAACTTTGATTGACAGCTTTGACTTGTTGATTTTGAATTTGTTGATTTTGCATAGTTTGGTTCATTCTTAACACAGCCAAAGAGATATCATCCATCCTTTTAGCGAGAATTGCTATATCAGAGGATGAGGATGCTGAAGTGGCAGACTTACATGACTCTTCCCTCTCGGCTGAGGAACCCCAGAAATTATGGTGGGCAGTCATGTTCTCAATGAGATCAAAGCACTCTTCGGGACGCCTTTTCATAAAGGTCCTACCAGCAGCAGCATTAAGAATATCACGGTGTCTCAAGGTCAACCCATTGTAGAAAGTATCTATCTGGGTGACAAGCAACATATTATGGTTTGGACACCGATCAATTGAAAGCTTATAGCGTTCCCAAGCTTCGAATAAAGATTCGTCGGGAAGCTGACGGAAGTTACTGATATCATTTCGCAACTTAGTAACCATGGATGGTGGAAAGTATTTGGCTAGGAATTTAGCCACCATCTCCTCAAAAGAATGAATCGAGTTCTTAGGAAGTCGATCAAACCACGCAGTAGCGTGATGAGTCAGAGAATAGGGGAAGAGAGTGAGACGAAGGGCATCATCGGAGACACCAGTCTGCTTCATGCATTGGGTGACGGCAAGAAATTTGTCAAGATGCTTGTTTGCATCGTCACCCGGTAAACCATGGAATTGGCATGAATTCTGGACTTGTTGTATCATATGATGTTTAAGTCCAAAATCAGTGGCCGCAATATTAAGAGGGGCAATGGGTCCTCCCCTCCCTAGCATTGTGGGCTGACACAACTCCTCCATCGTTCGGAGATCGGGAGCTGTATTATCTATGATGGGTGGATCGTCGTTTCCGTCCATTTTCGGAACTGGATCCTCAACAATAGGACGTAACTCAGTTACGTTTTTCAGTTGACGATTTCGTTTCGATTGTGAACGAGTGCGCATGCACTAGGGATAAAAACCTGTTGGACAATATTTTTGTTACCGTCCCGTAATCTAGAATCGTTTCTCTTTAAGAATCACCTTAAAAGAAAACCGAATCAGAAAACGTTACGATATGGTTTTGTTGTTTTTTACTTTTTTTTGGTGTTTTAACACTTTAGGAAAAGTGTCAATGACTTTTTTATATGTTTTGATTTTGAAAATATTCACAAGTGATGGTATTTGTACAGTGAGTGAGGTGAGATAACACTAATCTCGAAAGACGCTATAGAAACGCGCACACCTCCCCGGCAGCGGCGCCATAAATTGATTGATGCCAAACTACCTAACTTAATTTAACCAAAGAATGGTCAACTAAGTCAAATAGCCTAGATCAATGCTCCGGGTAATATAATGTATCACCGGGTCGTTAAATCCCGTTGAGGTGTGAAATGTAACTTTAGCGTATTCGTGATCGGGTGTTATTCACAGAAAAGGGTTTGTTGTGAAAATTACTTTGGAAATTATTAACAAATATAGCTTAGGAAAGCTATGTGATTGACTACGGGAATTTGGATTACGAAGATTTGAGCTAAACCTGAAAACGTACGTTTTAATTAAAAAACGTATTCAGACGAATAAAACAAAAAGTACAACTGATGGACTGGGAGGGTTAAAAGTGTAAAATTGGTATTTTTACAATCCTATTAATTAAAGAAAATTTTAAGAAAATTAAAAACTATTTTTATACTATTTAATTATTTATTATTAATTAATTACTAATTATCTATTTAATACTAATTAAACTAATTAGAATTATTAAAAATACTGAAAAGACTTTAGAAAATTAAGAAAAATTTTACAAATCTAATTAACCATTACAGGAATCCTAAAAAATTATAAAAAGTAAATTCTAAGTATTTTTAAACTAATTAATTAATTATTAATCTAATTATTTATTAATTACTAATTAAACTAATTATATTATAAAAAATAGAAAATGAACACTAAAAATTCTAGAAAAATTTATAAAAATGTTTTAACTAAAATAAAAGCTATAAAAATTATAAAAACTAGGTTATACTATATAAAAACTAATTATGCTATTTAATTGATTAATATTAATTAAAACTAAATTAAACTAAAATTAATTAGAAATACCACTAAAAGACAAAATAAAAATCTGGAAAAATTTATAAAATTATTTTAACCTAAAATAGAATTTCTAAAAATATAAAAGTGATATATTACTTAGAAATAAATAAAAAAGAAAAATAAATTGATAAATCCTATTAAATAGAAGCTATCACTATTTTTAAAGTTGGTTTTTTGGATTTTTTTCTTTTTCTAATCTAATAATAAACTAAAAACAACTATTTTTAACAAAAACACTTTTGATTTAACCCAAGAAATAAGCACTTGAAGTACTTATTACACCCACAGTTGACTTTTGTTGACTGTGAAGTGTTTTAAGCTCAAATGGTGAGATGTGGGGTCCACAATGATATTTGTTGGTTATTCTGAGTATGATGAACAATAATAAGCAGAAATCACTCACAAATATGGCCTGAATAAGCCAAAGAGCTCAAATAAGCACTTTGCTTATTTGTTCTGAGACAGATTAAGGGACAAGGTTAAGGGGCTAAATTAGGTGGGGTCCTCAGACTTAGGGGTCAAACAAATGGTTCACAAATACTCCCTGGTAGGAGGGGGTTGAGGGGAACCAAAATCAATAGGCCTAGACCACTGTATTGGCTACAAACCACCACAAAAGGTGGTGGTGTGAGGGTGGTCTGCTGAGAGCAGGGCAGACTTTTGCCGTGCAACCTACTTCAAGGCCTGGTGGGCCCTACTAAACAAAATCTATAAAATCTGAGAAAATTCTCAAAAATCAACAAAGTGGTAAAGTTTAAGTTTGTAAAATCTCAGACCTTAGAACCTTATATCAAACAAGTTATAGACCTCCAAAGTTTGGTCAAAATCCAAGAATGCACAATTGACTTTTTGGAGAAATTGCAAGGTTTGACTTTAGTGAACTTGTGTGACTGATTTGATGACTTAAAATGTTAAAATAAGCTGTATTAAAGGTGAATTGAGTAACAAATCCAACTTATGAAATGGTTTTATGAGTTTTTCACTTCAAAACTCACCACAGTTGACTGTGGTGAGTATTTCTTTGGGATTTTGACTATTGCTAACTTGGGTACCAAATCCTTTGTTCCACTGAGCTTATATTCAACTAGATAACATGTAGGAACACAGATTTGCACAAATGAATAAGTGGAACAAGGTAAACAATCTAAAACCAAACACCCCTTAAAAATCAGTTAAAGATGAAAACTTGATTTAAACAAGTGCTCAACACAACCTAATGCATAAATCTACTATATTAAACAACAATTAAGTGATTTAATCAGTAACAAACAACTATCCTATATGATAGAGTTGAAATAAAAAGACAAACTCACAATAGCCTTCCAAGCCAACTGATTAGGAACCAAAGAACAAGTTTAACCAATCCTATGCCCTCCCCTGAGGTACCTAACCCACAGCCATCCTTGATTCACTGTGCTCCTTGCTCAATCAGTCAATGATCACCAATCTTTCATTTATTTTTGATTTTTCTTGATTTTTTAATGAATATTTAAAACTGAGCTAAGAGTTGATCACACAAGTTTGTTGAGTTAATAAAACCTTGTTTCTGAGTTTGTAATAGCTTGTGAATTCACTAAACACAAATTAGAAGCTTAAATTAGAACTTGATAAATTTAAATGAGACTTTGAAAAGTGGAAATGAGAATTAAACTTCAAACTGAGCTTTCATTGATAAAAACAGTTACATTACATTAAAAATAAACTGAAAACTACATAAAACTAAGATTACACACTCTAAAGCTTCTTATGAGCTTATCAATATATATCGATCTAAAAATCTAGCCCTAAGTCTTCCACATGGCCACTTTTTGAAAACTGAGAGCCCCACATGCTTTGCCTTGACCCTCTGACCAAATCCCCATCGTTCAATTGTTTTATAATCAATCCAAGCCCTTGATTAGGTTTTGGCGCCAAAATTTATACGGGCAATTCTGAGTGGTGTTGGTGAGGGGTTTGGTGATGCATTTATGGTGGTGGAGTTGTTAGGTGAGGTTATTAATTGTGGGGGGAAAGGTTGGTGAAAAGGTGAGGAGGGGGGGGGATGTATACCCTGGTTTTACGCAAGCTTGTTGGGGGAGAAGACGGGTCAACGCAAGTTTGACCGGGGGTGTTATTTAAAACGGTTTAAGGGTTTGGGTGGGCTAAGGTGGATTGGGCTTGGGTTGTTGCTGGATCAGGTCAATGGGTGTGGTGGACTGGATTGGATGGGGAGTTTGTTTGGTTTTGGTTTATTGGATAAAAATGGGGTCCGGTTGGATAATTTTAGCCATAGGGACCATTTTTGTAATTTTGCCAAACCCAAGGACTGAAATTGCCCACTTTCCAAAGTTCTCCAAAGGATCAATGTTGCCAAGTACCAATAATCCAAGGACCAAATTTGCATTTTTCCACTTTTTCAAAATTTCAAAAATCCCAGGGACCATTTATGCCATATTTGGATTTTCAGGGACTAAACTTGTATTTTTAGAAAACTTGCAACCCAAGTGTAATATTTTGTAATTATTTGACTTTTAAAACCTTGGGTTGACTTTTCCTTAAAAATAAATGCATAGGGACTAAAATTGACAAGTTTTGAAACTTGGGGGACTGAAACTGCCAATACTGCAAATTTTGTACGTTTTTTCTTTGTTTTTGCACATTTTGCTTTTAAAACACATAAAACACAATCCCTGGGATAATTTAAGTATTTTGATATCTTTTTGATTGTTTTTGTGCGTTTTGGCAGTTTAAATATATCAAAAACGATGAGTGTTTGAGCACTCATCAATCCCCCACACTGAACTATTGCTAGTCCCTAGCAATTTTTTTAGAAAACTTGATGGATTTTAAACTCTTTACCAAAAGCCATCACTTCTGGAGTAGCCAGGTGTAAGAACTGTGGCACACCTGATAACCGTGTGATTTTGAGCAAACCACCAGCTTCCAACGGATTTGTTAAGTCTTTACCAAGAGCCGTTTGCTCCTGGACTAGCCAGCATCTTGATGGACCTAGTAAACATCTTGGTGAGCTGATTACCAATTATGGGTTTTCCACGGCCTTTACCACAAGCCATAATTTTGCGGGCTAGCCAACTCATTTGTTTTCGGGGAGTTGATGAACCATACAATTTTGGGCAAATTGCCAGCCGTCAACGGATTTGATTTATCTTTACCAAGAGCCGTTTGCTCCTGGATTAGCCAATCCCTTTTGTCGCTTAGACAAGGCGGACTGATTACCACAAAAATTTTGAAATAAAGTGAAAAATTTTTGAAAATTTTGGCCAAAAACGGGGGTACTTGAAAGATATTTTGATAAAATTCGTTAGAATTCCCCCCCCCCCCCCACACTTAGAAATGAATATTGTCCTCAATATTCAAAGTCCCGGCTATTATGCCGAAGCTATGAACGTAAAAAGCCAAGATTCGAATCTAACTGCGGAAATACCAATTTTCACTTTATTTCTATATATATACAACCTTTTTTTTTTTTTTTTTTTTTTTTTTTAACTTATATACATATATACATTTTTTTTTTCAAACAGCGGGGGGTTGGCCATTCCCCCACACTTAGTGGTAGAAAATAGAAAGAATCAGAGATACGGGTGAAAACCCGTATTGTTGCTAATTTTTGGTCATCGAGTCGTTAGCTTGACTCTATCCCCGAATTCAATTGTCCTTGGGGAAAGTTTGGAGATCCGGGACGACCATGGATGGTACGTCCTCTCCAAAATAGTGCTTTAACCGATGTTCATTCACTTTGAAGTTAGGACCGTCATTTTGAGATAATTCGACGGTACCATAAGGATAAACTTTTGAGATAGTGAATGGACCAGTCCATCGGGTTTTGAGCTTTCCCGAGAAGATCTTGAGTCTAGAGTTGAAAAGAAGGACTCGATCACCAACGTTGAAAACGCGGTTTTTGATTTTTGAGTCATGAATCTTCTTTGTCTTTTCTTTATAGATCAAAGAGTTCTCGTAAGCTTGATCACGAAGTTCGTTTAATTCATTTAGTTGAACTTTTCTATGATCACCCGCCGTTTTGAGGTCGAAATTGGCATGCTTGAGAGCCCAATAGGCTTTGTGTTCAAGCTCGATCGGAAGATGGCACGCTTTTCCGTACACAAGTTTATAAGGCGTACACCCAATGGGTGTTTTGTAAGCCGTACGGAAAGCCCAAAGTGCATCATCTAATTTGTCCGACCACGATGCACGATTCTCACCTACAGTTCTTTCCAAGATTCTTTTAATGCCCCGATTGGACACTTCGACTTGTCCACTTGTTTGAGGGTGGTACGCAGTAGAAAGACGGTGAGTCACACCGTACTTTTGCATGACTTTGTCAAACTTGTCATTACAGAAGTGCGTACCACGATCACTAATAATAGCACGTGGAGTTCCGAATCGGGCAAAAAGAGCTTTCAAAAATTTCACAACTACTCGGGCATCATTTGTGGGTAAAGCTTTCGCTTCAACCCATTTTGACAAGTAGTCAACTGCCACGAGTATGTATTTATTGCCGTGAGAGGATGGAAATGGCCCCATAAAGTCGATGCCCCAGATATCAAAGATTTTACAAACTTGAATTGCATTCTGAGGCATTTCATTCTTTTGTGAAATATTCCCGTGACGTTGACAAGCGTCACAGGACTTGACCAAATCTTGGGCATCCTTGTAGATCGAGGGCCAATAAAAGCCGGAATCAAACACCTTTTTGGCGGTGTAGTTGGGATTGTGGTGGCCCCCCGTGGGACCAGCATGGCAAGCCTTTAAAATTTCATTGGCTTCCTGACCATACACACACCGCCGGATGACTTGATCCGCGCATATCTTGAACAAGTAGGGGTCGTCCCAAAAGTAATGTTTTACGTCTTTGAAAAATTTATTTTTTTGTTGGGACGACATCCCTTTCACAATGAAGTTACCCGCAAGATAGTTTGCAAAGTCGGCAAACCATGGGGTAATCGAGTCTCCACGAAATGAAACCACATTGAGGGTTTCGAGAGGAAATATTTCATTTATTTCCTTTTTCTCGAAAGCATTTTGGTGAGGGTTTTCAAGACGGGAGAGATGATCAGCAGCCAGGTTCTCAGCTCCTTTTTTATCACGAATGATGATATCAAATTCCTGAAGGAGGAGAACCCATCGGAGGAGTCTCGGCTTTGCATCTTGTTTTGCAAATAGATACTTCAAAGCCGAATGATCCGTATACACTATGCTTTTAGTCAGAATCAAGTATGGCCGGAATTTTTCAAAAGCATACACCACAGCTAATAATTCTTTTTCAGTGGTGGTGTAATGACTTTGAGCCTCGGTCATAGTCTTGCTGGCATAGTGTATAGGCTGAAAATGTTTTGTTTTGCGTTGCCCCAAGACTGCCCCTATAGCATAATCACTAGCATCACACATGAGCTCGAAGGGCAAGTCCCAATCGGGGGCAACAAGAATCGGTGCCTCAGTAAGCGTTTTCTTTAATGTTTCAAAGGCTTCGATGCACTCAGGGGAGAAGATAAAAGGAGCATCCTTCTCGAGGAAATGGGTCATAGGCCGGGCGATTTTAGAAAAATCTTGAATAAACCTACGGTAGAAACCGGCGTGACCCAAAAAGCTCCTAACACCTTTCACAGTCGTGGGATGAGGTAATTTTGCAATGACGTCCACTTTGGCACGGTCAACCTCAATCCCGTTTTTTGAAATTTTATGGCCGAGGACAATGCCCTCTTTGACCATAAAGTGACTCTTCTCCCAATTTAGACATAACTTTGTGTCTTCACAACGTTTTAGCATGCTGTCTAAATGGGAGAGACATGTTTTAAACGAATCCCCAATGACCCAGAAATCGTCCATAAAGACCTCCATACTTTTCCCGATCATGTCGGAAAAGATGGCCATCATACATCTTTGAAACGTGACCGGAGCATTACATAAGCCAAATGGCATACGTTTATATACGAAAGTTCCATAGGGGCACGTAAAAGTGGTCTTTTCTTGGTCTTGCGGGTCAATGGGAATCTGAAAGTAACCCGAGAAACCATCGAGGAAGCAATAGTACTCATTCCCCGCTAATCTCTCGAGCATCTGATCCATAAAGGGCAGAGGAAAATGATCCTTACGGGTGGCGTCATTCAATTTACGATAATCAATACAGACGCGCCACCCCGTAACCAAACGAGTTGGAATCAACTCATTCTCCTCATTTGTGACAACAGTAATGCCACCCTTTTTTGGAACACAATGGATTGGGCTGACCCAAGGACTGTCCGAGATAGGGTAAATCAATCCGGCATCAAGAAGTTTTAAAACCTCTTGTTTGATAACCTCGTGAATTTTTGGATTCACCCTTCTTTGATGTTGGACCGCAGGTTTGAAGTCGTCCTCCATTAAAATCTTATGAGTACAAAACTCAGGGTCAATGCCCTTGATGTCGGAGAGACGCCAAGCAATTGCTTGTTTATGAGACTTCAAAACCTTAATGAGAGCAGCCTTTTCCTCAATACTTAAGTTTTTAGCAATAATGACGGGTAATTTATCATCACCCTCCAGAAATGCATACTCAAGATGAGGCGGCAAGTCCTTAAGTTCAACCTTAGGCAAGTCATCAGTTATTTCAACATTTTTGACTTCCTCTTTATGAAGTACTTTTGGAGGAAGAGGGGGAGATGGATCTTCGTTTAATAATTTTTCTAGCAAAAGAATATCCCCCTCAGGATCAAGATAGTCCTCATCAAACTCTCCTGAAATTGAACTGTCTTGGGCGAGAAAAGCTTCGACATCTTCCCAAAGGAGGTCACTTCCCTCAAAAGGAGTGAGAGAAGGGGAAGAGTCGGATATGATAGGCTCAGAAGATGGAGTGGGACTGCCACTCGGAAGGTAACCCAGAAGTTCTTGAGAATACTCCTCAGACGCAACATCAATGACATCAATTCGGTTAACCGATTCGGCGTCATAATTAGAGGAGTACCTCGAGGTTTGATCGAGGTTAAATGTTACTGCTTCATTACCAACACGAAGAGTTATTTCCTCTTCGTGCACATCGATTAACGCACGACCCGTTCTTAAGAATCCTCTTCCCAGAATGAGAGGAACTCGTGGGTCAGCGTCGAAGTCAACAATCACAAAATCCGCTGGAAAGTGGAAATTTCCCACTTTCACAAATACATCCTCGGCAATGCCGAGGGGACGAGATGTCGAGCGGTCTGCCAGCTCAAGAGTCATGCAGGTGGCGGTGAGTTCTGGAAGAGAGAGCTTTTACCATATCGAATAAGGCATCAAGTTGATGCTTGCACCTAGATCGGCCAGGGCGAAGCACTCAACCATTCCGGGAAAAACACATGGAATGAGAAATTTTCCTGGATCTCCTAGCTTCTCGGGAAGCTGTTTCAAAAGAACCGCAGAGCAGTTCTCGTTGAGTGGAGTTCGTGCCACTTCAAATAGTTTCTCTTTGTTGTTCAACAGATTTTTGATTGTTGATGAAAATTTAGGCATCAACAAGAGAGCATCCGCGAAGCTGATATCAAAATGAATTTCTCGGAAAATTTGAAAAAACTTTTCCATTTGATGATTTGCTTTTTCGCGGAGCTTTTGGTCTTGTAACCTAGATGGATATGGTAGTGAATGTTTGGATTTAGGGTTCTCTTCAGGAGTTTTGGGTGGTTCAAAGACAACTCCTGGCTTTGGGACGGTTTCTGGTATATCCTGAGGGTGGACGTGTGCGGTACTTCGTGGGCTAGTAAATTGCACCTTGTCCGTGGTTGCCTCAGGCTCAATTTCCACTTCCTCGGAATAAAGAGGATGAGGAATGGGAGGAAGAGAAGAAGAGGTAGTCGGGGCCGTGGGTCCATCATATGCAACACCGCTTCGGGTAGTGATCGCCTTAACATTGCCCCTCGGGTTAGCGATCGTATTGCTCGGAAGTTTTCCTGAGCCCGAGGGTTGATCATTTAAAGACTTTTTAATGTCAGCGATCTGAGTCATTATCACTTTGTTCATCTCCTCCTGAGATTTCATGAATTGTTTCAACAACTCATCATTAGATGGGCCAGTTGGAACAATTGCTCGAGTAGGGTTAGGAGGAGCTGGATTTGGGAAGTGCTGAGTAGCTGGAGTAATGGCTTGATTTTGATTGGGAAAATTCTGGCCCCGGTTATTTTGATGGGAACCGTGGTTTTGGTAATTTCCCTGATTTTGGTTGCCATATCCATGAGAGTTGTTCCCCTGAAAGTTGTTTTGACCTTGGTTTCGATTATAGTTTCCTTGATGTTGGAAACCTTGGTTTTGGTTTTGATGGAAACCCTGGTTTTGGTTTTGATTGACATTTCCCGAATTTTGGTAACCTTGGTTTGTTCGATTCTGATTTTGGTTCTGGTTACGGTTGTTTTGGACAATATTGTTTTGATTGAAACCGGGTGGTCCAAGGAAATTGTTAGAACGATAGCTTAGAAGATTGCGGTCCCCTTGTGGTTGGTAGCCATTACCTCCCGAGTTATAGGAACCATGAATAGCATGTACGTTCTCTTGAGTGTAACCACTAGTGGTAGGACACTCGAAGTAGGGATGTGGACCTCCACAAGTTTCGCAACTTTGATTGACAGATTTGACTTGTTGATTTTGAATTTGTTGATTTTGCATAGTTTGGTTCATTCTTAACACAGCCAAAGAGATATCATCCATCCTTTTAGCGAGAATTGCTATATCAGAGGATGAGGATGCTGAAGTGGCAGACTTACATGACTCTTCCCTCTCGGCTGAGGAATCCCAGAAATTATGGTGGGCAGTCATGTTCTCAATGAGATCAAAGCACTCTTCGGGACGCCTTTTCATAAAGGTCCCACCAGCAGCAGCATTAAGAATATCACGGTGTCTCAAGGTCAACCCATTGTAGAAAGTATCTATCTGGGTGACAAGCAACATATTATGGTTTGGACACCGATCAATTGAAAGCTTATAGCGTTCCCAAGCTTCGAATAAAGATTCGTCGGGAAGCTGACGGAAGTTACTGATATCATTTCGCAACTTAGTAACCATGGATGGTGGAAAGTATTTGGCTAGGAATTTAGCCACCATCTCCTCAAAAGAATGAATCGAGTTCTTAGGAAGTCGATCAAACCACGCAGTAGCGTGATGAGTCAGAGAATAGGGGAAGAGAGTGAGACGAAGGGCATCATCGGAGACACCAGTCTGCTTCATGCATTGGGTGACGGCAAGAAATTTGTCAAGATGCTTGTTTGCATCGTCACCCGGTAAACCATGGAATTGGCATGAATTCTGGACTTGTTGTATCATATGATGTTTAAGTCCAAAATCAGTGGCCGCAATATTAAGAGGGGCAATGGGTCCTCCCCTCCCTAGCATTGTGGACTGACACAACTCCTCCATCGTTCGGAGATCGGGAGCTGTATTATCTATGATGGGTGGATCGTCGTTTCCGTCCATTTTCGGAACTGGATCCTCAACAATAGGACGTAACTCAGTTACGTTTTTCAGTTGACGATTTCGTTTCGATTGTGAACGAGTGCGCATGCACTAGGGATAAAAACCTGTTGGACAATATTTTTGTTACCGTCCCGTAATCTAGAATCGTTTCTCTTTAAGAATCACCTTAAAAGAAAACCGAATCAGAAAACGTTACGATATGGTTTTGTTGTTTTTTACTTTTTTTTGGTGTTTTAACACTTTAGGAAAAGTGTCAATGACTTTTTTATATGTTTTGATTTTGAAAATATTCACAAGTGATGGTATTTGTACAGTGAGTGAGGTGAGATAACACTAATCTCGAAAGACGCTATAGAAACGCGCACACCTCCCCGGCAGCGGCGCCATAAATTGATTGATGCCAAACTACCTAACTTAATTTAACCAAAGAATGGTCAACTAAGTCAAATAGCCTAGATCAATGCTCCGGGTAATATAATGTATCACCGGGTCGTTAAATCCCGTTGAGGTGTGAAATGTAACTTTAGCGTATTCGTGATCGGGTGTTATTCACAGAAAAGGGTTTGTTGTGAAAATTACTTTGGAAATTATTAACAAATATAGCTTAGGAAAGCTATGTGATTGACTACGGGAATTTGGATTACGAAGATTTGAGCTAAACCTGAAAACGTACGTTTTAATTAAAAAACGTATTCAGACGAATAAAACAAAAAGTACAACTGATGGACTGGGAGGGTTAAAAGTGTAAAATTGGTATTTTTACAATCCTATTAATTAAAGAAAATTTTAAGAAAATTAAAAACTATTTTTATACTATTTAATTATTTATTATTAATTAATTACTAATTATCTATTTAATACTAATTAAACTAATTAGAATTATTAAAAATACTGAAAAGACTTTAGAAAATTAAGAAAATTTTTACAAATCTAATTAACCATTACAGGAATCCTAAAAAATTATAAAAAGTAAATTCTAAGTATTTTTAAACTAATTAATTAATTATTAATCTAATTATTTATTAATTACTAATTAAACTAATTATATTATAAAAAATAGAAAATGAACACTAAAAATTCTAGAAAAATTTATATAAATGTTTTAACTAAAATAAAAGCTAGAAAAATTATAAAAACTAGGTTATACTATATAAAAACTAATTATGCTATTTAATTGATTAATATTAATTAAAACTAAATTAAACTAAAATTAATTAGAAATACCACTAAAAGACAAAATAAAAATCTGGAAAAATTTATAAAATTATTTTAACCTAAAATAGAATTTCTAAAAATATAAAAGTGATATATTACTTAGAAATAAATAAAAAAGAAAAATAAATTGATAAATCCTATTAAATAGAAGCTATCACTATTTTTAAAGTTGGTTTTTTGGATTTTTTCTTTTTCTAATCTAATAATAAACTAAAAACAACTATTTTTAACAAAAACACTTTTGATTTAACCCCAGAAATAAGCACTTGAAGTACTTATTACACCCACAGTTGACTTTTGTTGACTGTGAAGTGTTTTAAGCTCAAATGGTGAGATGTGGGGTCCACAATGATATTTGTTGGTTATTCTGAGTATGATGAACAATAATAAGCAGAAATCACTCACAAATATGGCCTGAATAAGCCAAAGAGCTCAAATAAGCACTTTGCTTATTTGTTCTGAGACAGATTAAGGGACAAGGTTAAGGGGCCAAATTAGGTGGGGTCCTCAGACTTAGGGGTCAAACAAATGGTTCACAAATACTCCCTGGTAGGAGGGGGTTGAGGGGAACCAAAATCAATAGGCCTAGACCACTGTATTGGCTACAAACCACCACAAAAGGTGGTGGTGTGAGGGTGGTCTGCTGAGAGCAGGGCAGACTTTTGCCGTGCAACCTACTTCAAGGCCTGGTGGGCCCTACTAAACAAAATCTATAAAATCTGAGAAAATTCTCAAAAATCAACAAAGTGGTAAAGTTTAAGTTTGTAAAATCTCAGACCTTAGAACCTTATATCAAACAAGTTATAGACCTCCAAAGTTTGGTCAAAATCCAAGAATGCACAATTGACTTTTTGGAGAAATTGCAAGGTTTGACTTTAGTGAACTTGTGTGACTGATTTGATGACTTAAAATGTTAAAATAAGCTGTATTAAAGGTGAATTGAGTAACAAATCCAACTTATGAAATGGTTTTATGAGTTTTTCACTTCAAAACTCACCACAGTTGACTGTGGTGAGTATTTCTTTGGGATTTTGACTATTGCTAACTTGGGTACCAAATCCTTTGTTCCACTGAGCTTATATTCAACTAGATAACATGTAGGAACACAGATTTGCACAAATGAATAAGTGGAACAAGGTAAACAATCTAAAACCAAACACCCCTTAAAAATCAGTTAAAGATGAAAACTTGATTTAAACAAGTGCTCAACACAACCTAATGCATAAATCTACTATATTAAACAACAATTAAGTGATTTAATCAGTAACAAACAACTATCCTATATGATAGAGTTGAAATAAAAAGACAAACTCACAATAGCCTTCCAAGCCAACTGATTAGGAACCAAAGAACAAGTTTAACCAATCCTATGCCCTCCCCTGAGGTACCTAACCCACAGCCATCCTTGATTCACTGTGCTCCTTGCTCAATCAGTCAATGATCACCAATCTTTCATTTATTTTTGATTTTTCTTGATTTTTTAATGAATATTTAAAACTGAGCTAAGAGTTGATCACACAAGTTTGTTGAGTTAATAAAACCTTGTTTCTGAGTTTGTAATAGCTTGTGAATTCACTAAACACAAATTAGAAGCTTAAATTAGAACTTGATAAATTTAAATGAGACTTTGAAAAGTGGAAATGAGAATTAAACTTCAAACTGAGCTTTCATTGATAAAAACAGTTACATTACATTAAAAATAAACTGAAAACTACATAAAACTAAGATTACACACTCTAAAGCTTCTTATGAGCTTATCAATATATATCGATCTAAAAATCTAGCCCTAAGTCTTCCACATGGCCACTTTTTGAAAACTGAGAGCCCCACATGCTTTGCCTTGACCCTCTGACCAAATCCCCATCGTTCAATTGTTTTATAATCAATCCAAGCCCTTGATTAGGTTTTGGCGCCAAAATTTATACGGGCAATTCTGAGTGGTGTTGGTGAGGGGTTTGGTGATGCATTTATGGTGGTGGAGTTGTTAGGTGAGGTTATTAATTGTGGGGGGAAAGGTTGGTGAAAAGGTGAGGAGGGGGGGGGATGTATACCCTGGTTTTACGCAAGCTTGTTGGGGGAGAAGACGGGTCAACGCAAGTTTGACCGGGGGTGTTATTTAAAACGGTTTAAGGGTTTGGGTGGGCTAAGGTGGATTGGGCTTGGGTTGTTGCTGGATCAGGTCAATGGGTGTGGTGGACTGGATTGGATGGGGAGTTTGTTTGGTTTTGGTTTTTTGGATAAAAATGGGGTCCGGTTGGATAATTTTAGCCATAGGGACCATTTTTGTAATTTTGCCAAACCCAAGGACTGAAATTGCCCACTTTCCAAAGTTCTCCAAAGGATCAATGTTGCCAAGTACCAATAATCCAAGGACCAAATTTGCATTTTTCCACTTTTTCAAAATTTCAAAAATCCCAGGGACCATTTATGCCATATTTGGATTTTCAGGGACTAAACTTGTATTTTTAGAAAACTTGCAACCCAAGTGTAATATTTTGTAATTATTTGACTTTTAAAACCTTGGGTTGACTTTTCCTTAAAAATAAATGCATAGGGACTAAAATTGACAAGTTTTGAAACTTGGGGGACTGAAACTGCCAATACTGCAAATTTTGTACGTTTTTTCTTTGTTTTTGCACATTTTGCTTTTAAAACACATAAAACACAATCCCTGGGATAATTTAAGTATTTTGATATCTTTTTGATTGTTTTTGTGCGTTTTGGCAGTTTAAATATATCAAAAACGATGAGTGTTTGAGCACTCATCAATCCCCCACACTGAACTATTGCTAGTCCCTAGCAATTTTTTTAGAAAACTTGATGGATTTTAAACTCTTTACCAAAAGCCATCACTTCTGGAGTAGCCAGGTGTAAGAACTGTGGCACACCTGATAACCGTGTGATTTTGAGCAAACCACCAGCTTCCAACGGATTTGTTAAGTCTTTACCAAGAGCCGTTTGCTCCTGGACTAGCCAGCATCTTGATGGACCTAGTAAACATCTTGGTGAGCTGATTACCAATTATGGGTTTTCCACGGCCTTTACCACAAGCCATAATCTTGCGGGCTAGCCAACACATTTGTTTTCGGGGAGTTGATGAACCATACAATTTTGGGCAAATTGCCAGCCGTCAACGGATATGATTTATCTTTACCAAGAGCTGTTTGCTCCTGGATTAGCCAATCCCTTTTGTCTCTTAGACAAGGCGGACTGATTACCACAAAAATTTTGAAATAAAGTGAAAAATTTTTGAAAATTTTGGCCAAAAACGGGGGTACTTGAAAGATATTTTGATAAAATTCGTTAGAATTCCCCCCCCCCCCCCCTACACTTAGAAATGAATATTGTCCTCAATATTCAAAGTCCCGGCTATTATGCCGAAGCTATGAACGTAAAAAGCCAAGATTCGAATCTAACTGCGGAAATACCAATTTTCACTTTATTTCTATATATATATACAACTTTTTTTTTTTTTTTTTTTTTTTTAACTTATATACATATATACATTTTTTTTTCAAACAGCGGGGGGTTGGCCATTCCCCCACACTTAATGGTAGAAAATAGAAAGAATCAGAGATACGGGTGAAAACCCGTATTGTTGCTAATTTTTGGTCATCGAGTCGTTAGCTTGACTCTATCCCCGAATTCAATTGTCCTTGGGGAAAGTTTGGAGATCCGGGACGACCATGGATGGTACGTCCTCTCCAAAATAGTGCTTTAACCGATGTCCATTCACTTTGAAGTTAGGACCGTCATTTTGAGATAATTCAACGGTACCATAAGGATAAACTTTTGTGATAGTGAATGGACCAGTCCATCGGGTTTTGAGCTTTCCCGAGAAGATCTTGAGTCTAGAGTTGAAAAGAAGGACTCGATCACCATCGTTGAAAACGCGGTTTTTGATTTTTGAGTCATGAATCTTCTTTGTCTTTTCTTTATAGATAAAAGAGTTCTCGTAAGCTTGATCACGAAGTTCGTTTAATTCATTTAGTTGAACTTTTCTATGATCACCCGCCGTTTTGAGGTCGAAATTGGCATGCTTGAGAGCCCAATAGGCTTTGTGTTCAAGCTCGATCGGAAGATGGCACGCTTTTCCGTACACAAGTTTATAAGGCGTACACCCAATGGGTGTTTTGTAAGCCGTACGGAAAGCCCAAAGTGCATCATCTAATTTGTCCGACCACGATGCACGATTCTCACCTACAGTTCTTTCCAAGATTCTTTTAATGCCCCGATTGGACACTTCGACTTGTCCACTTGTTTGAGGGTGGTACGCAGTGGAAAGACGGTGAGTCACACCGTACTTTTGCATGACTTTGTCAAACTTGTCATTATAGAAGTGCGTACCACGATCACTAATAATAGCACGTAGAGTTCCGAATCGGGCAAAAAGAGCTTTCAAAAATTTCACAACTACTCGGGCATCATTTGTGGGTAAAGCTTTCGCTTCAACCCATTTTGACAAGTAGTCAACTGCCACGAGTATGTATTTATTGCCGTGAGAGGATGGAAATGGCCCCATAAAGTCGATGCCCCAGATATCAAAGATTTCACAAACTTGAATTGCATTCTGAGGCATTTCATTCTTTTGTGAAATATTCCCGTGACGTTGACAAGCGTCACAGGACTTGACCAAATCTTGGGCATTCTTGTAGATCGAGGGCCAATAAAAGCCGGAATCAAACACC
Organism: Artemisia argyi; assembly: GCA_030686995.1. Taxonomy (NCBI): domain Eukaryota; kingdom Viridiplantae; phylum Streptophyta; class Magnoliopsida; order Asterales; family Asteraceae; genus Artemisia; species Artemisia argyi. The sequence continues at coordinate 65,144,519 of CM060689.1, forward strand.
TTTTTGGCGGTGTAGTTGGGATTGTGGTGGCCCCCCGTGGGACCAGCATGGCAAGCCTTTAAAATTTCATTGGCTTCCTGACCATACACACACCGCCGGATGACTTGATCCGCGCATATCTTGAACAAGTAGGGGTCGTCCCAAAAGTAATGTTTTACGTCTTTGAAAAATTTATTTTTTTGTTGGGACGACATCCCTTTCACAATGAAGTTACCCGCAAGATAGTTTGCAAAGTCGGCAAACCATGGGGTAATCGAGTCTCCACGAAATGAAACCACATTGAGGGTTTCGAGAGGAAATATTTCATTTATTTCCTTTTTCTCGAAAGCATTTTGGTGAGGGTTTTCAAGACGGGAGAGATGATCAGCAGCCAGGTTCTCAGCTCCTTTTTTATCACGAATGATGATATCAAATTCCTGAAGGAGGAGAACCCATCGGAGGAGTCTCGGCTTTGCATCTTGTTTTGCAAATAGATACTTCAAAGCCGAATGATCCGTATACACTATGCTTTTAGTCAGAATCAAGTATGGCCGGAATTTTTCAAAAGCATACACCACGGCTAATAATTCTTTTTCAGTGGTGGTGTAATGACTTTGAGCCTCGGTCATAGTCTTGCTGGCATAGTGTATAGGCTGAAAATGTTTTGTTTTGCGTTGCCCCAAGACTGCCCCTATAGCATAATCACTAGCATCACACATGAGCTCGAAGGGCAAGTCCCAATCGGGGGCAACAAGAATCGGTGCCTCAGTAAGCCTTTTCTTTAATGTTTCAAAGGCTTCGATGCACTCAGGGGAGAAGATAAAAGGAGCATCCTTCTCGAGGAAATGGGTCATAGGCCGGGCGATTTTAGAAAAATCTTGAATAAACCTACGGTAGAAACCGGCGTGACCCAAAAAGCTCCTAACACCTTTCATAGTCGTGGGATGAGGTAATTTTGCAATGACGTCCACTTTGGCACGGTCAACCTCAATCCCGTTTTTTGAAATTTTATGGCCGAGGACAATGCCCTCTTTGACCATAAAGTGACTCTTCTCCCAATTTAGACATAACTTTGTGTCTTCACAACGTTTTAGCATGCTGTCTAAATGGGAGAGACATGTTTTAAATGAATCCCCAATGACCCAGAAATCGTCCATAAAGACCTCCATACTTTTCCCGATCATGTCGGAAAAGATGGCCATCATACATCTTTGAAACGTGACCGGAGCATTACATAAGCCAAATGGCATACGTTTATATATGAAAGTTCCATAGGGGCACGTAAAAGTGGTCTTTTCTTGGTCTTGCGGGTCAATGGGAATCTGAAAGTAACCCAAGAAACCATCGAGGAAGCAATAGTACTCATTCCCCGCTAATCTCTCGAGCATCTGATCCATAAAGGGCAGAGGAAAATGATCCTTACGGGTGGCGTCATTCAATTTACGATAATCAATACAGACGCGCCACCCCGTAACCAAACGAGTTGGAATCAACTCATTCTCCTCATTTGTGACAACAGTAATGCCACCCTTTTTTGGAACACAATGGATTGGGCTGACCCAAGGACTGTCCGAGATAGGGTAAATCAATCCGGCATCAAGAAGTTTTAAAACCTCTTGTTTGATAACCTCGTGAATTTTTGGATTCACCCTTCTTTGTTTTTGCACATTTTGCTTTTAAAACACATAAAACACAATCCCTGGGATAATTTAAGTATTTTGATATCTTTTTGATTGTTTTTGTGCGTTTTGGCAGTTTAAATATATCAAAAACGATGAGTGTTTGAGCACTCATCAGTTGTATTTAATGCATGAGCCACTGTTTACAATCCCTATAGTTGTGTTGGGCATGGTGTAGGAGGAGATAAGAGCTCATAGAATTGGGGAGTTATGTGTGCCACCCCATGAATGGTATTAAGGAATACGATCCATCATCCATGCACTTATAACAAGTAATTAACATGTAAAAGATATCTAGGGAGTAGTGAAATCTAAGTAAACACATTTTTTCCAATTACTACTCACAACCTTAGTATAAATTAGTTTATTTTCATTTCTAGTATTTTATTTTGATTGCATTTTGGTATTGGGTTAGTTGATTAGCAACTAATTCCGCCTAAATCCTTCAAACCCGAGATTTTAATTTGCTTTCCATAAAATATAAAAACACAAAAATAATCATCCCTCACCTTTAGAACTAGTATTTAGGCTTTCTAATCCTAGCGACACTATTCCTAAGCTGAACGATCAATCCCCCGGTACTTGTCACTATACTATACTACAACGATCAGGTACACTGCCTGGTGGGGGTTGTAAGCTTCTCGAGATCCCTTGAGAGGTAAAGCCTGTTGCGATTCCCACGCATCAAGTTTTTGGCGCCGCAGCCCGGGGAAAAGTTATTGTCTAGGTTAGAATTTCTTTTTATTAGGTCTACTTGCTAGATTCCTTTCTAGTAAGATGTTATTTTTATTTTTAGGTCTTCTTTAGTCTATCTCATTTCTTTGTGCTTTTGTTCGTAACTCTTTGCCATCCGACATCATGGAAGGTGGTAACATCTTTGAACCCGTCATCCCACCACAACAAAACCCACCACTAGAACCCCTTAGACCCCGAACCTTAGGAGAGTATTCCCGACCTAGCCATCAAGGCTACCGAAACACCATTGAGCTCACCGGAGCCAATGTGACCCCCTTGCGATCCGACACCATCCGGTTGGTGCAAAGCGGATGTGCATTCCATGGACTTCGTTCCGAAGATCCAAACCAACATCTTAAGGACTTTCTCAAAATCGTAGATTCCATATACCTAGGTGTTGAAACTAGAGAGACTACCCGTTTACGCCTATTCCAATTCTCTCTAAGGGATCAAGCTAGTCAATGGCTTGAGCGTTTACCCGCGGGATCCATCACCACATGGGATGATCTCACCACTCGTTTCCTTGCTCAATTTTTCCCACCGGGGAGAACTACTAAGCTTAGAAATGACATCTTGATGTTCCAACAACGTCAAAATGAATCTCTTTATGAAGCATGGACTCGTTTCAAGGACTTACTCCAAAAAGTCCCTCATCATGGCATAGATCTTTGGCTCTAAGTCCAAATTTTTTATGACCATATCGACATCTCCACGAGGCGAGCCATTGACCAATCGGCCGGTGGTAAACTACGTGATCTTAGTGCGGAACAATCATGGGAACTCATAGAAGATCTTGCTCTCTATGACAACGAAAGTTGGAATGATCCCCGTGATTTGAACAAAACGGTCAAGGCAATATCTTTGCCTTCGAACAATTCTAGCACTCCCGACTGTAGGATCATGGAACTTGAGGACCAAGTCAAGTTTCTCATGAAATCTTACGAAGCTCCTAAGCCTTCAAGTCAAGTGAACAAAATCACTTCTTCATGCGAATTATGTAGTGGTCCCCATGACACTCGTGATTGTATGGAACTCCCCGGAACAGCTTTTGCGGACTACGCATCCACGCGTACCGACGAAGCAGGAGATAAGTGGTACACTTTCAAGCCCGAGCCAAACACTTACGGTGATTCATACAACCCCTCATGGAAAAATCACCCAAACCTTAGGTGGAAACAAAATCAACCCAATTCATCCAACCCACCTAATCGTTACCAACCAAACGGTCCAACATCCAACCGTACTTTCAACAACAATCCTTCTAACAACTATGGTGGTACCAACAATCTTGAAGGATTGATGTCAAAACTCATGGCATCTCAAGAAGCTCGCATAGCTAGGTTCGAAACCGAATTCATTGACAACTTGTTGAAAGCCCTCAAAAACCAAGCATTAATCACACCTAGGAAGGACACTAGGGACACCAATAGTGGAATCCAAATTAAGGACCCCTCATCATCCAAACATGTCCACTTTGTCAATGTTGTCACCATTAAGCCGATAGATAAGGAGATAGAGGAGAGTGACAAGGATGAAGTTAGAGTAGAAGCCGATAGTAAGGATGAGAGTAGGGAAGTTGAGGTTATTAAGGATGAGGAATTAGAGGAGGTAGAGCCTATAGAAAAATACTTTGATAAGTTGCCCACCGAGGAAGAACGGGAGTACCATAAGGATTTATTCGATAGTCCCGAGAGACCATATATCTTCGGCACACCCCTTATCAAAATAGGAGACCCCTCTAACATTAACATCCCATGCAATATCGGACACATGCATATATGGAAAGCTTACATCGACCCTGGATCCCCCGTTAACATCATGACTAGGACTTATTACAATTGGCTGATGAAGAAGCAACTTGATTTTAGGATGATGCCCGGTAAGAATCTGATAAGTAATTTTGCAGGAAGAGTGAAGGGACTGCATGTGATTATAGGGAATCTCACTTATGAGATTGATTTTATGATAGTTGAGGACACTCGTCCGGTGATTGATGCTTGCCTAAGCCAAATAATATTTGGAAAACCATTTGTTGAGGCCACTAGGATGAGTTATGATCCGACTTTAGGGATAGTTAGATTTAAGGAAGAGAATGATGAGGTTGCCTATCAAATGCCCTACAAGATTGAGCAATACCGCCTTCTCTCTAATTTCGAAAAAGAACACAAGCAAGCGGCTTATTATAGGAATGAGGAGGATAGACGTAGAGGAGTAGAATATGTAAATAATAGGATGCTTGGTTTCTATAAAGAATGCCTACAACTAGGTCCGGAATACAAAACTGGTTTAGAAGACGACCTAGAGAGTGAAACCAACGATGAGGTCACGTAGTAACCCATGACCTTGAGTCTAGCTACAAGACTCGTAAATAAAGAAAAGCGCTTCTTGGGAGGCAACCCATGTTTTGTGTGATTTTATTTGTTTGTTTGTTATTTGCTTCCATATGCATGCTTTATTTTTATTGTTGGTAGATCATGTTTCTAAACTAAATAGTGGAAATACTTTACTTTGTTGTTTTGGCCTAGTCTTAACTCCACTTAAAGGTATTTTTGCAAAAGATAAGTGTAAGGGGAAACCCCAAATATGTTTTTAAGAAACAAACCGATCATGATTCTCCACAATATTAAATGAACATGTATATTCGTATTTGTTAGAGTCAAATGCTTGTATTGAGTCATAATGAAGTTTTGCAGGATTTTCCAGGAAGTAGGACCAAGTTTTTCCAGAAATTTTCTGGAAACTTAACATAAGAATTTCTGCAGGTCAATTCTGACGGCGTCAGGGGTTTACTCTTGACGGCGTCAGGAGTAAAATTCTGGAAATTTTACCGGTTTTGTTTTTCTAACGGAGTCTTATGGTTTTTGTGAATTATTAAGTTTTATAATCTCCAGGAGATCTGCAAACTTCATTCCACAAGCATTATATCTTATCTTGTTTTCTAGGATTTAGTAACTTATATAGGATGCCGCCGATTTTACGTGAGGTTGTCTTGTCTATTTTGTCAGGTTTTACAGGTTATGTATGACAAGAAGATGATTTATATTCTGGAAGGGAAGCTTTGATTGTTCATTTTCTTGGAGGAAGATTTAACCTGGCCATCCTATTATCCATACCGAGCGAATCAGGGGAGTATTTGATTTCATTCTCTTTACTTTTTCACTTTTACATTCTTTACTTGAACATTGGGGACAATGTTCATCTTAAGTGTAAGGGGAGGGTAAAAAGATGATACCTTACATATGCACTTTCGCTTGAGTTTGTTTTGTTTAATGGTAGATGTGTAATAAAACTATGAGAAATACTTGTTAGTGCAATTTTAGCGCCAAATTTAAAATTTTTTACAACATTTAGGAATGAAACTTTAGCCATAGCAAGCGTCTCATGGATAGGAGATTGTATGACTAGCACATAACCGTATATTCAGAAAAATTTTCCACCCAAAAATGTGAGGTTCGCCTTTAGATTTGATAAGAAAAGCATTTATTATTAGTGCTTATGAGTGTACCGGTAGTATTTAGATTCTAGAACTTGCGTTAGTGATGCATCCCGAGACCGCTAGTGAGACTACATTCGTGTGGTAGGATTTACTACATGATAAGAAGCATTAGGATCACCCTTGTGTTAAACCCGTATTATAATTACTTGACCATTTAAGTCATATTACTTGACTAGTTAAGTCAACTAATTTTTCCTACACCCTTAGCGTTGTACTCATTTTTAGTACACGAAACCCCTAGTACACCCCTCCGAGCCTATCTTTTCGTTTCTAACTTTAAGCATTTTACTTAAAGGAAGAATTTGTTACACCCCACTTAAATGTACAACCAAATCGCCTTAGCCTTACGTGTATGCGCTCATTTTTAGTGCATTATTGTTATTTGTTAAACCCTAAGTTAACTATCTAATTGATTACATGGTTGCTAAGTCGAGTCATATCCTTGTACATATTGTTTTGGGACGATTGGGACTCATGGGTAAAGTACTTATTTATGGAGTAATGGGGAAGAACATCATATTATTACCCCCGTATGTACGTTAATCTTAAAAGTGCTCCAAGTGTTTTAATTTTCCTAATTCGAGTCATTAGTTTAGTTTAATGTAAAGTATTTAAAGATTCAAGTGTAAGGGGAATATTCATTCCCTATGATGTATTATTTTGGATGGTAGGGTAAGAGTGTATGCAAAAAAAAAAAAAAAAAAAATATATATATATATATATATATATATATATATATATATATATATATATATATAAAAGGAAAAAGAGAAAAAACATACGGACTACCATCCCTTTTATTCTATGTTCATTTTATGTTTTTGTTATTTTTGATTTATTAGCTTAAGTCGAGTCTAGTCTTGGCTTAGCAACGCCACATTGTATATGTAATTAACCAAGATTGTTAACTCGCCACCAGTAAAACTTCCTTTATCCAACAAAACCGTGTATTTCATATCCCTACACCTAACGTTACAACCCTTGAAAAGACCTCTTTGATAGTTTATCCTAGGTGCTTACGCCATATGGTGGAGGTTTGATCCTTTCCCAAGCGTATGGTAATCTATTTTGCTATGACAGGTAGTGAGAGATATCTTCCGTTTCCATATTGTAATTTACACTTTATTACACCCGAGAGATGTGAGTATCTAAACACTATTTGTGAGGTGCTTGTGTATGACCTCCGTGCTTGTCTATTGGTCTTTAGTGGAACGATTATTTGTTGTAATTACTTTTATATTAGTGTTAAATGACCCCTAACTTGTATTTTGAGTAGAATAAAAGCGCATTTGCTTGAGGACAAGCAAATCTCAAGTGTAAGGGTATATGATGAGGCGAAAAATGATCCGTTTTTAGGGGGTCATTTAAGCCCGAATCCGAATTTATTTGATCAAATATTGCCCTAAATCGTTCCTTTTGTGATTTTAGGTACTTTGGGAGTGAAATCTGGAAAAGGAAGCAATTCGGACGTTTTTGGAGCATAAAAGTGAAGAAAACGCCAAAGTCTTAATTTTCCATGCTGGGAACAGTGCATGACGGCGTCAAGAGTAGTACCCTGACGGCGTCAAGAGTAAAATTCCATGACGATTCAGAAGAGTTTTGACGGCGTCATGAAGGTAGGGCGTCAAGAGTTAAAGTCATGACGGCCTGGAAATGAATTGTTCTTGACGGCGTCAAATGTAGATCTAGGCAGTCCGAGGATTGTTTTGGCGGCGAGGTGACAGCGTCACCTTATTGGTCTTGACACCGTCAGACCCCTTTTCCTATATATAGTTTTCTAGTTTTTCACATAAAAAGAGAGAAGTTTTGGGAGAAACCCTAAGTACGATTTTGGTGTAACTTTACAGGTTTTTCAAGGGTTCCAACCCCTTGATACCTTGCATGATTAATCAAGATAAGTGTTCTTCTAATTCAATCAATATGTATATGTGTTGGTTGTCTATATCTTGTTCTTGTCTTAATTCTATCATGCTAGGCTAGATCAGTCTGGTGTTTGCTTAGATCTAATGAAACCTAGATATTGATTATGTGTTGATTACTTGTTTATTCTTGTCTTGGATGAATGATTTATATGTTAGGCTTAAGAAAACTGGCAGATCTCCAATTGGTAACATGCTTGAACGTCTTAAGAAACATGAACCAACGCGCACTAGGTCTTTATTGGTTGTATTTAATGCATGAGCCACTGTTTACAATCCCTATAGTTGTGTTGGGCATGGTGTAGGAGGAGATAAGAGCTCATAGAATTGGGGAGTTATGTGTGCCACCCCATGAATGGTATTAAGGAATACGATCCGTCATCCATGCAATTATAACAAGTAATTAACATGTAAAAGATATCTAGGGAGTAGTGAAATCTAAGTAAACACATTTTCTCCAATTACTGCTCACAACCTTAGTATAAATTAGTTTATTTTCATTTCTAGTATTTTATTTTGATTGCATTTTAGTATTGGGTTAGTTGATTAGCAACTAATTCCGCCTAAATCCTTCAAACCCGAGATTTTAATTTGCTTTCCAAAAAATATAAAAACACAAAAATAATCATCCCTCACCTTTAGAACTAGTATTTAGGCTTTCTAATCCTAGCGACACTATTCCTAAGCTGAACGATCAATCCCCCGGTACTTGTCACTATACTATACTACAACGATCAGGTACACTGCCTGGTGGGGGTTGTAAGCTTCTCGAGATCCCTTGAGAGGTAAAGCCTGTTGTGATTCCCACGCATCATTGACACAACATGGCAACTTGTGTTCCTATCTCCAAACTTATTAATAACATATTCTTATCCTTCGAATTATTGTGGCAAGTTTTAGGAATATAGAACTAAACTATATACTTCCTTCATACACAATAAACACACACACACAAGTATAACACATAGCAAAATAATTCTAGTCTTGTTAGGGAACCTGCTATGATCGAGAAAAAAAGGCCAGAAAGTGGGAGTTCTAGTCGAGAGTTAGGAGGATTAAGCATTGCACTCGATACTTTGTTGAGTCGTGAATCGGGTGGTACCCTTCCCTAACAAATTCCTAGTCCATACGTCGTGTAACTTCCCACCCTTGTTGGTGTAGTTGTCTGTTGAAGACATTCCCATTCTACGTTACTCTAGCAACCATAACACAAAGGTGAGTCATAGCCCCAACTTTTACGTTTTGATTTACTCTTTGAGGTAGATACATGCTCAAACTACATTTAACTTTTGCAAATACTTATGACATTGATACGTATTTCTATACACATTTGTTCTAGTTATAGTACCTGAGGAAGATACGTGCTTAGAAATACTTTACTCGCTTGATTTACATACACTATTTGTATTTGCATAAATACTTGTATACAGACTTGAATTCCCGATTCTTGATTTATATTGACTAGACTCGATTCAGACATACATCCTGACATGGCTATGTCAGAAGACCATTAACATTGGGTGCAGATATATATCACAACATGGCGATGCTGAAAGGCCATTTATATGGATGATACATGATTGACATATTATGTTAGTTATGGATTGTAAACACACAAGTTGCAAGTCTTGTATGGCCAGGACTTGGGACTGAGTTGATTTACATGGCCTTTACTGTGAAATCTTTATTTAGTAATTTACATCTTAAACTAAACTCTATGAACTCATCTGTAACACCCCCATTTTTCACTGATCGCAGCGGATAAAGTGTTTGGGGTATTACTCATGGAAACAAAGACAAGATAATAGAAAACGACTCGAAAAGAGATGTTTTTGAAAAAGGTGTTATCATTCATTTATTCATCAGAGTTTTTACAGTAAAAGATGTACTTTTACCAAAAGAGAGGTCCCTAAGATACGTTTTATGACACAAAACTGATGAATGATAACTATTTTAGACTTCCTCATGTCTAGTGGTTCTCCGTGCCAGGGTTCTTATAGTGCCTAATTACCTAAGATAACATGTTTAAAAGTCAACACATATGTTGAGTGAGAGTCATAGGTTTAAAAAGTTAAAGTATAAATACAAGTTCCACAGGGTTCAGCTTAAACCCTATGTGTGGAAAAGTGTTAGTGTTAGAAGGTATATTGCACTAAGCTCATGAACCACACGTTAACAATCCCAGTCATGGGGTGTGCAGACCAAACCATGAGGGGATGGGAACGATAACTTGTCATAGTTAATCCTTCAGTGGATTCAAATATACTACTTATTGGTACCACCTAGTGGGGTGTTAATACCAACGGGAGTTGTCAAACTCCAATAGATCTATCAACTATATTCGCGTTCGCGTGGGTAAAATATCCCAAACGATTAGATTCATGAATTTTGGTTATGTAATGATGGCTGTTAGTTTACTTGTGCAATAACCAGAGCAAAGACTTGTATTTGGTTTTAAAGCATGTATCCCCCTCACAGGGTTTGAAAAACATTTAGAAAGCATTTGAAAGAGTGTGAGGCTATGAAAACTCACCTGAGTCTCTAGCTAATTAAAGTAGGGGTTTAGACAATTCACTCACATATCCTAGGGTAGTGTGGGTGTGCGTATGTCAAGTCTTAGTCTAGGTTTTTCTTAACTAATTACTATTAGGTTTTTATATATAACATAACACCGTTCGGGCCATTGTAATTCAGAAGTATATGACTCCTCACATGAAGCTCCCTACTATTGTATTATGTGACCAACATAATTACGTTTGGGCCATCATAATTCAGAAGTTAATACTCCTCACACAAAGCTCCCTATTATTGAGTTATGTTGTTATTAGGGTTTAGTTATAACATAACACCGTTCAGGCCATCATATCTCAGAAGTATATGCAATAATTGTTCGAGAAGTCAGGGCACTTTAATTCGTAAACCCAACAAACTCTTCAAAACGAAATATCCACATAGTACTCCTCGCATGAAGCTCCCTAGTATTGTGTTATGCTTCTAACTTAAATAAGTTTTTATATTTTTATGAAAATAGTCCATTTTTACCCCTTATATATATATATATATATATATATATATATATATATATATATATATATATATATATATATATATATATATATATATATATATATTTACGTTTTCTACCCTAAACTTATAAACTTATAACAAATAGGCATATAACTTTCTAACTAATGCATATTTAGTCCCTATACTACTATATTTTTAAAGAAATGACATATATAGTTCCTAAATTATACTAATTTTTAGTATTTACTCTATTTACCCTTATATTTATAATATTTGCAGTTTTAGTCCTTTTAGTTTTATGTTTGTTATAATAGTTTATGTTATGGTTTAATATATTGCAAATCTAGTCCGTACACTATTATCTTCTAGCAAATGTCAAAAATTGTCCCTAGACTTTATAGTTTCAGTTATTTACAATATATATCCCTATGGATGTAATATTTTGCAAAACTAGTCCTAAGTGTGTATAATTCATAATTTAGCATGGCAATCTAGTTTCTAAGCTTATAACTAACTCATATAAGTTCAAATAAGCCACATAATGCAAATTATATCAAGTGGGTAAGCTATGTAACACATAAGCATGCAATTCGACTTAAAACTAGGGCTACGAAAGAAAACATGCATGTAATGGCTATCCTAGGGTTTCTAAGGCATCTAAAATCTATCTAAGTCTTATTGATGAGTGCTCAAACACTTATCATTTTTGATCAAATCTGAACTGCAAAACATACAAAAACAATCAAAAAGTCATCAAAATACTGAAATTATCCCAGGGATTGTGTTTTATATGTTTTAAAAGCAAAATAAGCAAAAACAAATGAAATATGATCAAAGTTTGCAATATTGGCAGTTTCAGTCCCCCAAGTTTCAAAACTTGTCAAAAATAGTCCTTATGCATTTATTTTGAAAGAAAAGTCAACCCAAGTCTTTTGAAAGTTAAAAATCACAAAACATAATACTTGGGTCAAAACTTTTAAAAGTTGACATGTTTGGTCCTTCAAATTTCAAATCTGGCAAAAATGGTCCCTAGGAATTTTGAAAAGTGGAAAATGGCAAAAATGGTTCTTGGATTATTGATATATTGCAATATTGGTCCTTTAGATAACTTTGGAAAGTGTACAATTTTAGTCCCTCACCTTTTGCAAAATTACAAAGTTGGTCCTTGTGTTTTGCTATCTAAAACAAATCGGACCCTTAATATCTTTAAACCAAAACCACCCCAATCCAAATCCAATACCCCAGCTCACCAACCTTTGGCCCATCACCACAACCGGCCCACTACCCTTTTTAATATAATACCCGGTCAAACACCCTTTTTGATCATCTCCCTCCCAATATACCCTCTCAAAACCAGGGAGAAGTTGTCCTCCCATATGCATCCCCCCACCTCCATAGCCACCTCCAATTAATGCTCCTAACCAAACAAACCCTCCACAATTAATGCCCCCCATCTCCCACACCAACCTCCACTGATAACTGCTCTTTTGGTTCTATATAATAAAAAGGCGCGAAAACAATTCAAAGGTGTAGATTGAGTTAGAAAGCATCCAACGTTCTACAATCAAGTGGGATATGCTCAGAGGCCTCAAGAAACCCTAATGGAGTCCTATATAAAGAAAGAGAAGGCTTAGAGATAGATAACTAGTGTAACTTAGGTCGATTAGTTAATTTTATCATTTCCATTGTACTTTCAAGCTTTCTAGTATCAAAGTAAGTTTATTCAGTGTATTGTGAACCTTTTCAAGTAATCAATTCAAGTTTTTCAGTTTGATTTCAATATTGTGCAATTTTTACTCAAAATCTCATTCGTAGCTTAATATTGTTGTTTTTTTTATTGTGGATTGAAATAGATCACATAAGCTCCCAGAAAGCTTTTAAAAGCTTTTAGTAACCTTAAAATTCAGTGTAGGGTCAAAAAGCAAAAACACCAAAAAAATATATAAAATAAGGAAAAAATCAAAAAGATTGTGAAAGTGATGAAGAAAAGCTAGAGCATGGTGAATTAAGGATGGCCATGGGTTAGTGGTTTATGGAAACCAGTAGGATTGGTATTTGGTTCATGGGATTTAAGCAGGAAAGCACATTGTGAGCTTTTTCTACCATTTTTCCTTTTTTCTATTCAAACTGCTTTTTGTAGCTTGTTTCTGTCTTAAGTGTTCTTATTAGTTGTAGTTAAGAGTGATTAGTGAGTAAAATTAGTGGTTTGTGTTTGAAAATTCAGTGTTCTTCAAATCTCTTAGTTAACTGTCAAATTTGTCTTCTTAAGTAATATTGATTGTTTGTAGTTTTAGCTTGTAACTTTGTGTTTAATTCAGCTTGTTATATCATAATTGGTTGTTAGAAAGCAAATTCATAGTTAAAATTATCATTTTGTTTTGAAAATCAAAAATCAAGTCCTGTAAAGGACTGTTTGGATCAGGGTAGTTCATTGTATTCCAAGGTGGTTTGCTTGTTGTTAGAAGTTTCTTTCAGTCACATTTGGGTGTAGTAGGACTAGGAACTAATAAAATTGGTGTGTTTAACTTCACAAAGTCAAAATCACATAGTAATTGGTCTAAACATCATCTGTGAAGGATTTAGAGAGGCACAGACCTCATTTCAAGTCATAAGTATAAGTCTTAGCTTATTTTGAGCTTATATAACTTAAACAAGTCTGTAAATCAGAGTTTGAAAATCAATTTGGTCAAATCTTACAAAATCTCAAAAAGTCAAAAGTTTAGCTTTGTCAGAATTCCAAAATTTCCAACAATTTTTGTGATTTTTGTAGTTTGAACTAAGCTCTAAGATTTTATCATGATGTTGTGCCTTAGCTGAACTATGCAGTCCCATTGTTAGCTTATTTTTGTGATTTTTTCACAAGCTTGTGTACAAGCTCAAAGTGACCTGCAGGGGAAGGTACTCCCATGTGCACTGCTAGTAGTCCCAAACACCCAAATTCCAAGCTCCCCCTGACCTCATCTGTGGGACCCAAGGAGCATACCCTAGCTTTTTAGACAGCCAATAAGCTCAGCTTATTGGCTCAACTTTTTTTTGGCCTTCCAAGCTCCCTAGTGGACCCCACAGGCCTTCAAAAGTGACCTCTGTGACCTGTTGTGGACTGTTTGGTGTTTGGATTGCTTATTGCTTATTTTTTGCTTATTCCCTGTGTTTTTTGGTTCCATTTTGCTTGTTATAAGTAGTTGTAAATCTGTTTCAAGCTTGTTTGTGTTTACAATCTCATTTAGTAGCTTATTGATCACAATCAAAGTCCTAATAAGCTTAATAGCTTAACTGTCAAGCCAATAAGCTCACCAAACTGCTTATTTTTTATCTTCAAGCAAACTTGCTTCACAAAAGTTGTTCATAAATAGTCAATAAGCAATTGTGAAACAGAAAAATCACAAAAAGCCCAACTTATTAGAAGTGATAGCTTCTACTTAAGCCAATTGGCTTATTACCTCAGCTCATTTATAAGCAAATGTCATTTTTATATTTTTCCTAGGCTTCTGATGGTTAAAAATAATTTTAGTAATTTTCTCAGATTTTTCTTTCATCATTTGGTAGTTTTTATAATTTAAATTAGTTTTTAATAATTAATAAATAATAAATAATTAATAATAATTAATTAAAAAATAAGAAAAATACAAATTCAGTTTTAAAATTAGCTTTTAGTTATTTTGAATTTTTCCAAATTTTATTTTCAATTTTCTAGTGTAATTTCATAATTAATTAGAATTTAGGGTAATTTAAATAATTAAAAAGTAATTAATAAATAGTTAATAGTTAATAATAATTAATTAAAAAGTCTTAAAAATATATTTTCAGTTCTAAAATTAGTTTTATAGTATTTTAGATTTTTCTAAGTTTAAATTTTATTTTTCTAGGTCAATTTCATGATTATTTGTATTTTAAGTTAATTTAATTAATTAAATGTAAATAGGAAATTAGTATTTAATTAATAATAATTATATAAATAGTGTAAAAATTAATTTTCTTTTTCTTAAAATTTTCTTTAATCATTAGGTTTGTAGAAATACCATTTTTATCCCCGTAGCCTTTTTAGTTAACCAAACTCACTTTTTATTACGTACGTTTGTTCCCGTTTTCAGTAAACGTACGTTTTTTAGGTTTTAGCTAAATTCTTCTTAATCTAAATTCAAGTAATTAATCATATAGCTTTCCTAAGCTATTTTATTTCATAATTCTCATCACAACCCTTTTCCTGTGAAAAATCACCCGATCACAAGCACGCTGAAGCACAATTCACACCTCGTCGGGATTTAACGACCTGGTGATACCCTATATTACCCCGGAGGTTAACTCTAGGCTATTTGACTTTGTTGACGATTCCTTGGTCAATATAAGTTGATTGTTTAGAGCCAATCACTTATTCTAAGTATACTAGACGTAAAGTAAAGGTTACCTAGGTCAGGGGAGGGCTTACGAGAGTTTCTAGGGTTTTCTAGGGTTTCTAGGGCTCGCTCGACTTCAAACCACAACACAACTCGTCGAAGGCTTTGTTACCCATTTCCTACTGCTTCTAAGGGTTTATTACTATAGAAATGTGAGATAGAGAGAAGAGGAAGAGATGTGGAGAAGAAATGAGAGGAGGAGGGGGTATTTATAGCTCGCGTCAAGGCGATTTGGGTGAAAATGGGGTGTAGGTGACATGGAGGGGGAGGGGAGTAAGCAAAGATAGGGGATGGTGTGGCAGGTCTAGAGGATGATGGGGATGAGCTATGGTGGTATCTAGGGGGCGGGGTAGGACAGTTGTGGTGGTAGGAGGCTGAGAGAGGCGGTTAGGGTGAAAAGGGTGACAAAGAGGTGATGTACCTCCTATCTTGGGTGCTTGGAGGTGCTAGAGTGCTAGCTTAATCATATAGAGGTGCTAGGATGGTAGCTTTTTTATTTTAAGGTGCTTAAGTAACATGGTTTAGGTGTTTAAGTCTAATTTTAATCTAGTTTTGTTTTATAAGTGTTTAAGGTTTTATCTATGTTTTAGTGTCTTATTTAAGGTCCTAATGATGTTTAGTAACTATTAGTAGCTTATACTAAGTGATGGTAGCTTATGGTAAAGATTTAACCTAGTTTTGACCTAGTTTCAGGAAGTTATGACTTAATTAGGGTTTGGTGCTTATATGACTTATACCTAAGTTTCTAGGGGTTGTACTATATCCTAAGGGTTCTAATATATCCTAAGGTAACTATTATAACTTATATCTAAGTCCTAGGCACTTTGCATGTAAGTTCAGATAAGCAGTTAGGGTTTTAAAACTAACCGGAAACACATAGGTGCATTTAGGGTTTCTAGCAAGTATGGGGTATTATAGTACTAGTTTTATTAGTGAAAATATGTTTATTACCTTAACTTGACATAATGGGATGTTTACCTTAAGTAAATATAGTAGTGGTTGGCATAGATGGATACGTGAGCTTGTTTGAAGGTTAGTTAGATTATAATGATATATTAAAGCAAAATTTTAGCTCGGGAAAATCCTATAGGCATTTCTAATCCTAGTGTGCTCTAATAAGGGCCTAAGTTAAGTTAATAAGGCATTTATAATCCTAGGGTGCTAGTGAGGGCCTAAGCTAAGTTAATAAGGCATTCCTAACCTAAGGGGAAGTTAGTGGTTTGTGACAGTCTCCCATCCTGAAAGAAAATCTCGTCCCGAGATTTAACTATGGTTAGTATGTGATGGTGTGAATAGATGGGGATATTTAGCACGGATTTGATCCTCTCGTTCCCAGGTATACTCTAGTCCTCTTTGGGAGTCCCAAGGTACCTTAACGATAGGAATCCGGTGATGTTTTAGATTTTTGACCTCTCGGTCCATAATTTCCACTGGTTCCTCAGTGAAATTGAGCTTATCATCCAATTGAAGCTCGTTAATTGGAACAACTAGTGAGTAGTGACTCGTCCGATAAACACTTCTTAAGATTTGATACGTGAAACGTGTCATGTATATTACTTAGTTCATCCGGTAATTCAATTCGGTATGTCACTAGACCAATTCGTTCTAAAACCTTAAAAGGTTCAATGTATCTCGGACTAAGCTTTCCTTGCTTTCCGAAATGAAAGACACCTTTCCTAGGTGAAACTTTCAACATAACCTTATCTCCGACTTGAAATTCTAAAGGCTTAAGTCTTATATCAACATAACTCTTTTTGCCCATCTCTTGCAGCTTGTAAGCGTTGTCGGATTTGAACTATTTTCTCATTTGTCTCATGGATTATTTCCGGACCCATGAGTTGTACTTATCCAACTTCAGCCCATCAGACCGGAGATCTGCACTTTCTCCCATAAAGTGCCTCATACGGTGCTGCTTTAATACTAGCATGATAACTATTGTTAGATTAGAATTCTACCAATGGTAAGCGTTTCTCCCATCCTTTTACAAAATCTATCACACACGCTCGAAGCATATCCTCGAGTGTTTGGATAGTTCTTTCACTTTGACCATCGGGCGAATGATATGCTGTACTCATGTCTATCTGAGTACCTAAGGCCTTTTGCATAGACTGCCAAAATCTTGACGTGAAACGAGAATCACGATCCGATATAATAGATATTGGCACTCCATGTCGGGAAACTATTTCCTTGAGGTACAACCTAGCAAGGGTTTCCATATCATCTAATTCTCGTATAGGAATGAAGTGTGCTGATTTCGTAAGGCGATCAACTATTACCCAAATAGCATCATGCCCGTTGAATGTTCTAGGTAGTTTAGTGATAAAATCCATCGTAATTCTTTCCCACTTCCAAATGGGAATCTCAGGCTGTTCCAATAAACCAGATGGCTTTTGACATTCAGCTTTTAATCTAGAACATGTTAAACAACTACCCACATATCTGGCAATGGATGCCTTCATGTCGGGCCACCAATAGTGTTTCTTCAGATCCTGATACATCTTGTCAGAACCTGGGTGAATGGAGTACTTAGATTTATGGGACTCATGCATTATTACGTTCCTTAAGTTACCGTGATAAGGTAACCATTTTCGTCCCTTAATACAACGAGTTCCGTCTGAGCTAATCTCAAAAGCCTTATCCATCCCTCGTAAATTCTCAAGTTTACGATCCTTCATTTCGAGGGCTTCATTCTGGGCTTTGAGTATTTGAGAAGGTAGATTCGAATGAAGAGTCATTACTAACGACCTAACTCTAAGTGGTTTGATTCGTTCCTTTCGGCTCAAAGCATCTGCTACTACATTAGCTTTGCCAGGATGATAACGAATTTCACAATTGTAATCTGCAAGCAGTTCTACCCATCGACGTTGTCTCATGTTCAACTCTTTTTTATCAAGAATATGCTGTAGGCTTGTGTGATTAGTGAAAACGTACACTTAGTGCCATACAGATAATGTCTCTATATTCTTAGAGCGAACACTACTGCTCCTAATTCTAGATCATGTGTAGTGTAGTTTTCCTCATGTGTCATGAGTTGTCGTGATGCAAAAGCAATTACTTTATCCTTTTGCATTAACAAAGCTCCAAGACCTCTTCGAGAAGCATCACAGTAAACGACAAAATTATCGTTTCCCTATGGTAATGCTAAGATCGGAGCTTCACACAACTTTCTCTTCAAAAGTTGGAAAGCTATCTCTTGATCTTTTCCACAGTCAAACTTCCTATTTTTCTGGGTTAGCTCTGTCAAAGGTTTAGCTATTTTTGAAAATCCCTCAATAAACCTTCGATAGTAGCCCGCAAGTCCTAAGAATTGTCGTATCTCAGTAGGATTCTTAGGTTGCGACCAATCCTTAACGGCTTTGATTTTTGTTGGATCGACACGAAGTCCTTGTTTATCTATCATGTGTCCGAGAAATTGCACAATTCTAATCCAAAATTCAAACTTAGAGAACTTTGCATAATGTTTCTCTGTCTTAAGCAGTTCTAGG
Organism: Artemisia argyi; assembly: GCA_030686995.1. Taxonomy (NCBI): domain Eukaryota; kingdom Viridiplantae; phylum Streptophyta; class Magnoliopsida; order Asterales; family Asteraceae; genus Artemisia; species Artemisia argyi. Next base: position 65,163,233 of record CM060689.1, read on the forward strand.
ATTATTCTCAAGTGTTTAGCGTGTTCTTCCTCATTACGTGAATAGATAAGGATATCATCTATGAACACTATAACAAATTTATCCAAGTATGGTTTACACACCCGATTCATGAGGTCCATGAAAACCGCTGGTGCGTTTGTCAAACCAAATGGCATAAATTGAAATTCATAGTGCCCATATCTTGTTCTGAAAGCGGTCTTAGGGATATCTTCTTCCCTCACTCTCAGTTGATGATAGCCTTATCGTAAGTCGATTTTTGAATATACGCTTGAACCTTGTAGTTGATCAAACAAGTCATCAATCCGGGGTAATGGGTATCGATTTTTGATAGTAAGTTTGTTTAATCCACAATAATCGATACACATCCTCATAGATCCGTCTTTCTTCTTCACGAATAGGACAAGAGCTCCCCAGGGTGATGTACTTGGACATATAAAACCTCGATCAGTTAAATCTTGGAGTTGTTCAGAGAGTTCCTTCATCTCTGATGAAGCGAAAAGTGTACCGCTTTTAGGGGGTCATTTAAGCCCTAATTCAAGATTATTTGATCAAATATTGCCCTAAATCGTTCCTTTTGTCATTTTAGGTACTTTTGGAGAGAAATCTGGAAAAGGAAGCATTTTGGACGTTTTTGGAGCATAAAAGTGAAGAAAACGACAAAGTCTCAAAATCCTTGCTGGGAACAGTACCTAACGGCTTCAAGGCTCTACAAGTGACGGCGTCAAGCTTGGAAAAAGAGGTGGATATGGCAAATACACATGACGGCCCAGAACTATTTCAAGGCAATTTGACCTGACGGCGTCACCAAGGCCGTCAGGGTCAGATTACACGTGACGGCCCAGAGTAAGTTTACACATGACGGCGTCAGGATTCAACCTGACGACGTCAGATGATATAGAGTGATGGCGTCAGGAAGAAGGCTTACACAAGAAGAAACCTTAGTAAAACCGTCGCATGTTGGTCAAGACAATCATAACTTATGCGCGGAGTAGCTGACACTGTTTTGGCCATAACTTTTGCATACGAACTCGGATTTGAGCGATTCAAAAAAGGAAACGATTGGGACGAAAAAATATTAGATTTGGTGAAAAAAAATGGTCATGACACCGTCAACCCTTAGGGCTGATGCCGTCAGATCGGGCCGGACAGAAAAGAGCCTATAAATACAACATCATAACTTCATTATTTTTAAGCCCTAAACCCTAAGGTCGATTCCTGAGTTTAGGTAGGTGTTTTTCCAGCAACTTAGAGGGTTTCAATCACTCCATAAACATCATATATTGGTTTGTTGATTCTATCTTAATTATGTTTTCCATTATCATTATTGCTTGCTCTTCTTTGATGATGTTTTGCTAATTCACCTTGTGTCTACTTATGATTGTGTGAAACTTGTATATAATTGATTAGATCTTATTGATTTCTTGTTGATGTTTGTGTCTATCTTTATCAATTAGGGTGTGACACTTCGATAGGTCTAATTGGTTTAGCTTATAATTCTTGTTTCCTATTGTCTCTTGTTTAATTGAATGATATCGATGTTAGGCTAAAGAAAACTGGCAGATTTCCAATTGGTAACTTGCTTGAACGTCTTAAGAAACATATCGGAGGTGTACTATGATTATATGGTTGTATTTAATGCATAAGCGAATTCTAGTGATCCCATGTTAGGAGCTTTTAGTCGGCTCGACATAGGAGTGAAGTAGGAGCTTATAGAGTTAGGGAAGATTTTACACGGCCCTATGAATAGTATTAAGGAATACAACCCGTCAATTAAAACAAGGATATGACAATTCAATAGGTAGAATTGGATAGCTATCAAGGAGTAATACATCATAGGTAGATACGCTTCATTTACCTTGTAGAACCCTAGTTTACTTTTCTTACATTTGTAGTTAATTGGGTTAGTTGACTAGCAACTAATTTCGCCCACTCTTCCAATACCCGAGATTTTTACCTGTTTTTCATAAAAATATAAAAACAGAAAAAGAATCATCATTCACCTTTAGACCTAGTTAGATTAATTTCAATTCTAACGAACACTATTCCTGAGTTGAACGATCAATCCCCCGGTACTTGTCACTATACTATACTACAACGATCAGGTAAAACCTGTTGCGAGGGCACAATCCCGCGCATCAATCTCTGAAGGGGCTAACCTATAGGGTGCTTGGGCTATAGGTGTTGCTCGGGGAATTAAGTGGATTTGAAATTCAATTTGAGGAATCGGTGGTAGGCCAGGTAAATCCTTAGGAAAAACTTCTGGGTATTCCCTGACTACAGGGATCTCCTCCAGTCGTTTTTCATCTGGCTTAGTCTCCGTTACTTGAACCACAAAAACTTGACAACCTCGTGACATGCATCGTTTTGCTTTGATACATGAAATGAAGTTAAGTCTAGTTCTACTTTGATCTCCTCAGATAGATAAAGTCTCACCGTTGATAGGTACATGGATGATTTTCTCGTCACAAAGAATCTTTGCTTGATTCTTGGACAACCAATCCATTCCCACAACAACGTCAAAACTACCGAGTCTAATAGGTATGAGATCAATCTCAAAGTGGTGGTTAAGTAGGGTTAGGGTACAACCCTTAATGACTGTGTTAGTACTAACTAAGCTTCCGTCAGCCATTTCTATCTCATAATAATTATCTAAAGCTATGGGTTTAATCCTAAGTCTAGTGGCTAAGGGTATAGATACGAAACTTCTATCTGCTTCAAAATCAAATAATATTTTAACTAAATGATTATTTAAAAGAAACTTACCCGTGACTACACTTGGATCTTGTGGATCATTCATATCCCTCAATATATATGCTCTACCCTGGGCACCATCAGTATTTTTCTTTGGGCATTTATTCATATAATGACCCTTTTCCCCGCAAGTATGACAAATGACTGTTGCTGGTGGTGGATTTCCTCCAGCAACTGGTCTTTTATTCCAGCAATCATTTGGTTAATGGCCCACCTTCTTACATATGTTACATTTAATGACACAAGGCCCTGTGTGATGCCAGTTGCATCTCCTACACAGAGGGGCACTTCCAGCATACCCACTTTTCTCATTTAAAGTGGTGGCATAAGCTCTTGCATTATCTTGCCTTGGTTGAGGATAGGGATTTGTATGATTACCACTGTTGTTATTACGGTTGTTATTGAAAGCTCTCCCATCATGGAACTTTCGTTTATTATCGTAGGGCACTGGCACAGAGTTGTGCTCTTGGTCCATTAACCTTAAGGTTATGTTAATGGCCTCCTCTAACGTTTGAGGTTTAGAGGCTGTATGACTCCTCCCAAACCAACCAATCAACCGTGTACAGCTGATAGGCCCACCTGGGAGAAAGTGCAAGTTAATATTGACCGTAGAAATATAAGGAAATCCCCGGGTCGTTAAATCCCAACGAGATTGAAATTGTATTTGTAAACGATTAGGAGAGTGAGTGGTACTGAGGACAGTAACAAAGATGATTTGAGGGTTGATTATACTACTGATTGCTTGATATTTGGATAATATGAAATGATATAAACTATAACAGAAATACAGATATAAGCATAAAAGCACAAACTGGAAAATCAGATAACAGATGAAGAAAAGTGGGTTTTAACAAGTTACAAACTACAGGGGGTAAAATTGAAACTTTTGAAAACTTAAAATTAAAGAAAATGGAAAATGAAATTGAAGTTATGAAAATGATTATTATAATATTTAATTACTATTTAATTAATTAAAACTACTTAAAATCTAATTTAAACCTAAGTTAAATTAACTAAAAATTATAAATACCACAAATTACACTAAAAACTTATAAAAATAAATTCTAAACCTTAATTAGAACTTGAAGAAAGTATAAAAAATGAAAATCAATATTTTTGTCTTTTTATGAGTATTTTATTAATTAAAAACTATTTAACTTAATTAAACTAATTAAATTATTTTAAATTACTATTAATACTAAATTACTTTAGAAAATTATGATAAAATTTATAAAACTAAATAACCACTACAGGAATCCTAAAAAATTATAAAAAGTTCCTAAAAATTATATTTAAGCTAATTGACTAATTAATTACTTATTAATTAATTTAAACCTAATTTAGTTAAATTAAATAGGAAAATTAGAAAATGGACAGTAGAAATTATGAAACTATTTTCTAAAAATCTTAACTACTATATAAAACTTAGGAAAAATATAAAATTCTACTGTTGTTAATTAAAATTAAAGAAAACTATTTAATTACTAATATTACCTATTTAATTATTTAAACTACTTTTAAATCTAATAAATAGTAAACTGTTTAGGAAAAATCTAAGAAAATTATTTTAGCTACTTAAAGATACTAGGTAATTTATAAAATTATAAAATTGGAAAAGTGCTTAATAATAAGCTGAAATGAAAATTAAATAGATAATTTCTATTAAATAGAAGCTATCACTATAATTAAAGTTTGCTTTTTCTGGTTTTTCTTTTATAAAACTACTAAAATACTTAAAATAAGAAACTTTTACAAAGACAACTACTATGGAACCTCAGAATACGCACTGAGAGTGCTTATTAGCTTATACAGTTGACTAATGTTGACCACACCAAGAAATAAGCTAAATTGGGCTATGTGGGGTCCACACTGGTTAAGTAAGGTTCACCTAAGTTACTTGAACTTATTTAAACTAGATGTGATGAGATAAGCTCCTAGGATAAGCTGGAAAGCTAGAATAAGCAATTGCTTATTTGGTTTCTGACTCAGAAATGGGACAGAGTTTGGGGACAAGTCCAGGTGGGGTCCACTGATCTAGAGGTCAAACTAAGGGTCAACTATTGTTCCCTGGTAGGAGGAGGGTTGGGAGAAACTAATTTGGAAGTGTGGGTCCCACTGAGGTGGTCACAAATCACCACCAAAGTGGTGGTGATGGACTGAGCTGCTGATGCAGGGGAGGCTTTCCTCCCTGCAGTTGTGTTTGGGGCTGTGTGGGGCCCAAGGTAAAAATGCTAAAAATATAAAACTTGTGGGAACTTAAATATGGGCTGGTAGTCTATTACTACAACAAATTTCAGGTTCTAAATCTTATTACACAAATCTAGAAAAATCTCACAAGATTTGAGATTTTCTGAGAATGGAAATTTGACTTTTGATAGAACTTTGCTAGTTTGACTTTCTTGAGATTCTAACACTTCTAACTGATTGATTTAGTTATAATAAGCTATGATAGACCTAAAATAAGCTAGAGCTATAAGATATAAGCTAATGGGTTGGGTTTGAGGTACCAAATCTCACACAGTGAACTGTGGAGATGTTAAGACTATGATTTTGACTTTTTCTTTAATAACCCTAGGTTTTTATGGTTTACTTAGGCTAGTAGGATCTTAAGTTACTTGTATAAACACAGAACAATAACAATAGCCAAGCACAATACTTAGGAATTCACTGATCTAAACACACCTTTAACTAACTGATATGGGGTTTTTCAAAGCAAACACTTGATTTTTACCAATCTATGAATACAGAAACATTTATTATGATTATATAAGCCTATTTAAACCAGAATATCCTAACTATAATAACAATAACTTAAAAATTAAAGACAAGCTATAAATTACTAAAATATGAAATATTAAGCAACTATTGAATCTGATTAACAACTATGCTACTAGAGATTATATTATCACTAACTTACTTCAAATAAACATAGATAACACAGATATGAGCATATACAGTTATGGTATAGAAAAGTAGCTTGAAAAATAAAAATGAGGCTTACAAGTTGTTGACTGTGAGCACCAAGACCAAGAACCAAGAACACTTAACTCCTCCCTGAGGATCTAAACCCAACTCCACAGCTTCCTTATGCTTCCAAATCAGCTATGAATCCTAGAAATCAATTCCAATTGCCACAGTTGACTATCATTATCCAAATTTGTATTTGAGGAATTTTTTATCTTATACTGATTTGTAGATTACTAAAAGCTTTATTGAGTTTTTTAGGAGCTTATATGAGCTTCTTGAGTCCACAGTAACACCAACTAAGAACAACAATAAGTAATTTTGAGATTTTTGAAATTAGAAATTACATAAACTGGATTAATACATAAACTTGGAAATTTATTGCTAAAAGCAGTTTACAATACACTTGAAAACACTAGGAATGATACTTGAAAGCTTAAGATACACTGGAATTTGAAACTTAATTAATACGACATACACTTAATGAAAATTAAACTAGATATCTAACTCCTCTGCTTCTCTTCCTTTTATAAGCTCCAATTAGGGACACCTTCTGAGCCTTTCCCACTTCAATCTTGACCCTCTATTCTTCTGAATTGATCATAGCCGTTTAAAAGAAAAATGGTGCCAAAAGTCTTCCAAGTTAACTTGGGGCCAAAGGTGATCAATTAAAGAGCTTTGGGAGTATATGGAGGTGTCATGGGACAAAAGAGATAGTAGGAATGGGCTATGGGTCAAATTGGAAGAAAACAAGGAAAGTGAGATGGATTTGAGAGAATTATGGTGGAGAAGCATTAACTGCTAAGTGGTGAGGTGGAAGGAGGTATGTTGGTGAGCTGGAAGGGATGAGGTGGTGGAAGCAAGTGGCAAAACCACCATGGTTTGCTGGTTTCAGGCTGTGGAGGAGAGGGATGTACAGTAGTGGTGGTTTGGCGGTATTGGTTGGTCAAACGGGGTCAACGCCCGTTTTAAATAACAAAAGGGTGGATGGGCTTGTTTTCTTTTGGGCTTGGAAATAGGTGGGCTGGGTGAGGGTGTTTAGATTGGATTTGGTTTTGGGTTTATTAAATAAAAAGGGTCCGGTTAGTTGTGGTATTTTAACAAGGACCAATTTTGTATTTTGGGCAAAGTTAAGGGGCTGGGTTTGGCACTTTCCCAAACTTCTTTCAAGGACTAAACCTGCCATAAAACCATAACACAAGGACAAAAGATGTATTTTTCCATTTTAAAAATCCCAGGGACCTTTTCTGCAAATTCCTCAAACTCCAGGGACCATTATGTAAATTTGGATTTTTTTAGGGATTAAAGATATAATTTCTCAAAATGTTATCATAAGGACCAATTTTGTCTTTTTAGAATAGTTCCAGGTTTATTTTATTGATTTTCCCATTTTTAAAACCTTAAGGACTAATTTTGACATTTTTGAAACTTGAGGGACTAAAGTTGTCATTTTGTAATTTTTTAACTTTAAAGGACTTTTCTTGACAACTTATGAATCCCTAAGGACCTTTGATGATATTTTTCATGTTTTGATTTACCAGGGACTAGATTTGACAAACTTTGAAACTTGAGGGACTGAAACTGCCAATTACGCAAACTTTGTACGTTTTTCATTTCTTTTTGCATATTTTGTATTTGAAACATATAAAACACACTTCTAAGATATTTTAAGTATTATGATGCATATTTGAGTGTTTTTGTATGTTTTGGCAGTTCAGATTGGTATAAAATGATGAGTATTTAGACACTCATCACTGTAACATTCCCTTCGATACTCCGGGGTAAACCTCCGATGAAAACTTCTATCGTCTTTTCAACAGTTGCTACCATTCTATGAATTAATCCTATGGCCCCTTCTGTCCCCTTGAAATTGAAGGGCTGACAGCTTATAAATTCCTTGTAGTTACTCTTCTTCACTATAGGGATTTCAGGGTTTCTAGCCATGTTTGCATCCCTAGCTTCTAGTGTTGCAGTTACACTGTCAGTCACTAGTCGCTGGATATCTTCCTGAGTCATGGCGGGAGTAGTGGAAGTGACAGGTGTGGTAGTTCTTGTACGTGCTATTTTAAAGGTAAGATATGGTAAAAATTTTGTTATAGTTTATGTTTTAAGTGCTGAAAGCACTTTTCTGATACCGGATGGGTATTAAAAAGGGCAAGTTCCAAGCAAGAATCGTTACGGTTCACCGAAAATAGTTTCCCCCTCCGTCTAAAGGCATAGTGATTCTAAGGAATCCTAAGTTTTTACTATTCCTAGGTATGTCTACTTGTTTTAATTTTTCCAATTTGTTTTAGTTTTTAATTCCTAAGGCAATCTATAGTGTGTTCTAAGGCAATGGGGAATCCTAATACGGGATACGAGTTTTATGATTTTTTTTAAGTGAAAACCTAGCAAGTACCCGTTTAACTAAGGTATCTACCTATAACCTTATTTTTGCTTTAGGTTACTCTTAAGATCCTGAATGGCCTCCAAGAGTTCATCTATGTCAGACCTATGATTATCCCTAAAATCCTCGATAATCATTTCGATGGTGGAAAGTCTAACATGTGCGGTACTTACTTCGTCAGAGTGTCCTTCATATTTTGTTTGTAACCTAAAGACTTGATTGCGAGTTTTCTCTAATTCATTTTCTAACCTATTTTTACCTATTCCTAATTCCCTAATCCTAATTTCTAATTCTTCCATTCTTTCTAAAGATAGTTTATCTAGATGACTAAGTATTTCATCTATTTGTTCATCATGCCTTTCTAAAGGTGTTTTATATGAACTACTACCTATGTTAAACCTAGGGGAGGTGATGCTGGTATAAAACGTATTTTCTTAAGGGGAGCTGAATCTATTTCGGGAACATAACGATCTTGACTAGTATGGTGGGGTTTAGGTGGGGTAGGGGTTATAGTAGGTACAGTAGGAATGTTTTCACCATATGCCAGCATATACCCATTATATTCTTGCATATAGGGATCATTCGGGGAAAGTTCTAATCCTATGTTAGTTAAGATAATCTGGGCTAATTCTTCTGGAGAATTAGAACTAGTAGATGAGTGAGTAGGAGTAGCCGGAGCATACTCATAACCATCGGATGAAGTATCTATCTCATCGGTATCCAACACGATGATAGGATTGTTAAAGGATGACATATCTAACTGTAATTCCCGAAGGAATATCTTAGCATAATTCTAACCTAAATAGGCATTTTAAAGGCAATTCTAATAGTGGGGATTCTATCCTAAGGGAAATAGTGAGATATCTAATCCTAAAGGCAATTCGGGGGTTCTAATCTAAAGGCAAGTTAGTCTAAAGGCAAATTAGGGATTCTAACCTGAAGGCAGTTGGGGATTCTAATCTAAAGGCAGTTGGGGATTCTAATGATGAGTGCTCAAACACTCATAATTTTTAAAACTTGTTAAAAACACTAAAAAATGCATCAAAATACAAAAATATCCCAAGATTGTGTTTTATATGTTTCAGATGCAAAATGAGTAAAAACAGCTGAAAAACGAACAAAGTTTGCATAATTGGCAGTTTCAGTCCCCCAAGTTTTAAAACTTGTCAAAATTAGTCCCTGAGCATTTATTTTGAAAGATAAGTCAACCCAAGTCCTTTAAAAGTCAAATATTATCAAAAATGATCCTTGGGTAAAAAGTTTTGAGAATTTACAAGTTTAGTCCCTGGAGTTTCAGATATTGGCAGATTTGGTCCCTGGTGGAAAATTTTGGAAAAAAAGTCATTATTGGTCCTTGGAAACTCAAAAGTTATCACAAATGATCCCTTGGTGTAAAGTTTGAAGAATTTGCATAATTGGTCCCTCAAGTTTCAACAATTGATAGATTTAGTCCCCGAAGGACCAAAAGTGAAAAATCTTATTTTTTATCCTTGGACTATGAAAACTTGGCAAGTATGACAATTTTGATAACTTTGTGAAAGTTGCAAATTCAGTCCCTACATTTTCAGTTTTTTACACTTATGGTCCTTGTGATAATTACAATCCAAACCAAACCCCTTTTATTTCTATTTATCTAATCCAATCCAAACCAAAACCTGGTTCACCCAATCCCCTAGCCCAATCCATACCAGCCCATTCCCTAAACCCGTTTTAATACTTCACCCAAGTCAACAGGTCAAAGAGTCAAAGCCTGGGTCAAATACACTGTTCATCCCCTACCTCCCCTTAATTCCTGCAACCTGCTCCCCCCTCCTCCATTAATTCTCCTCACCTTCCCACCTTTCCTGTCCCCTACAACCCTCCCCCTCATTAAATACCTCACCTAACTCACCAAACCCACTAAAATTACTTGTGCCCGTTTTCCCGCCAAATTAGATTTGAAGGGCTGAGATTAATTGAAGCCATCTAACGGTCCACATTAGAAGTGGGATAGTCTCAGGACCCCAATTTGGTCCCTATATATCAAGAAAGAAGACCAAAAGATAGGCAGTCAGTTAATAGTAGTTAGTAGTAGTTTAGGTTTAATTTTACAATGTTGAATTTAGTGTAAATGTAATTTTCTATTGTAATTCTCAATTCCAGTTGAACTTTAAGCTTAATTTAAGTATATTTTCAAGTTTATTCAGTGTTAATTTCAATTTCTTAGTCTAAATGCCATTTTGCCATTTATGAGTAAACTTCTTATTTTAGCTTAACTCTTGTGAAAAGCTTTTGTTTACAGTCCAACAAGCTCACCTAAGCTTCTTACTGAATTTTACATAGGATCCAGTAGTCTTAAGCAAGTTTTTCTTTATTTTTTCATCAAATATCACAAAAAAAATAATGATTGAGAAAATAAAAAAAAATCACAAAAGAAGAAGAAAGAAGGAGCTTTAGAACCTGGTTTAGAGCTTGTGGGAAGCACTAGGGTTAGATAGAAAGTGATTTAGAAGCTAACAGTGACCTTATCATGTAAGTTACTTTTGGACTTTCAGCTTATTTGAAACTGCTTATTGGTTTCTACTTATTTTCTGCTTAATCCTGTGCTTAATAGTGTTCTTTCAGTTCTTCTAGTGAATTTGTAGTCATTAGTAGCCAGCTTTCTTAACTACATGTGCTAGTTTCTTAACCTGCTCTATTTCTCATTTTATAGCATAATTTAGCTTATCTTAGTTATTGCTTATCCTATTGCTTCTTATGTGCTTATTCAGTTTACTGGTAGTTAATACAGTCTTAGAGGCAAGTTTGATTCAGTTACTTAGCTTAAATTGGTCCTTGGTATTGTAAGTTACATGGCAGTCACTACAAAAGGGGTGTTTGAATTTAGAGAGTTCACCGTGTCCCAGTGTGTTTCAGTGAGAATTTGTGGTGTATACATGTCTCATTAGGCTCATTTAGGTCAAGCAAAGCATAAATACCAGTACTTGTTAGTAATAAAGTCAAAATCTCATTTGGAGCTTTGTTTTTCACGCACTGTTGGATTTTAAGTTGTATAATCATTACTTATGGTTGAATAAGTTGTTAACCTGGCTTATTATAGTCTCACTATTGCTTATAATCTCATTTGCAGCAAGTAGGAGTAAATCAAACTTCAATTAAGTCAACTTAGTAATAAGCTCAAAAAGTCAAATTTCACTCCTAGGCAGAAATCCAAATATTGCACGAATTTTCATGAATTTTGTACTTATAGTTAGGGTTTGAAACTTTTTTCTAATTGAAGCCTATCAGTTAAACTCTTGAATCCCACTCTCAGCTTATTTTTGTTATTTTTCTTGTGACTTATTCCATTGCTCCAAAAGGCCTGCAGGGCAAGGGGTTGCCCTGCACCACAGACTCAGTCCCAAAACCCCATTTTCCTTGGATTGCCCAGGCTTCCCTAGTGGGTCCCAGGGGTCATACTTTGGCTTTATGAAAAGCCAATAAGCTTACCTTATTGGGCTTGCTTTTTGTTTTGGCTTCCAACTCCCCTAGTGGGCCCCACAGACCTCCTAAGTTGCTTCAGTTGGCCTATGTGGTCTGTGGTTGGTTTGGATTAGCTTATTCAACTTTTTGGCTTATTCTGTGGCCTTTGCTAGTTGATTTGGCCCCATTCATGTCCAAAAATTTTGTTCACACTTAAATCCATCCTTGTGATCCCCCTGGTAGCTTATTCAAGCTTTTTCTTAGCTAGTTTGACCAAAAGTCAAACTGCCTAGGAAATAAGCACCCATAGTGCTTATTTTTAAGCTCTGAAACTTTTGATTTTATAAAAGTTGTTTGTTTTTAGTATTAAAATAGTTTAGAAAAAGAAAAACCAGAAAAATCCAAATTTTAAATTAAGTGATAGTTTCTATTTAATAGGGGTGTGCACGGCTCGGTTTGGGTCGGTTTTTGGCTAAAACCGAAACCGAACTGAAATGTTCGGTTTTTATAGAACACAAAACCGAAACCGTTCGGTTTTTGGCGGTTCGATTTTTTCGGTTTATTATCGGTTTCGGTTCGGTTTTCGGTTTTTTCGGTTTCTAACCGTTTATATTTGGGCATGCCAAATTTATACCAAAAAACTTGTATTACATATTAACTTGGTTATTCTTATTTACTTTTTTTTTAATCTAAGCATAATAATGTTTATTGCATAATTCTATAATTACACACATATAGATGAGACACGCTCATGCAAGTGAACATACACATAGTATGATCATCGTAATATATTTATTGATATATATTCTCAAGTAAATACAAGACACGACAAATACCCATATAAACATAAACGTTAAGATAAATATATTAAAAATCTACCCACAAAATGAATATGAATTTATAAATTTGATTTATTTAGTTATTTATTCATATTATATTAATTATATATTACTATATAATAAAATCGGTTCGGTTTTTGGACGAAAACTGAAACCGAACCTGTAGGACCTTAAATATCACAACTTTATCACACCATTATAGAAGCAAAGATGAAGAAGAGATGAAAGATGGTGACTTGATATGTATTTAAATATCACAATTTTATCACACACACAAGCACACCTTACAAATGAGAGGTAAGATGCCTTTTATAGTTCCATACATAGGCTTTGATGGGCTTGGGCTTGGGCTTGGACTTGGTTACATGATTAGATAACAAGGCTTATGAAACATAGCACATAACATATTAGCTTGCCAAGTCCAAAGCCCAATGACTAAACTATTACTAATCTTAACAAACGACACAAAGTTATAATATGAGAATGACCATCACTTCTATATAAATATTTTTAATGCTAACAATCTCCCCCTAAGGGGTGGTCATTCGAATGATGCTCCACGTGAGTGGGTCTTCCATGTTCTTTGTCTTTAACTTTGTGTGTCGTTGTAGAATAGTCTTTAGTCTTTGTTCCTTCATGCTTTGTGATCTTTGATAACTGATTTTTCATCGTTCTTTGTTCCTTTGTGATGTGGAGTTATCTGCCTTTCGTCACTTCTGCGTCTGTGGTGGTTGTTTGCCATTCCAACATGCTCATACATCTTTGGATTTTGATATTCATATGCACGTAGTTCCCTTTCTTTCACTTTGATCTGTAGTCTTTATACTTTTTAGATTCTTCTTTTTGGCGTAGAATATTTCTTTGAACTTTGTGTTGTATAGATCTTTGAAGGAGCTTTCTTTAACTTCCAGATGTATGAATGAGCACATGGAATCTGTCGCCATGGAGATGAAGTGTCCCTGCATATAAACAGTTAGCAATAAAACATCCGGTACTTACAGATAAGAATTAGAGATCATCAACAGCATAGTGTGAAGACTCCTTATAACCCTTACCATGGCCGTTCCCATGTCAGATACTCTCGAGAGAGCTTACAAGACCTACTTAGTAGCTCAATGACTGGGTGAGTCGCTTGGGATCACTCCACGACTGTAGACCATTTGAAACCACCGCGAACACTAAGCGTAACCCATAAAGAATTACCGAAGTGACCTGCTGTCAGGGCTGCTTGATGTTGACCCTGGCAGGAATTTCCATTCAATCATTGAGAATCACAACAGTGAATCCTCTCATAAATGTTCTGGCAGATTGCTAAGATCTGCGTAGGACTCTTAAGTTTACATCTGGCGTCCTTAATGATGAACAACCAGTGTACAAATATCATGTGTTCCTATGAGATCTTTTGATGAATCTCGGGGCTCTAGACTCGATAAGTGCACATTTGGTTTCCTATGCGGAGATTAGGGAGAGGTCTCCTGCTTCAATATCAACCATCTCTAAGACACAGGTCGATAGATTACACCGGTTCCCCGTGAGAATGAAACAAGCTCTTTTAAGAGAACTTGAGTGGTTAAGAAGGTTTAGTGCAGTGCGTCACTGGGTCCATGACGTCTTTGTCTTCAATACCAGTGTCACCATAGTAACAACCAGTAGCATATGAATTGTACCTGGTGTCTGCCCTAAGGTTGAACATATGGAGGGCTATTTCTTTTCACCTTTTTTCATAACTTTTCTTTTTAATTCTTCAACTCCTTCTTTCTCCTTTCTCATTTTCTCCTTTTTTCAATCATACCTAAGGACTTCTAATTCTAATCTATTGGAATTGTCCTTGGGTAGATCCCTCCAGCTCTGGCGGATCATAGGACGGTTTTTTCCTAACCTTAGTCACCTTATAACTCCATGACTATCCTATCATTGCCAAAAAACCATTTATAGAAAATCTCTCAAAGTGTTTATGATAATAAAACACATTGTTGTTACCACTTTGAGAGTTTTGCATTTCTTTTGAAGGACTCCCCCTTCACATGTGCTCATGAATTTTTTAGAAATTTGCACATGCGTGAGGAGTTTGCACTTTTTGAATTGATCCACTTTCAGTGAACATGACCGATTCGAGACACGCTTACATCACTAGTTAGACTAGCTTGAAATTATTACCAGTCCTGGTCAAGTGCAAAGAAAGTCTCTCGATACGGTACACTCTACTCAGACAAGTCCTATTCGAGACACGCTTACATCACTAGTTAGACTAGCTTGAAATTATTACCCGTCCAGGATAAGTCTTTTCGATTACTGACATTTTAAGCTTCGTCAATTCATTGGTACTTACTGAGTCAAGCTCTTCTGAAATTCAGCCACAATCTTTAAACATCTTTGATCACATTTTAATCATGTCTTCTCCCCCTCAAAAATAGCATAGCGTGATATTTTTTATATCAACTGATTAATAAAAAACTTTTTGGAGAGAAAGACAAATTTGATTTTGCATGAAATCAGAACATATTAGTGTTTGTACTCCCCCTTTAATGATAGCATATTTAAAATTACGTAAGGGTTTGGAGGGAGTTTTCTTGAGCACAAATTTTGAGAGATTTTGAGAAATCTTTTGAACAATCTTGAAAAAGTGCTCAAGAATTTTGTTTGAAAATGATTTTATGCTTGAAATCTTTTTCGTTTGTTTAGACTCGAACTTTTTGAAAAAGAGTTCGTCATTGAACGTACGAGTCCTTGATTTGAAAATAATCAGAAGTCGTCATTGAAGTACGGGTTTCGTACTGAAGTATACGAAAGCCATTGTGAAGAAAATTTTGAGAAACGACATGTTTTAGAAAAACATTAAAAAGAACTCCCGCTCAAGCATCTGTACATGTCCGTATCATTTTTGAATGACATTTCTAGAGCGTACAGAATATTGATTTATACGAGAGACATGTCGTGAGAAGAATATTTTTGGATTTTTTGATTTTATATTGTTTTTGTATTTTGAAAATTTTATATTTTTGTATTTTGTTTTTGTTGGTTTTTCAAATTTTGTATTTTGTTTTTGTTTTTATAACAGAAACTGGAAAATCAAAAATAGAAGATTGAAAGAATGATTTTATAGAATTTACAGAATTTGAGCCCTCTGATGAACTGGGTTCTGAGATAGTTGAAGCACCTGCAACCGAAGACGAAGAGGTTTCACAAATAACAGTGTTAGAAGTACATGAATCATCACTCTGCGGGTGTTGACTATCAATGGGTGTAATGGTTTCTACTTCCTTATCCTGATGATTATCACTATTATTTGTCTTGGTGTAACTATCAAAAATCTTCCCTGTGGGAATCCATCTAAGACCAACTATTTTAAAAACTTTTCCCGTGGGAATCCACCTAAGGTAAGATCTAGACGTAGTCTTCTTATCAGATGCAGCGGAAGTCTCAGTCTTGGAAAAACTACATCCTTTAGATATCCACCTATTAGGTTTCTTAACCTCATACTTCTTATTAACGGGTTTGAATCGATTTAGTGTCTTAGTGGATTGTGTCTTGACACTTGACTTTCTTTTCTTGATAAATTGTGCAATACATGCATCATGGTTAGTGAAAAAACACATTTTTGACATGTAGGACAAACAAATTCAACATTCTTGTTTAACACAGCAATTTTAACTTTGTCACTATAGTCATATGGAGATTTTTTGTTGTTCGATGAGACTTTGGAATTCTTTGTATTGCATTCTACGTTCCTAGCATTCTCTTTTGTGCCACTACTCTTAGATGCAAGCCAATCCCTAGTAATTTGTAGATTGTTCCTAGGTAATGGTTTACTACTACTAGCAGTGCTTATGAATCTTGTAGAATTCATCACACTAGGTTTTGCACCTAAAATTCCGTCTTTTCGATGTTGTGCCTTTTTCCTAGCTTCTTCTAGATGGTGATTGTGGACAATATCATTAGAACCAACAGACTCTTTAACAGTTTTTGAAGTCACATTTGGTGTACTATTCCTAGAAGAGCCAGGTGCACTCACATTTGTGTTTCTTTCAACAACCACTTTTTGTTTATCAACAATCTTTTCAATTTCCTTTTTCTTGGGCAAGGGTTGTAGAGTGACTGGTTTTGTCAAATCCTTTTTCGCATCAACTTTTGGAGCAAACCGTGAAATTGATATTTTTGGTTTTTGAACCGTGTTTGAAACATTTGGTTTCTCCGAAGTCAATGGTTTTGCAAACTTAGTTTCCGCACCCTTCCCTTTTTGACTTTCAAGCTGAGTCCTCAAAAGATCATTTTGCTGTTTCATGTTCTTTAAGTTACGCTCATACGACAATTTGTCATACTTGCATTCTTCCTTTTTGCGATCAAGTTGTTTAAAATATGTGACATTTTCTTTTTCAAGCTTTATAAGAGCATTTTCATATTTAGAAACAATGTCGGAGGTCTCAGCTCTCAGTCTTTCATCGTCTAGAACAGAATATGTTTGTAAAATGATGGACATAATATCAGTAGTCATAACAGCTTCGAAGAGAGAATCATTTAGGTTTTCCAAAACATTGATTTGCTCAAAAGATTCATTAGCCTTCTTTATCAGGGATTTGTGATCCGTGACAAAGTCAGCTGTTTCTTTCAAAAATGCTTGTTCAAAATGAATTACACGAGCATGAATGTTATTAATTTGAGGAGCAAATTCATTTTCAAGAATCTTTTTAAGCTGTAAACGAACCGTGGAATTCCAGTTAATCTCATTAAGTCTCGTTTTAGATTCTAAAGTCGTTTTAAGTTGCCCAACTCTTGTTTTAAGATCATCAAGATATCCTCTCGCAGCACTTGTGTTAAAAGTGTTGTTTGAAGACATCTGTTCCATGTTTGAAAGCGATTTGGAAGCAACTACTTTTTTAGAAAACATTTTCGAGAATGGTCATTTTATGGAAAACACAGATGGTTCTTTTTGTGGAACAAAAGTAATTCCCGAAAGTTTGTTCAATTTGTTGTAATCAATGGGTTTCAAATCCTTTTGTTTTATTTTAATAATGCTCTCTTCGACATGTTCTATCGTTTGCACAGAATCCCGAACACTACCATTATACAAAACATTCTGTTCTTCCTAAGCTTTCTTGAGATTACAAGGATTGTTGTTACCAAGAGCCATTTTGTGTTTCGTATGGTAAATCGGATTAGTTTGGTTTGAAATCATTTTCATTGTTTGACTTGACTGACCCGACTTAACCACTAATTCTTCTAGATGTGCAATCTTGTGTTCTGACTCTACGATTTCTTCCAAAAGTTTATCTTCTTTCTTTGCAAAGTCCTTTTTCAACTCATCCCGTTCTTTTTCAAGATTGGTATAAGCTGTTTTTTGTTTTGAAAGTTGGTTTGTTAATTCAGAAATTTCTTGTTTTAAAGAGTTAATGGTTTTTGTTGAACTTATTTCAAGATTAGCAAACTTGTTTTTCCATTCCCTATCTTTAACAAGTAACTTCTTATAACCAATTTCAAATTCTGACTCGCGTTCTTTGTGAATTTGAAAACTTTTTGCATTTTCCTTGTATCTCTCAAGCTCATTGGTCAATTTCTCATTCGCGGCCTTAACATCGCGATTGACCTTTTTTACTTTCTCGATTTCAATACCACAATTGTTCAATAATGATTCAAATAAAGCACGTGTTTCCTCATCATTAGCACCATTTTGTGCAACTTGAACTCCATTAGGATCCATATCTGGAGTTTCAAAGTTAACATTGCTATTAACTTGTTCCCCCACATATGTAGCATAATTAGGTTCAAGTGGCACATAATGTGGCTTTTCATGAGCAAACGGATTAGCATTATTACCATAATTTGGTACCTCATGGAATGGATCTGAATCATAAGTAGGAGGAAGATCAGAATCACTGCTTGATGCTGTTGCCTGATGATTTGCCATAAAGATGTAGTTTCCATAAAGATGTATTTTTCGGTTTTTGAAAAATTAAAAACCAAACCATCGGTTTTTAGTTTCGGTCAGTTTTTTAGGTTCGGTTTTTTCGGTTTTCGGTTCGGTTTCGGTTTTTTCGGTTTTGTTTGCTCACCCCTACTATTTAATATTATTTATCTTTTTAATTTTTCTTTTTAGCTTTTTATTAAGTAATTTGCATTTTTTATATTCTTCTTAATTTTATTTTATATTAAAGTATTTTTAGTAGTTTTTCCAGAATTTTATATTGTCATTTAGTATTTATTAGATTTAATATTAGTTTTATTAATTATTAATTAATATTTAAGTATTAAATAGCATAATTAGTTTTTATTAAGCACACCCTAGTTTTTATAATTTTCCTAGCTTTTATATGTTATAAAATAATTTTAAGAATTTTTCTAGAATTTTTACTGTTCATCTTCTATTTTTTATAATTTAATTAGTTTAAGTAGCAATTGATTAATAATTAGGATAATAATTAGTAAAATAATTTAAAAATACATAATATAAACTTTTTATAATTTTTTAGGATTCCTGTGATGGTTAATTAGTTTTATAAAAAATTCATAATTATCTAAGTCATTTTAGTATTTTTAGTAATTTGAATTAGTTTAATTAGTTAATTAATAAGTAATTAGTAATTAATTAATAATAAATAATTAAATAGTGTAAAAATTAATTTTCTTTTTCTTAAAATTTTCTTTTATCATTAGGATTGTAAAAATGTAATTTTCATATCCGTAAGTATTTTATTTCGTACGTTCACGTAACTTTAATTTGAACGTACGCGTTTTTAAGTTTTAAACGTTTCTGGGTTTTCCAATTTTGCAATCTTGTTAATATAGCTTTTTTAAGCTATTTCCTTGTATATTTCAGTAGTGTAATCAGTCACACCCCTTTTCTGTCCAAATTCACCCGATCACAAACCCGTTTGAATACAATTCACACCTCGTCGGGACATAACGACCCGGGGAAACACTATACTTCCGCGGAGCATTGACTCTAGGCTGTCTGACCTTGTTGACCATTCACTTGGTTGATTTAGGTTGACCGTTTGGAGCCAATCACTAACCTAAAGGCAGTTGAGGATTCTACTGTGTTAGGACCCTTGATCTAATATCTAACACAAGTTATATTGAGAATAGAAAAGAAAAGTAGAGAGAGAAGAGAGGAATGGGAACTCTTGTATGTGAAATGAATAACCTTGATATTACCAAGAGAACCAACCTCTAAATGAGGCCTTACATGGGTATTTATACTTGTAGTCTAGGGCTTCACATATCTTTGACCATATTACATAACTAGCCCTTAGACTTTATACAAGCATGAATAATACACATAAACTTAATAGACTAGCATTTACTAACCATTACATGAATATATTAAACTAACTGTTTGACTCAATAATGATCGTCACTTTTAATGCTAACAATCTCCCCCTAAGGGACGATCATTGAGATCTCTCTTTGATTACATAAATGATCAACACTTCTAATGCTAACAATCTCCCCCTAAGGGTGATCATTGAGATCTCTCTTTTGTGACCTTGATCTTTGATCTTTAAAGCTTGTTCTTTTAGAACTTTGAGTCTTGTTGTGTAATAGTTTTGCTAGTTCCTTTGTTCCAATCATGCTTTGTGATCTTTCTTGCCTTTGATTAACATCTTCAAATATGGATGTCTTTACGTCTTTTCCAACATGCTCATACTTTGTTTGAAACTTTGTGAAGTTCTCTTGACTTTAATCTTCATTTCTTTGGTTTGAAGATTCTTTGACTTTGACTTAGAAACGTTCTGAACTTAGCTTTGCTTTGATCTTTGAAGAGAGCTTTGCAGGGTATGAGCATGTGGATCTTTGAGCGATGGTAACGGTCTTTATCCAAGGAACATTCATTAGTACCTGCATAAAACAGTTAGTAATAAAGTATCCGGTACTTACAGGTTCGGAATTAGAGATCGTCAACAGCATAGTGTGAAGACTCCTTCTAACCCTTACCAAGGCCGTTCCTGAATCAGATACCCCTGAAAGGGCTTACTAGATCCACCGAAGTACATCAATGATTCAGGTGAGTTGCTGGAGATCACCCCACAACTGTAGACTATTTGAGACATAGTAACCATCATGATAGATAAGGCAAGATCCGTAGATCTCATAAAGACTCTTACAACTTGTGTCCTTTTTGGCGAACACAAGTGTATTCATAGGAAAGTGTATCCTAAGAGATCTTTTAATGTATCTCATGGCTCTAGACTCGATAAGTGCATAATTTGGTTTTCCTATGCGGAGACTAGGGATGGGTCTCCTGCTTCAATATCAACCATCTCTAAGAGATACGTTGATAGTTTACACCGGTTCCCCGTGAGAATGAAACAAATATCTTTTAAGAGATACCTGAGTGGCTAGAAGGTTTAGTGCAATGCGTCACTGGGTCCATGACGTCTTGTCTTCAATACCGGTGTCACCTTAGTAACAACCAGTAGCATATGAGTTGAACCCGGTTTCTGCCCTAAGGTTGAACATATGGAGGGTTATTTCTTTTCACCCTTTCATTTGCTTTTCTTTTTAATTCTTCAACCCCTTCTTTCTCCTTTCTCATTTTCTCCTTTTTTCAATCATACCTAAGGACTTCTAATTCTAATCTATTGGATTTGTGCTTGGGTAGATCCTTCCGGCTCTGGCGGATCATAGGACGGTTTTTCCTAACCTTAGTCACCTTATAACTTCATGACTATCCTATTGTTGCCATTAAACCATTTGTGAAAATCTCTCAAAGTGTTTATGATCATAAAACATACTTTGTTAACACTTCGAGAGTTTTGCATTTCATTTGAAGGACTCCCCCTTCACATGTGCTCATGGATAGTTAAGAAATTTGCACATGCGTGAGGAGTTTGCACCTTTTAAATTGATCCACTTTCAGTGAACATGACCGATTCGAGACACGCTTACATCACTAGTTAGACTAGCTTGAAGTTATTACCCGGCCTGGTCAAGTCCATAGAAAGTTTCTCGAAATGGTACATTTCTACTAAGACAAATCCTTTTCGAGACACGCTTACGTGGCTAGTTAAAGAGTTCCATTGTCAGCTTTTAGGTGACAACTAGCTCTAGTAACTAACTTGATATTATTACCCGTCGAGGATAAGTCTTTTCGATTACTAACTTTTGTTGTTTCGTCAATTCTTGGGTCATTTCTGAGTCGAGCTCGCATGAGATTCAGCCACAATCTTAAACACATTGATCACATTTTAATCACGTCTTCTCCCCCTCAAAAATAGCATATCCATGGTATTTTTTATACCAATTGATTAAAACCTTTTCTTTTTGGATAGCATATGAGAGAAACGGATTTTTGTAAATTCCGATTTAGTATCTTTTAAGCATGATTTTTTTTGGAACATCTTTTTATTACTCCCCCTCAAAATTAGAACATTTTGAGTAAATATTTGCTTTGAAAGATTTGAGGGAGTGATATCTTGAAAAGTTTTGAAAACCTTTAGCAACATATTTCAAAATTTTGCTCAAAAAAAAATTAAGAAGACTTTGATAAGCTTTTTGGTGAGAAGTCTTTTTATCTTTTAGGATTGTCGCACAGAAATGTACAACAGGGTCCTTTCTTTGAAAATCGCGGGTTATACACTGTTATGTGTGCATAAGCCATTATGTTTTTAGGATAAGTGCTCAAAAAATATTTAAACCTTTGTTTAGATTTAAGCACTTTCCTTTCTTTAAAGAACGAGTCCTTAGCTGAAGTACTAAGAAGTCATCATTGAAGCCCGGGTTTCGTACTAAAGTATACGAAAGCCATTATGAATTTGGATTAGACAACAACTTTTGGAACCCATTTAAGCACGGCGCCAACTGGGTTACCATATTTTGAAATCCATTTGTAAGTTGTGTCAATCCGAGACAAAGAAGTTGAATTCCAACGAGGACTGAAAACCGGTGTTTCATTTTGAAATAAAGCTCGTGGAATCAACGGTGATTTAAAACTCTTTTTCTTTTGAAAGTTGTTTAAGAAACTCGGTGTCTCTTTTGGAGTTTTAAAACTTGAAGAAGAATTTTTCCATCCATTGTTGAAACCTTCCTTTGTTGTAGCGGAAAATTCGTTTTTGAGATGAATGGAAACCTTCCAGAATTTGGATTTTTCCAAGCATAGCCATTCCTTTGTTGTAGCGGAAGCATTTCAGAGTATGAATATTTCAAATGTTTTGAACGGCTTTGCTTTGGTTTCCACACTGGCTTTACCGGAGTAAAACGAGAGTACGGAGTTTGAAAACCTTGATTCTTTTCTTTATGAGCACTTGCATTTGAAACCTTTTAAGGAGTAAATGTTTCAGAAAAATTAGATCTCTTTGAAAACTTCCTTCCTTTTTGCAAAGAATAGGTGGTAAATTGAGAAACCCTTTTAGAAAATGGTTTTGAAGGTTCACCCGTGTAAACCTTTTCTGAAACACTTACTTGTGGTTTAGACTCGTTTGAAACTTGAGATTTTCCTTTTGACCGGTTAAGAACATCAAACTTTGCTTTTAAGGCATTGTATGACGTTCTCAAATCATTGTATTCTTTTTGAAGAGAAAGATGATCTGATGATGCCAGTTTTTCTTGCAAAGAAGCATTTTGATTTTCAAGATGTGCAAAATATTTTTCATATTTGTCGGTTTCGATTGAAAAATCATTTTTGGCATCACCAAAATCCTTGGATTGTTGTGCAATTGTTTTTTCCAATTCAGCAATTTTCTTTTGAAGCACAGACTTTTCTTTTTCAAAAAGATGATTTGGTGTGATCTGAGAGTCAGATTTGTTTGAAGTTTGATTCTGAACTCTTGACCGCTTAATTGAATCAAACAAGTTTTTGTAAGTTTGTTTCAAATGTTCATTTCTTTTTGTAATGATGCCACATCATGTTCCAATTCAAGATTTTAGTATCAAGTTCATCAAGATCAAACTTGATTTTTGTATCATCACAGTTTTCTTCAAAAATCTTTTCTTTTCCTTTAAGCACCGATGTCGAAGAGTTTTCCGAAAACTTTTTCTCATTGTTCTCTTGCAGTTTAAGTTGGAAAGAGATACTTTGTGCTTCGAGTTTTGCAAGATGTTTCTCAAACTGAGCTGTTCTTTTTGACAATTCTTCTTTGACATCAGCTGCTTCTTTTGAAAGTTCGGTGATTTTCTTTTTGAGACAAAGATTTTCAGATTTCAAAGAAGATGTTTGTTTGAAATTCACATTCTCATACTCATGGTTGACAGATGCTGACTTGAACGACTCTATTTGATTTGTGAAAAATTCCTTTTGAATGTAAAGTATTAAGCATTTTTCATCAAATTCGTCTTCAAGAGAATGAACATATTTTAAATCTTCTCTTATTTCAGTGACAAGATGTTTTTCAAAGTACTCAAAACTTAAGTTGAGATTTTTCACATGAGGTTCAATCTCATCTTTCAAAATCTTTTTGACTTCAATCTTAAGGCGTACATCTGATGAAAGAGGATTGGAGAAAACGCTGGTATCGATGTCTACTTGCTTAAACCAAATGGCCTTTAACGTATGCTCAATGTGATGTTTAAGACTACAAAATTGTTTCCTTGCTCTATTTTGCCATAACGTAGCATCATAAGTAGCAAGTTGAGCTTCTTTGAAAAATCTTTTCACATTTGTGTCTTTTCTTTTGAAAGGTGCTTTTGGGAAATCTGTCAATTGTGTACAACCATACACAAAGCCGTGGTATGAGAGTGGGTTTTTTGTTTGTTTTACTTTCAAACGTTTTTCCTCTTCAGATTTTAGAATATCTTGAGATTCAAACAAAAGATCATCTGACAATTCTTTTCCCATATCGTCAGCGTTATACAAAATTGGTGTCAGCTTTTGCACTTTGTTTAAAAAACACAGTTTTCCATTTTCAAAACCAATTCCAGATGTTTGTTTAGAAACTTCCTCATCTTTAGTAGGCAACATGTTGATTGTCTGAGAAGTTTGTCCCAATTTTCGAAGTTTGTGTTCAAGATCGTTTGTTCGTTTAAAAAATTCTTGATTTTCATTCTCAAGTTTTGTATTAACAATCTCAAAATTTGAAGTGGTTGTCTTAAGCCTGGAATTTTCACTTTTTAAATCACTGTTCTCTTTTACAAGTGCTTGAACCTTTCTGTTGTTAATAACCATTTGAGCATCCAGATTTTGAATGGAACGTTTTTCACGAAGAATAGCTTCTCTATAACCAACTTCAAGTTCTTCATTTCTTTTTAAAAGTGGTTTGACAGACTCTCCATTCATTTCAAACTTCTGAGCTTGAGATTTAAGGTTTGAGTTTTCGAATTCAAGTTCAGCTTTTCTTTTAGTTACATTTTGAAAACCTTTTTCCATTTCTTTAAGTCTCTCATGCTCTTTTGTCAATAAGACATTCGCTTGCTTAGCTTTGCGATTGTCCTCATTGCACTTTTCAAGTTCATGTTTGAAATTATCGATTAAAGAAGCAAATAAGGCACGATCTTGTTCATAAGAAGATCCATCCTGGGCAGGCTCACCTCTATTAGGATCCATATCTGGACTAACAAAAGTGATATTACTATCATTTTGTTCCACCACATATATATCACTAATAGACTCAGAATACTCAGGATGTGTCTGATTAAGAGCAAACACATTATCAAACACAACACCATTATTGTTTGAATGTTGTACCTTAGTGAATATCTCTGTGTCTGATGAAGGTCTGATGTGATCATCCTCAGTATCCCAAACTGCTTCATTCCTTTGTGTACCATCAGCATCCGAATCATAGCTAGGACTGCTGCTTTCAACCTGCTGTTCTGAAGATGAATCACTGCCTGTGAAAACCAAACTGACATCTGATGCATCACCCTCATTGACTATTTCCTCTTCATTTTGAACATCTTTCTCTGTCTCTTTTTCAATCATCTCAGTTTCCTCTAACTGGATCTCTTTGTCCTTCTGCTCTTTTTCTCATTTCAGCTTCTCAATCTCATTCCCTGAAGTGCTTCTTTCTTTTTCATTAGAATCCCTCTTCCTTTTCTGCATCTCTCTCAGATGAAGTGATCTTGCATTAAGCACCATTTCCAGTATGTTCATGAGATTAAGCAATTGATCTCTAAAGACTTTAACTTCCATGCTAGTGAAGTATTTTTTCTATAAACTGCTTGCTGATGCATAATCCCAAGAATTCTTAAACGCTCTAAAATCCAAGGACATGAACCCTTTTAACTGTGTCTTGAGCTCTCTAAATCCTACCATGCAATCACTTCCTTGTTCAATTTGCATTTCGAGTTGAACTATGTTGTTTTGAAGATTCCTTATGAAGGTAACAACGTCCATTTCAGATCCGAAGAATGTCTCAAAAGTTCTAAGAAATGATGAATCCCATAATGGTTGACTTGCTTCTGAGAGGGCCACACATTGAAGCTTAACTGATTCAAAATGTATTAAACAGTTTTCTTTGGAGTGCATTGCGAGCTTTATCCTAACTTGCGTCTCTCTTCTTTTAGAACTTGATTCCATTATCAAATGTATAGTTGATATATCACACACAAAGGTCGAAATACAGAATTCTGATTTTCCCTCCAAAATAATTTGAAAAATTTACTCTCCCAAAATTTGAAAATCACTATGAAAGGCACTTCTAAGATTACCAGAAAAATTTGAGTTTTGAAAATTTTTACGTCAAAATTTACCGAAAAAATTTGAATTTTGGCCTAAAAATTTGAATTTCGGGCCAAAATTTTCAACGTTATACTAGACTTTGAATCTCGCGTAAAAATTGAACGTTTAATCTCCTGTAAAAATTAAATTTTTTTTTTAAGATAGATAGGATAACTTGTGTAGATGAATTGATCTTTCCAACGAAATAGGAGTTGAGTTTGATCGTCAAAAGTTTCGAAACATAAGGTTCTCGAAAATTTTAGGTGATTTCGAAACTTTTGAGAGGTTGCGAAAATTTTGTCTTTGCGAAACTTAGGTTTGCGATACTTCTGAATTTCGAAACTTCTGATTGCGAAACTTGGATTGCGAAAATCTTGAGTGATCTCGAAAACAGTACACAGTGTTCTCGAAAAAAATATGATATTTCAAAAAAAATTGCAGTGTTTCTCGAAAATTATGATTTTTTCGAAAATTATGCAATGTTCTCGAAAATAATGATTTTTTCGAGAACCCAATCACCCAAAGAAATTTCGAAATTATACAATTTCGAAATTTTGCCAAAAGTCGAAGTGTTTTCTTTCTTATACAAGAGAGAAAATACCGAGTATCCAACTATGATCACGAACGGAGCTTTTTCTTGTGTTCTCGAAAATTGGTCAATGAGTGATCTCGAAATTTTTGAAATCTCGAAAAAAGTACTAAGTTTGGCAGATTTTGATTTTGCAATTAGCACACCCAAATGAAGTTTGTAATCCAAGATACTTGTACTTCTAAGATTAAAAACACCAAAACTTGAAGAAAGTTCCAAACTTGATGATTTTTATAAAACTTTTTCGTGTTCTAGAAAACAAGTACAAAACAAAATTCGAATTTTTAAGCTTGAATAATTCAAAAAGATTGAAACTTTCTTGTTTGAAAATGTTTATAACACTAGTTTGTAATAAAAAAAAGTGTTAAAAACTAATAAAAACAAGAAAAGTGAGAATTTTTTAAAGAAAGAAAAAAAAAAGAAAACGTGAGATAGCTTAAAACATACGAACCAAACAAACTCTTAACCCTCCTAAATCATTGTTAGGCTCTTGATACCACTTGTTAGGACCCTTGATCTAATATCTAACACAAGTTATATTGAGAATAGAAGAGAAAAGTAGAGAGAGAAGAGAGGAATGGGAACTCTTGTATGTGAAATGAATAACCTTGATATTACCAAGAGAACCAACCTCTAAATGAGGCCTTACATGGGTATTTATACTTGTAGTCTAGGGCTTCACATATCTTTGACCATATTACATAACTAGCCATTAGACTTTATACAAGCATGAATAATACACATAAACTTAATAGACTAGCATTTACTAACCATTACATGAATATATTAAACTACCTATTTGACTCAATAATGATCGTCACTTTTAATGCTAACATACTGGCACGGAGGACATTTTCGAAAAAGTGGTTATAGTTTTAGGAAAATCCTTTTGTTCTCAATAACCAAGGCTCTGATGTCAATCTGTAACACCCCCATTTTTCACTGATTGCAGCGGATAAAGTGTTTGGGGTATTACTCATGGAAACAAAGACAAGATAATAGAAAACAACTCGAAAAGAGACGTTTTTGAAAAAGGTGTTATCATTTATTTATTCATTAGAGTTTTTACACTAAAAGATGTACTTTTACCAAAAGAGAGGTCCCTATGATACGTTTTACGACACAAAACTGATGAATGATAACTATTTTGGACGTCCTCATGTCCAATGGTTCTCCGTGCCAGGGTTCCTATAGTGCCTATTTACCTAAGATAACATGCTTAAAAGTCAACACGTATGTTGAGTGAGAGTCATAGGTTTAAAAAGTTAAAGTATAAATACAAGTTCCACAGGGTTCAGCTTAAACCCTATGTGTGTAAAAGTGTTAGTGTTAGAAGGTATATTGCACTAAACTCATGAACCACACGTTAACAATCCGAGTCATGGGGTCTGCAGACCAAACCATGAGGGGATGGGAAGGATAACTTTCCAAAGTTAATCCTTCAGTAGGTTCAAATATAGTACTTATTGGTACAACCTAGTGGGTTGTTAATAACAACGGGAGTTGTCAAACTCCAATAGATCTATCAACTATATTCGCGTTCGCGTGGGTAAAATATCCCAAACGATTAGATTCATGAATTTTGGTTATGTAATGATGGATGTTAGTTTACTCGTGTAATAACCAGAGCAAAGACTTGTATTTGGTTTTAAAGCATGTATCCCCCTCACAGGGTTTGTAAAACATTTAGAAAGCATTTAAAAGGGTGTGAGGCTATGAAAACTCACCTGAATCTCTAGCTAATTAAAGTAGGGGTTTAGACAATTCACTCACATATCCTGGGGCAGTGCGGGTGTGCGTATGTCAAGTCTTAGTCTAGGTTTTTCTTAATTAATTACTATTAGGTTTTTATATATAACATAACACCGTTCGAGCCATTGTAATTCAGAAGTATATGACTCCTCACATGAAGCTCCCTACTATTGTATTATGTGATCAGCATAATACTGTTCGGGCCATCATAATTCAGAAGTTAATACTCCTCACACAAAGATCCCTATTATTGATTTATGTTGTTATTAGGGTTTAGTTATAACATAACACCGTTCAGGCCATCATAACTCAGAAGTATATGCAATAATCATTCAAGGAGTCAGGGCACTTTAATTCGTAAACCCAACAAACTCGTCAAAACGAAATATTCACATAGTACTCCTCGCATGAAGCTCTCTAGCATTGTGTTATGCTTTTAACTTAAATAAGTTTTTATATTTTTATGAAAATAGTCCATTTTTACCCCTTATATATATATATATATATATATATATATATATATATATATATATATATATATATATATATATATATATATATATATATTTAGTATTTACTCTATTTACCCTTATATTTATAATATTTGCAGTTTTAGTCCTTTTAGTTTTATGTTTGTTTTAATAGTCTATTTTAAGGTTTAATATATTGCAAATCTATTCCCTACACTATTATCTTCTAGGAAATGTCAAAAACAGTCCCTAGATTTTATAGTTTCAGGTATTTACAATATATACCCCTATGCATGTAATATTTTGCAAAACTAGTCCTAAGGGTGTATAATTCATAATTTAGCATGGCAATCTAGTTTCTAAGCTTATAACTAACTCATATAAGTTCAAATAAGCCACATAATGCAAATTATATCAAGTAGGTAAGCTATGTAACACATAAGCATGCAATTCGACTTAAAACTAGGGCTACGAAAGAAAACATGCATGCAATGGCCATCCTAGGGTTTCTAAGGTATCTAAAGTCTATCTAAGTCTTATTCTAAGTATACTAGACGTAAATTAATGGTTACCTAGGTCAGGGGAGGGCTTACGAGAGTTTTTAGGGTTTTCTAGGGTTTCTAGGGCTCGCTCAACTTCAAACCACAATACAACTCGTCCAAGGCTTCGTTACCCGTTTCCTACTGCTTTTAAGGATTTTTTACTATTGAAATGTGAGATAGAGAGAAGAGGAAGAGGTGTGAAGAATAAATGAGAGGAGGAGGGGGTATTTATAGCTCGTGTCAAGGCGGTTTGGGTGAAAACGGGGTGTAGGTGTCACGGAGGGGGAGGGGGAGTAAGCAGAGGTAGGGGATGGTTTGGCAGGTCTAGAGGATGATGGGGATGAGCTACGGTGGTAGCTAGGGGGCGGGGTAGGACGGTTGTGGTGGTAGGAGGCCGAGAGAGGCGGTTAGGGTGAAAGGGGTGACAAGGAGGTGATGCACCTCCTAGCTTGGGTGCTTGGAGGTGCTAGGGTGGTAGCTTGTTTATTTTAAGGTGCTTAAGTAACATGGTTTAGGTGTTTAAGTCTAATTTTAATCTAGTTTTGTTTTATAAGTGTTTAAGGTTTTATCTATGTTTTAGTGTCTTATTTAAGGTCCTAGTGATGTTTAGTAACTATTAGTAGCTTATACTAAGTTATGGTAGCTTATGGTAAAGATTTAACCTAGTTTTAACCTAGTTTCAGGAAGTTATGACTTCATTAGGGTTTGTGTGCTTATATGACTTGTACCTAAGTTTCTAGGAGTTGTACTATATCCTAAGGGTTCTAATATATCCTAAGGTAGCTATTATAACTTATATATAAGTCCTAGGCACTTTACATGTAAGTTCAGATAAGCAGTTAGGGTTTTAAAACTAACCGGAAACACATAGGTGCATTTAGGGTTTTGTAGCAAGTATGGGGTATTATAGTACTAGTTTTCTTAGTGAAAATATGTTTATTACCTTGACTTGACATACTGGGATGTTTACCTTAAGTAAAGATAGTAGTGGTTAGCATAGATGGATACGTGAGCTTGTCTGAAGGTTAGTTAGATTATAATGATATAATAAAGCAAAAATTTAGCTCAGGAAAATCCTATAGGTATTTCTAATCCTAGTGTGCTCTAATAAGGGCCTAAGTTAATAAGGCATTTCTAATATTAGGGTGCTGGTGAGGGCCTAAGCTAAGTTAATAAGGCATTCTTAACCTAAGGGGAAGTTAGTGGTTTGTGACATCATCAACCACTGTGTTGACGCTTTTAGCATGTTTATCTTAGGTTAGTAAGGCGATAGTGGATGCTTGGACCATAGTTATTTGCAATGCTTTGAAGACTTATGCTTTTATCACTCACCGTTCGATATGCTTTAAAAACTTATGTATTGTCATACTCTGGGACCTCTTGTTATAACTCTGATTTAGATAATTCGAATGGTAACTTTTCAAAACGTCTCACTTAGATGTCATTTTCTATATCTTGTATTTTGTGCCTTTAGGTAGCCCCCCCAGTGACACTATCGTTCCACTGCGATATTTTGGGGATGTTACAGATGGAACATGAAATCAAGTAGCTACTGGAACCACACTAAAGAAGCTCAAATATATCGTTTAAGCATTGTTCTTTTATGTTTTCGTATTGTTCTTTCTGTTTTGCTAGACTTATTCTTACCATTTTCAATGTTTTCTTGTTGTAATCGAATTGGATGTTTGATGTTTTTTATTTGGGGTACTTTAATTGAAATGTGTGTTTGTTACTTTTTATTTGGGGTACTCTAACTTATATTACATATGATTTCTTAATATGCAACCGAAACATCACATTATTCTTTTATAACTCTTTTAATATATCTGTCGCAAAGTGTGTGCATTGTTATATAGTTATTGAACCTTGACCCACAATTATATACTATTTTACAATTTTGATCAGCTATTAAAATAACCATTCGTCAGACAAGGTAGAGACCTAGGCTGTGTTTGTTTTCTAAAATATCCTCTAAATGCCTCTGATCTCTGACCGAATAAGAGGTTTTAAGAGTTTTGACTGTTTGTTTTTTTATTCAGACTAAGAGGTAAAAGTGTATTAATAACCTCTTATTCATTTAAATTTGGATATATCACTTTTTACCTCTGAATACATTTAAACAAAATAATTTACTACAAGTTTAGATCTGCAACTGTATGTGTTATTTGCTCCTCTTCAACCTTTTGGCATATCTATCCTCCTCCGACCATCTTGCTATCCCTGGCTAACACCCTCTTCATCGACGAAAAACACTGACGCCATGGCAGGAAGTAAAGATTAATATCTATATTATATTTTCTTCAATTAATCATCATTATCATCGTTATTGTTTCTTCTCCAATTACTCAGTGTGTATTTTTATTCAAGCTTAGTAACATTCAATCATGTATTGATTAAAGATCTACTATGTATATGTGAATGATTACTACAACAAAGAAAAGAAAAAAATAACAAAAACAAGGCTATTCTTTCTCCTATCCTATCCATAAAAACATCATATGGAAGTCAATAATTTATAAATGTTAAGTCATAATTTTTAGATTATAAACTAACAGTTTAAATTATTAGACTTTTTATAAAAACAAATAGCTTTATATGAATCAGATTCAAAATTTTCAACAATCTCTTAGTAATCAGATGTGACAATCAGACTCAAAACCTCTTAAAAAATATACACCACCTTACTTTCAGGGTGCGTTTGGTTTACTCATGGGGTTAGAATCGGATTTGGATTTAGGATTGGTTTGATAGAAATTGGGAATAATTAATTAAGGGTCCGTTTGGATTATGATATTTGCTATGAAGTAATGGATTAATAGTTATAAATAAATGTTTAATATAATAGTATGACAATCAAAGTGGGCCCATATGAATCGAAAAGGGTATTGTCTTTTACACACTATCAATACAACACAACTCACTTTATTTTGTCATTTAGTATGTTTTGTCTTTTCTTAACACCTAATATAGATAAGTAGCTTCACGTAGTGATATGACCAACGCTTTTCAAAGTTTCTTTTGAGAGTGAGAGTGACATTTCTGATAGTGACATGACGAATATCCAACTAAGTTACCCATTGATTTCATTGCCCACTTTCGGGTACATCTATGTCATATTCATTTAAGTTTCAACTGTTAACATTTATGTCATATTCATTTAAGTTTTAACTTTTACTACATCTATGCCGTATTCATTTAAGTTTCAACTTTTGCTATATCTATGTTTCAACTGTTAACATTTCAGTTATTGACGTTTATGTTTCTTTTGTTACATATGATGTGTTGTCAAATCTTTTGCAATAAATATTTGATATGACAAGTGATAAATACATTAATTATATTATTTGACGTATATTTAACCCATTTGAAATAATTCTGTATATATATGAGTACAGTTCACAACTCAAAGTTATCACAATCAAATAACATCTTACAAATAATTTACTTAGCAAATTCACCAAGTTTAAAAATGTTGCGGAGTTAACTTTGGGTAAAAGGCATGTATCAAAATACTTGCAAAATATATCGGGTTTGACTAAATATTTTTTAATTTGAAAATTGTCAACCACATCTTCGTTTTGCACTTATCAGGTAACATACATGTTCTCACCAATAATTTTTTGTACTTTAACTATTATGTCAATTTAAATTGTGCATTCTAAAATAAGACAGTATTGTGATTTCATTATTTATGTATCGACATATATACGTTAAGGTGTTTTATTAGGCCATAGTTTTTGACGAAACTTATATTAATAAACATTATCTTATTTCATTTTCAAGTTTTTATAATATTTAGCGGAAAGATTGAAATTGTTGCATGTTGATGAATATTATATCGTATGTTTATAAAACACAATTATCATTCTAATAAAGAAACAACATAGTTAATATCATTTTTTATAGGACATCTGTCAGATTAATTACATTCAATACAATAGTTAATATGATTTATTTACAGGACACAATTATCATTCTAATCAAGAACCGTAAACTATTATTCTTATTTTCTTTCATTTTCTGTAAGAAAACAAGTATATACACCCAAAAATCGTGATTGTATATCCATTCATTGATGAAGATGATACCACTCCATCTGCTGTTGTAACTTCTGTTTGTAGAGTTTTCTTGCATGATGTGGATAATGAATTCACCAACATTCATAAATGGGTCCCTGATTCACTAGCCCTAACATGACCAATATCCAACCTTCCAAACACATAAAATATATCAAAACAATAATAACAAGTCAAAAAAACTTAGATCCACTAACCCCCAACACGAACAAAACATTAAATACATACGAATTGGTTCCTTCTGAGTTGACTCGGACGAGTCACGTGACTCGGAGCGAGTCACGACATGTCACACGATAAAAACTTAGATCCACACATTTTCGTTATAAATCATTTAGTTTTTTGTTATGATTTTAAAATAAAAACGTTTATATAAATTAGATCCGGTTAGGGTTTTGATGAAAATGAAGAAAATACGGAGAGTGGTGGCGCGTGCTTACCAACAATAAAAGGATGGAGATGTGGTGGAATGACGTGGTGTTGGTGGTGACGGCATGAGGGTATTGGTGGTCACGTTTCCCTTTTTTTGTTCCATTTTCTTCTTTCACTTGTAAACGTTAGGCAAAGATGGAAGATGGTAATGATTAGGAGTGGTGGTGATAGATGTACGCGGCGGTAAAGCAAGATTGAGTGGCGGTGGGTAGTTATTAGAGCGTGTGTGGTAGTGTAGGAGATAGAGAAGATGGCGGTGGTTGTTTTGGTGGTGGCGGTGATGGCGGTTTGGTGGTGTTGCAGCCGGCGGCGCACAAGAAGACAGGGAGAGAGGGTGTGATGTTATATTTTTAGGGTTTTGATAAAATGGGGGAAGGGATAAAGGGTGTAAGGTTTTTATTAATAAAAAGGACTTGGTGTTCAATTAGAGATAACGTTATATGAATGTGTGTTTTTTTTTCTTTCATAAAATTAAGGTGAACTCA
The DNA here is from genome assembly GCA_030686995.1 of Artemisia argyi. Classification (NCBI taxonomy): domain Eukaryota; kingdom Viridiplantae; phylum Streptophyta; class Magnoliopsida; order Asterales; family Asteraceae; genus Artemisia; species Artemisia argyi. The sequence continues at coordinate 65,197,548 of CM060689.1, forward strand.
AATGTCATTTTTCGATGATGGTCAGTTCTTTTATGGAACTGAAGAAGCTCAAAATTATACATGAACACCACCATTTTTTTGATGAGGGTCAATTTTGTTATGGAACTTGATGAGGCGAAAAATGATCCGTTTTTAGGGGGTCATTTAAGCCCGAATCCGAATTTATTTGATCAAATATTGCCCTAAATCGTTCCTTTTGTGATTTTAGGTACTTTGGGAGTGAAATCTGGAAAAGGAAGCAATTCGGACGTTTTTGGAGCATAAAAGTGAAGAAAACGCCAAAGTCTTAATTTTCCATGCTGGGAACAGTGCATGACGGTGTCAAGAGTAGTTCCCTGACGGCGTCAAGAGTAAAATTCCATGACGATCCAGAAGAGTTTTGACGGCATCATGAAGGTAGGGCGTCAAGAGTAAAAGTCATGACGGCCTGGAAATGAATTGTTCTTGACGGCGTCAAATGTAGATCTAGGCAGTCCGATGATTGTTTTGGCGGCGAGGTGACGGCGTCACCTAATTGGTCTTGACGCCGTCAGACCCCTTTTCCTATATATAGTTTTCTAGTTTTTCACATTTAAGGAGAGAAGTTTTGGGAGAAACCCTAAGTACGATTTTGGTGTAACTTTACAGGTTTTTCAAGGGTTCCAACCCCTTGATACCTTGCATGATTAATCAAGATAAGTGTTCTTCTAATTCAATCAATATGTCTATGTGTTGGTTATCTATATCTTGTTCTTGTCTTAATTCCATCATGCTAGGCTAGATCTATCTTGTGTTTGCTTAGATCTAATGAAACCTAGATATTGATTATGTGTTGATTACTTGTTTATTCTTGTCTTGGATGAATGATTTATATGTTAGGCTTAAGAAAACTGGCAGATCTTCAATTGGTAACATGCTTGAACGTCTTAAGAAACATGAACCAACGCGCACTAGGTCTTTATTGGTTGTATTTAATGCATGAGCCACTGTTTACAATCCCTATAGTTGTGCTGGGCATGGTGTAGGAGGAGATAAGAGCTCATAGAATTGGGGAGTTATGTGTGCCACCCCATGAATGGTATTAAGGAATACGATCCGTCATCCATGCAATTATAACAAGTAATTAACATGTAAAAGATATCTAGGGAGTAGTGAAATCTAAGTAAACACATTTTCTCCAATTACTGCTCACAACCTTAGTATAAATTAGTTTATTTTCATTTTTAGTATTTTATTTTGATTGCATTTTAGTATTGGGTTAGTTGATTAGCAACTAATTCCGCCCAAATCCTTCAAACCCAAGATTTTAATTTGCTTTCCATAAAATATAAAAACACAAAAATAATCATCCCTCACCTTTAGAACTAGTATTTAGGCTTTCTAATCCTAGCGACACTATTCCTAAGTTGAACGATCAATCCCCCGGTACTTGTCACTATACTATACTACAACGATCAGGTACACTGCCTGGTGAGGGTTGTAAGCTTCTCGAGATCCCTCGAGAGGTAAAGCCTGTTGCGATTCCCACGCATCAAGTTTTTGGCGCCGCAGCCCGGGGAATAGTTATTGTCTAGGTTAGAATTTCTTTTTATTAGGTCTACTCATTAGATTCCTTTTTAGTGAGATTTTTATTTTCTTTTTATTAGCTTTCTTGTAGTCTATCTTTTTCTTTGTGCCCTTTGTTTGTAAAACCATTTTCATTTGTCTCCATGGCGGATGGAATTCCATTTAGATCATTAACTATAGAGGAACAATTAGTTTACTCGGATCGATTTGCCTCCTGTTGTTCCAATGAATTTTTAAGTGATCTTAGATATATACAAGAGGAGATGGGTGTAAAGTTAGATGGGTTTGATGAATTTCATGCATGTGTGATTTCTATTAGACGATCATTATCAGGATCAATTCCTTTTAGTGAGACCCTTTGGATGAATTTTGAGAAAAGCTTCCTAACCATGACCCATAAGTTCAACGAATTGGTGGATTCGTATGAGCAAGATGGCCTAGTTTCTAAGAACATGAACTTAGAATCAAACCAAGATGAACACATAGGTGATATTGATGTGATGGAAGAGATAGTAGAAAACCCAAGCCCACTAAGTACCCCACAAGTCCTACCATCATTTGAAGCATACACACCGCCCGTGACTTACCCGAAAGAAATAGAAGAGACTATAGGAACCCCAATAGAGGTAGAACCTTTGAACCAAACACAACTAGAGGATATAGGTTTGAATACTTATAATGATAACCTTACTCTTAGTTTTAGGGAAGTTCCTAGTTTTGATGAACCAGAGCCTCAACCAAAACCGTTACCTAATCTTTCATCCTTGGATGTGAATTTAGGAATTGAGATAGGTTCCGATCCACCCATCAAACCATATAGTCCGGGTAGTCTTAGGATAAAGGTAGTGGACTCTAAGCCTTGTAGAGAGGAAGCCAATATAGGAGTGGAAAATGACCTTACATACTTACATCACCCATTTATGATTGATCACAAGAAACATTATGGGTTTAAACCGGGTTTATTAGGTCAAGATGGATCCCCAACTAGTAGTCTCTTGAAGTTGATAGAAAATGATCCCTTTCTAGGAGAAAATCTTAATCCACCCATTAACCCGATTGAATTAGGTACGGTTATGATGATAGGAGCACACCTTTTTAAGTATATAATTCACCCACCACTCTTTTCTCACGTGGCATACTTCCACCCTAAGGGTGTGTATCGCTACTTCCACCCGCACTTAATTCAAAGTGTAGGGAAAACATCCCCTATTTCCATTAAATAAGGGTAGAGTCAGGCTCGTGACTCGAACAAAAACAAGCGCTTCTTGGGAGGCAACCCAAGCCCGTTTTATTTGTTTTCTTTGTTTGATTGTTTATTTTCTGTTATTTGCTTCCGTATGCATGCTTTATTTTTATTGTTGGTAGATCATGTTTCTAAACTAAATAGTGGAAATACTTTACTTTGTTGTTTTGGCCTAGTCTTAACTCCACCTAAAGGTATTTTTGCAAAAGATAAGTGTAAGGGGAAACCCCAAATATGTTTTTAAGAAACAAACCGATCATGATTCTCCACAATATTAAATGAACATGTATATTCGTATTTGTTAGAGTCAAATGCTTGTATTGAGTCATAATGAAGTTTTGCAGGATTTTCCAGGAAGTAGGACCAAGTTTTTCCAGAAATTTCCAGAAACTTAACATAAGAATTTCTGCAGGTCAATTCTGACGGCGTCAGGGGTTTACTCTTGACGGCGTCAGGAGTAAAAATCTGGAAATTTTACCGGTTTTGTTTTTCTAACGGAGTCTTATGGTTTTTGTGAATTATTAAGTTTTATAATCTCCAGGAGATCTGCAAACTTCATTCCACAAGCATTATATCTTATCTTGTTTTCTAGGATTTAGTAACTTATATAGGATGCCGCCGATTTTACGCGAGGTTGTCTTGTCTATTTTGTCAGGTTTTACAGGTTATGTATGACAAGAAGATGATTTATATTCTGGAAGGGAAGCTTTGATTGTTCATTTTCTTGGAGGAAGATTTAACCTGGCCATCCTATTATCCATACCGAGCGAATCAGGGGAGTATTTGATTTCATTCTCTTTACTTTTTCACTTTTACATTCTTTACTTGAACATTGGGGACAATGTTCATCTTAAGTGTAAGGGGAGGGTAAAAAGATGATACCTTACATATGCACTTTCGCTTGAGTTTGTTTTGTTTAATGGTAGATGTGTAATAAAACTATGAGAAATACTTGTTAGTGCAATTTTAGCGCCAAATTTAAATTTTTTTACAACATTTAGGAGTAAAACTTTAGCCATAGCAAGCGTCTCATGGATAGGAGATTGTATGACTAGCACATAACCGTATATTCAGAAAAATTTTCCTCCAAAAAATGTGAGGTTCGCCTTTAGATTTGATAGGAAAAGCATTTATTATTAGTGCTTATGAGTGTACCGGTAGCATTTAGATTCTAGAACTTGCGTTAGTGATGCATCCCAAGACCGCTAGTGAGACTACATTCGTGTGGTAGGATTTACTACATGATAAGAGGCATTAGGATCACCCTTGTGTTAAACCCGTATTATAATTACTTGACCATTTAAGTCATATTACTTGGCTAGTTAAGTCAACTAATTTTTCCAAACACCTTAGCGTTGTACTCATTTTTAGTACACGAAACCCCTAGTACACCCCTCCGAGCCTATCTTTTCGTTTCTAACTTTAAGCATTTTACTTAAAGGAAGAATTTGTTACACCCCACTTAAATGTACAACCAAATCGCCTTAGCCTTCCGTGTATGCGCTCATTTTTAGTGCATTATTGTTATTTGTTAAACCCTAAGTTAACTATCTAATTGATTACATGGTTGCTAAGTCGAGTCATATCCTTGTACATATTGTTTTGGGACGATCGGGACTCATGGGTAAAGTACTTATTTATGGAGTAATGGGGAAGAACATCATATTATTACCCCCCGTATGTACGTTAATCTTAAAAGTGCTCCAAGTGTTTTGATTTTCTTAATTCGAGTCATTAGATTAGTTTAATGTAAAGTATGTAAAGATTCAAGTGTAAGGGGAATGTTCAACCCCTATGATGTATTATTTTGGATGGTAGGGTAAAAGTGTATGCAAAAAAAAAAAAAATAAAAAAAAAAAAAAAAAAAAATAGAAAAAGAAAAAAAAATAGAAAAGAGAAAAAACATACGAACTACCATCCATTTTTATTCTATGTTCATTTTATGTTTTTGTTATTTTTCATTTATTAGCTTAAGTCGAGTCTAGTCTTGGCTTAGCAACGCCATATTGTACATGTAATTAACCAAGATTGTTAACTCACCACCAGTAAAACTTCCTTTATCCAACAAAACCGTGTTTTTCATATCCCTACACCTAACGTTACAACCCTTTAAAAGACCTCTTTGATAGTTTATCCTAGGTGCTTACGCCATGCGGTGGAGGTTTGATCCTTTCCCAAGCCTATGGTAATCTATTTTGCTATGACAGGTAGTGAGAAATATCTTCCGTTTCCATATTGTAATTTACACTTTATTACACCCGAGAGATGTGAGTATCTAAACACTATTTGTGAGGTGCTTGTGTATGACCTCCGTGCTTGTCTATTGGTCTTTAGTGGAACGATTATTTGTTGTAATTACTTTTATATTAGTGTTAAATGACCCCTAACTTGTATTTTGAGTAGAATAAAAGCGCATTTGCTTGAGGACAAGCAAATCTCAAGTGTAAGGGTATATGATGAGGCGAAAAATGATCCGTTTTTAGGGGGTCATTTAAGCCCGAATCCGAATTTATTTGATCAAATATTGCCCTAAATCGTTCCTTCTGTGATTTTAGGTACTTTGGGAGTGAAATCTAGAAAAGGAAGCAATTCGGACGTTTTTGGAGCATAAAAGTGAAGAAAACGCCAAAGTCTTAATTTTCCATGCTGGGAACAGTGCATGACGGCGTCAAGAGTAGTTCCCTGACGGCGTCAAGAGTAAAATTCCATGACGATCCAGAAGAGTTTTGACGGCATCATGAAGGTAGGGTGTCAAGAGTAAAAGTCATGACGGCCTGGAAATGAATTGTTCTTGACGGCGTCAAATGTAGATCTAGGCAGTCCGAGGATTGTTTTGGCGGCGAGGTGACGGCGTCACCTAATTGGTCTTGACGCCGTCAGACCCCTTTTCCTATATATAGTTTTCTAGTTTTTCACATTTAAGGAGAGAAGTTTTGGGAGAAACCCTAAGTACGATTTTGGTGTAACTTTACAGGTTTTTCAAGGGTTCCAACCCCTTGATACCTTGCATGATTAATCAAGATACGTGTTCTTCTAATTCAATCAATATGTCTATGTGTTGGTTGTCTATATCTTGTTCTTGTCTTAATTCCATCATGCTAGGCTAGATCTATCTTGTGTTTGCTTAGATCTAATGAAACCTAGATATTGATTATGTGTTGATTACTTGTTTATTCTTGTCTTGGATGAATGATTTATATGTTAGGCTTAAGAAAACTGGCAGATCTCCAATTGGTAACATGCTTGAACGTCTTAAGAAACATGAACTAACGCGCACTAGGTCTTTATTGGTTGTATTTAATGCATGAGCCACTGTTTACAATCCCTATAGTTGTGATGGGCATGGTGTAGGAGGAGATAAGAGCTCATAGAATTGGGGAGTTATGTGTGCCACCCCATGAATAGTATTAAGGAATACGATCCGTCATCCATGCAATTATAACAAGTAATTAACATGTAAAAGATATCTAGGGAGTAGTGAAATCTAAGTAAACACATTTTCTCCAATTACTGCTCACAACCTTAGTATAAATTAGTTTATTTTCATTTTTAGTATTTTATTTTGATTGCATTTTAGTATTGGGTTAGTTGATTAGCAACTAATTCCACCCAAATTCTTCAAACCCAAGATTTTAATTTGCTTTACATAAAATATAAAAACACAAAAATAATCATCCCTCACCTTTAGAACTAGTATTTAGGCTTTCTAATCCTAGCGACACTATTCCTAAGCTGAACGATCAATCCCCCGGTACTTGTCACTATACTATACTACAACGATCAGGTACACTGCCTGGTGGGGGTTGTAAGCTTCTCGAGATCCCTCGAGAGGTAAAGCCTGTTGCGATTCCCACGCATCAGAACTGAAAAAGCACAAAATTCTACATGGAAACCACCATTTTTTGATGATGGTCAATTTTGTTATGGAACCGAGGAAGCTCAAAATTCTACATCACCATTTTCCACCGATGAGGTAAAAAAGAGATTAAATAAAATGTTTTATACTATATTAATAAAATTAATATACGTCACATCACCGTTAACAAAAAATAGTAATTGTAGGTTTTTGGATCTCGTGAAGATATGATAAATTGGGTGAAAAATATGGCATACTCTCTTGGTTATGTCATTGTCACACTATGAACAAAGAAAAGCAAAAACGGTCTCATGAATAAATTGTGTCTTGTGTGTGACCTAGGGGTGAGCATCAGTCCAGGACCGGACTAGACCGACAAGATCGAGGACCGAATTAGCAAAAAAGCCAAGACCGAGGACCGGACTGAATGTGGTCATTCCGGTCCGGTTCAACAAGGCCAAATAATCGGTTTGTGGACCGGACCAACCGGACCGAGGACCGAATTAGCTAAAAAGCCAAGATCGAGGACCAGATTGAATGTGTTCGGTCCGGTCCGGTCCGGTCTCGGTCGATCCTTCGGTCGGTCCGATCCATTCGGGTCGTTTGCTCAGCCCTAGTGTGACCGTAGTGGTAAACCTAACGGATATGGATCAAGTAAAAAAAACTAGTTCCAAAGAGACAGATTGTCCGTTTAAGTTGGTAGGAAAATATTCATTGAAACATCATTATTGGACGATAAGAGCGGTATGCGGTCGACATAACCACCACCCTACAAGGCATCTAGAGGGTCATCCATATGCAAGGCGGTTGTCTGATGATCAATTTCGTTTGGTAGAAGATTTCATGTCGAAGAGTGTGCCACCACGTCAAATTCTATCAACGCTAAAGGATCAAGATGAAACTAACTTGTCAATACTCTCGACAATCTACCAGGCACAAAAAAAGATTTGAAAGGTCGAGAGAGCCGGAAAAACTCCAATGCAATTTCTTATGTCCCTTTTGCATAATAATCGTTATGTATATCAGACTGATACATACCCAATTACAGACGAGTTGCAGGGTTTATTTTTTGTCCATCCTACATCTTATGAGATATGGCGTGCATTCCCGAACATGTTGATTATAGATGCCACGTACAAGACGAAGGTATTCAAGATGCCTTTTGTTGAAATTGTTGGTGTAACTTCAACCAACAAGACATTTTGCATAGCGTTTGCTTTTATAAGGGAAGAAAAAGTGGACAACTATAAGTGGGTCTAGAAACAGCTAAAGTGGACACTAAATGAGTGATGCACCCACGTGTTATAGTCACAAATAAAGAGTTGGCACTCATGAGTGCGTGTGAAAAAGTTTTTCCACACGCCAATCATATACTCTGTAGATGGCACATTAGTCGAAATATTTTTAAGTATTGCAGGTGAAGGATTAATCCATATGATGATTGGGTAATTTTTGAATCAATGTGGAAGTTACTAGAAGATTCACCAACGTGGTTGTCATAAATAGAAAACTACGAGGAACTTCGAATATTTTTGGAAGATTACCCTCGTATGTCTTTTACATTAATAGTTCTTTATAGTTTGAGAATTTTATCCATAAGTCCTACCCGACACTTAGTTTTCGTTACTTTCAGGTGTTTTAAGATACATACATGACTCATGGTTGGACAAATATAAAACACGTTTTGTGTCTGCCTCGACCAGTCTTTGAACTTTGGAAATCGCACATCCAACAGAGTTGAGAGCCAACATGCCAAGTTGAAGAAATACCTGGAATCTACACATCTAAATTTGGATAAATTTGTTGGTTGTATTGATAAAATCGTAAAGTCACAGCTCACGACAATCAGAGCAAGTTTTGGAAAAAGTGAAATTTCTCGTTATCATCACCACAATAAACCATGCTTCGATTTATTACGAGGTTTTGTCTCAAATGAAGCTCTCGCGTTAATGGTGAAAGAGATTGATCGGTCGAATGAGTTTCAACTAGATTCCTCAACTTGTGGTTGTCAATTATATAACAGTTGTGGGTTACTGTGTGCTTGCAGACTTTCATTGTACATGACTTCAGGTCCGTATATACAATTACTCCTAATTGATTCATATTTTGAATTATTTACTTTTCAACATCTAAGAAAAAATGTATGCAGGTGAGTGTATTCCTTTAGATTCAATAGATATCTTTTGGAGAACACTAGATCTTTCACCGGCAACATCTTTGCAAAGTGACAATATCTGTTGCGATGCTGAATTAAACCATGTGAAAGAACACTTCAACAATCAGACTAATGCTAGAAAAAGAAGTGTCTTAAGAAAGTTGGTTGACGTATTCAACCCAAGCAAAACGACCATTAAACTGCCCAAGGTTAAGCAAAACACCCGTGGATGACCGAACTTGAAAAAACAACAGCAACAAAAAAGCAACAAAACAAGCAACAACAGAAAAACACCCGCGGTCAGCGGGGGTGTTTAGGATTGATCTGAACGTCGAACCGGCCAGACAGAGTTCTTACACAAAAAAAAAAAAAAAAAAAAAAAAAAAAAAAAAAAAAAAAAAAAAAAATTGTGGTTCATTTTCATGCAAGTTTTCCGAGATAGATCCAAATATGCAACCTAAAAGACATGGTTCATCTTCAAACTCTCAAGGAGGCCGGGCGCATAACTTAATCCCGGACCTAAATGAAGAACCGCCAACTTCTGAAGAACAGTTTTAAAATCTTAGTAGACAAATTCCAAAAGTTTTCCATCCTTATATCTCGAACACAAGTCGGCAAGATGTCGAAGCAGATGGAAAATGTGGGTTTAGATCCGTTGCTCTCGGTCTTGGTCTCACTGAAGATGATTGGCCTATAATCCGGTCAGATTTGGTGCTCCATTTAGAGTCTCACCAAGAACAATACAGGTGGATATTTGGAACTATAGGTTATAACCAAATCTATAGAATCGTGAGCTTTGCTGGAGCATGGATGGAAATGCCAAACACAGGATTGGTAATTGCTTCAATGTATAACAAAGTTGTTTTAGGTCTATTCAACAATGGAGGTTCCACTACGAGTTTTCCTCTTTGGCCCAGTCTACCACAATCAGACTCAAATGATATCATTGTGATTGCCCACGTGCATGACAATCATTATATCAGAGTTGCACTACGGGAAGGTTTTCCTTTACTGATAACTCATCGACTTTGGATCACATACATAAATAATGTTGCATCTGGATGGGGAAAGAAATATGCGAGTCGTCAGGATGATTTTCGCGAGTATTATCATTGTAAACCTGAACATTATGATCTAACTTAATGTAATTTTATGACACTATCGTGACTGAAAAAGTTAATGAAAATCATTTAGTTCATGCTTATATATTTGTTTGTTTTTATATACCATGCCAATAAAATATTATCCATACTCAATAATATTAGGTTGTTCATTAATTTCAAACATAAGTGCTACTTAATGCTCTTTTTTCCTACCATCCAAATTCACATATTGGCTACTTAAGCTTTACAAAACATCAATTCTAATATAAATTATGTAACCAAAACGACTCTTAATTTTCTTTTCTCCTCGAAAGAATTAATGTAAGACATACGAATATTTGCCGAATATGTATCCACTGAAAATTAATGTAAGACACGTTATAATCGGTTCCCCAAAAATCAACATTATTAAAGTAATTTTTTATGAAATGGTAAATTTGCAACAGTATAAAAGAAAGAAGATAAAGCTGGCCATGTGCTAGTAGCCTCCAACTTTGCCGCCATTCTTTGTCGCATTTTTCTTTCCCTCCCAAAATTTGCAGCCCATTATTTGCCGCTTTTTTCTTTCCCTCGTTTTTTTGGTTCCTACTATCTATACAACAAATGGATCAAATCATACCAAGAGAATGTATATATTATTGAAAAAAAAACATAAAAAAGAGATGAGATGCTTACTGCCATGGGACATCCCCAACAAAACAAATCAAAACAAGATAATACAAACAAAGCAAAATATGAAAAAAGGAGTTGTTGGAAAGAAATCACATGCAACTAATGATTGGTAGTGATTTGATGGAGTGTATTTACCAAACATGTGGAGTGTAAAACACAAAGCCATCGAAAATCATTCCAGACAAAAAAAAGTGGTATGGTGGATTGAATACCAATTATTATCCCAAGTCTTTATTGTCACTCACAATTCATTTATTCTTCACTAATTTAATAATAAAATATTCTCACACTTTGACATAGTATTAATTAGTTTGAATTAAATAATTACTTTAATAAAATATTAATATTATCTTATATTCAATTTTCTTTCATTTCTAAACTAAATCCGAATCCCATTTTAAACATTAACCAAATAGGCCCTAAAAGTGTATATAATTTAAAAATTGAAAATGAATTTAAAAGTGTTATTAGAAAAAGTTAAGAAAAAGATATGAATAAATTAATAAAATGTTAAAGCTATTTATGGCTAAGAATGACTCATAACATAAAATTGTCAGTGATTCCTACGACACCTCACTAAAATTAGTGGAATGGATATTTAAGTTAAATCCATTACTTAGAGCCCATTTGGTATGAGGGGATGGGCATTTGGATTTGGAGTTGGATTCATTAAAGATGTTTGGTTAAGGATTTGAGATATGTTGGGCCCGCAAATAACTCAAATATTTGGTATCTGTAAAAGGAGTCTACGAGGGTGGTGTTTAGTACAAGTCATGTGGAAATATTTGGCAAGTCAACGTGGCATGATAGTATTTTTAGTTGAACATTTGTAGGCCCACCATAAAAGAATTATTTATACTAATTAAATTTTTATACATATGTAATTAACAAAATAATAAATAATATATTTTATCTCTCCTACATTAAATCCAAATCTAAAGTGCAGTTTGGTTGGGGGTGTAGGGGGAATTGAATAATAAATTTTTATTATCAATTGTTTGGTAACTACTTGAAAGAAAAATTAATGGTATCAACTTTAAAATGTCATTACATGCTAAATATGTGACTTTTGGATGATTTCATCTGACACACGAATGTGAGCCACACACTTTCTTTTTCTTTTTGATTTTTTTGTTATTTAGTTACAAGTCTTTTAAGTTAAATAATTAAATATTTATAAATAAATATATAAATTAAATAATTATTAATTTTCTCTCTCTTACAATTCTTTCAAACAATCCTAAATCCAAATCTAATTCTAAACTCACTTACAAACTAAACGGGCCCTAAATTCTAATTCAAATTTAAATCCAAATTAAAATCCTAAACTTAAACCCATATACAAACCAAACGGTCCCTTAATTCCATATTTACTAAACCAAAGTACCAAACTGAAGATTCAAGCTTTCATTTCATTCCATATAGGCAAAAGGTGCCTAACAAACAACGCCTCAAATTATAACACAAAATAAGCATACACTCTAAAAAGAAACCAAACACACTTCAAAACTACTTTATCAACAAAACAGTCAAACCCCAAACAGTCCCTTTTAAACAAAGATTACACAAACACAACCCAAAAAACCACTCTCAAAAAAAGAGGCGGGCGAAAATCCATCTTCTTACAAAAAAAAAAAAAATGGGCGACGATTCCACCACCGACGGCGACAAAACCACCGCAAACCGCCGCCGTCCTGATTCCAATTCCAACATCTTCTCCGACGGTGAAAAAGTTCTCGCTTATCACGGCCCTCGTATTTACGAAGCCAAGGTTCATTTTTATCATTCACACTCTTCAAATTTCACACACACACATTCTTAACTTCTAATTTTTATAAATTTTTAGATCTCAATTTATTCACACTATTTTTTGTTAAACGTAGAGGAAAATTGTGACAGATTGTTTTTATATTTTTTGTTATTTGGATGAAATTGGATTAGTTAGGGTTTCATTTATGTTGTTTACATTTATAAGAGTGAAATTGAATACTAGTGCTTGTAATTCGGTAATGTTAAAGTATAATTAAATGACTTGTTTTTTTATAAATTATGCAGCGGATTATTTAGTGAATTGAGTACCAGGGCCTGTAACGAGAGTAATTTTATTAGGTTTAATTAGGTTTTCGGCACGTTTGTTTAGTTGCACATATGTGAATTGGATACTAGGGCTTGAAGATTAGTAACGCGTAATAGGAAATGATAAAAGTTATTGCTTTTAATGATTAATGTAAATCAAATACTAGGACTTGTATCTTTTTGATGAATGAGAGTAATTAGGTTTTCGTTGTGTTTGTTTGCTCTTGGGTTAGTAAATTTGATACGAAGACTTGAAGTTCGGTAACGCGAATATAGGAACTGATATAAGTTATTACTTTTGGGGATTAATGTAAGTTGAATGGTATAGGACTTGTAATTTGGTAACCGAAATGAATAATGAATTAGTTGTTTCTTTTGGATGAACTGGATGTATATTAATTAGATTTTTTTTAGTTTGTTTCATCTGACACAGGTGAAATGAGACTATTAGGGCTTCAAACTTATAAATGCATAAAAGGCAATGGAAGGAATTCTTTCATTACCAGATTAAATTTTTTAATTTGACTTTTTTTGCTTGTTGTGTACTTGTGTTCACTCTTTAATTAACAATTTGAGAATACTAGGATTCCCGATTTAGATATTTTTAAGTTACTGAAGATTATCTACCTTAGGAATGTGTGTATTAGTGATGGGTAAACTTGGTATATTTGCGGTTAATGAGAATCTTATCTTTGAAAATTAGTAAAGTATGCAAAGCGGAACTGTTGGACTGATAGAGAAATAACAACCAGTATAAGTTTGGTTGTTATTTGGATTGTAGGGTGATGTTTCATACTATACGGCTCATGTCACAACTCTATTTACACGAAGGAAATGGTTATCTTTTTCTTGTTAGACAATTGCCGAAATTGCTAAACTGTTTGCAGACTTAACTGCATTTGCCAAGTACAACTGTTAACTCTCATTAGTCGCGCATTAGTTAGGGGCTTTAATAACTTCACTAATACTTTTCTCGTGACATGTATTTAGTATTCCCTACTTTAGGTTCTTCATAACTACCGTAGAATGATACAATTACTTTTGAGTCTGATATTTCAATGTTTTTTTTTTTTTTTTTTTTTCATATTGAAGGTCCAAAAGGCTGAGATACGTAAGAATGAGTGGAAATACTTCGTCCATTACCTTGTAAGTCTGACCCTTCCTTTTTCTTTCTGCTATACTTGCCCACAAAACATCTTCTTACTATGTTACATGGGCTGTTAAATTGCAACTTTGTAATGATGTAGCATGTTCTTATTTTAGCTTTAGGAATTATGATAAAGTGGTTGTTCTTATTTACAGCCTTTAAGTAATAGACTATTTTTCATTATGTTTTGCAGGGTTGGAGTAAAAAGTAAGATTTCGTGTCCATACGGTATCACCCATACAATTTTTTTAATGTTAAATCACGCATCATATCTTGAATAGTGCATTTAAATTATGTCATCGCTCATTCTTCAACTTTGTGCAACTGGTGATGTTACTTTAAGATCATATAAAAACTTTTTTACACAATGCAAAGAAGGGTTGCACATAGACATTCCTCACGTACAAAAGAGAGCCGGCCTTCCATTATTCTAGTTATTACTTCCTTTTGTTGTTGAAATTGCGGTTCTTCTGCTTGTACATGTCAACCTCTATATTGAGGCCTCCTTACTAGGCTGTATTTTTAGTCACACTCCTTTTTTTTTTTTTTTTTTTTTTTTTTTTTTTTTTTTTTGTCTTTAGGTTCATAGCTTTTCCACATTGATGTCTGATATGCAAATGAAAGGATATGATTAGCTGTGTAGTAATGTGGATGTTCTAAGGAGTGGTTTATAATAATTAATGTTTACCATGGTATGCACCAAGAGCACTAAATGCTTGACAGTTTTCGAAAGACACTTGTGGAATTGATATTGATTATGCATGCTATATGCTTGTGAATATTAATTATTAATGGACCCAGGAAAGAACAGATTTGTATGCAGAAAATGTGTCGTAAAGTATTATCTAGGGTTTTACAGCGCAGAAAAGATTGAGAATTTCTAATAAAATCAAGATTTAATGCAAACGGTTTCCTTTTTCATTGAAATGTTAAATGCAACCCAAAGTTATGTTTAGGGCATTGATGATACTATGCATGGTTAATTATCCTCCATTTCCTCCTTGGTTTCATCTTATTCTATGAACAAGCAAAAAGGTTGGGGATGTGCAATGTTCTTTGTACTCTGTCTATTATATTAGCATTCTCCGTTAGATTTACATTTTCTTCGTCTAGATCATAAATGCACTTTTTTTTTTTTTTTTTTTTTTTGTTGATAATCATGGGTTTCCGACTCGACATTGCGAGCCGACTAATCCCACGGCGACAACCCTTTTTGGATGGCATCTACTGTTATATTTGAAGTGTAATCTTATTTGTCTTGGTAGTAAATTTATCACTATTTCTTTTCGTTGGTTGGTTTCTTGAGACTTTTGAGGGGTGGAACTTCCTTGTATCACTTCTTTATGCTTGATGGCTTTGAGATTTGTAAAGGCAGTTGTTGTATAGGCTACAGTATGAGTCGGTGCAACAGACTAAGCTTATGCCATGATGCATCGTGTTCTGTGATTTTGGCGCCAATAATAAGCATTATAATCAAAACGTATACATGGTGCTGCCAAGTATAGATCTGGGTCCCTGCCATATAGAAGGATACTCTTTAGAATTAGGAGAGGGAAATAATGAAGAGGATGACAAAGGAAACATAGCAAGAACCGCCAACCTGTCTCTGAAATTTGGGATCACCTTGCGAAACCTGTATTTACCACAAGTCACAGTTGGGTTCATATCAAACATTTTATTAGGGTTGCATTGATTTAAAACCCCTTAACTCTTGGAAATTTAAAAACTAACGATTTTTTATTTTTTTTCCTATTTGTTGAATAATTGTTTTATTAGTTGGTTGAACTTCATATAGGTTGCAAATTCTGGACATTTGCTGCACATATCAGAATTGTTCTCTTTTTTGCATGGAAATGATAACTGGTGGATAACGATTGAACATGATTGTTTAATACTGTCCATTTGTTTGTGTGTGTGTGTGTATCTATAAAATTTGGTTTGGTTTTGGTTTATGAAGTTGGTGCTAGCCCAAGTCATACATCATACATCATGATTCATGACTCTTGAATGGTTTGGTGTTCTGCCAGACCACATAAACATAATTACTGCACGTGTAATATGATTATTGCAAATGAAAGGGACTTCTTATGATGCAGTAATCATTAACAAAGTAACAAGAGTGAACTACTCATAGTTTGGAAAGTTGTATAGAAGTACTTAATAAGTTCCAACATCTTGATAACAGTTGGGATGAATGGGTTGGTGTTGACCGTCTGATGAAGTATACTGAAGAGAACATTGAGAAGCAGCAAGTTCTCGAAAAAACTCAGGGCGTGGACAAGAACCCGAAGTCTGGACGCTCAAGTCAAACGAAGCCAAAAGTATCGAATGGTACGTTTCCTGACAAGTTATATTAACTTATGTTTTTTCTGTTATCAGGAGACATGTTTTCAATTTCTTACATAAATTCTTCTAAATTAAGCTAGTATAGATCTGAACATCAGTTGTCAACTTTTTCAAAACAAGTGGTGAACTTGTCCAGGGTTTCGGAGTTAAGCTTTATACATTGTTCTGAGATATTAGAAATATAGTAAAATCCTTATGTCAAATGCAATGCGAGTTTTTGTTATCGAATATCAATGAGATTTTGTAAAATTCTCATTAGTAAAATCCTTATGTTTCTATCATCCATCCACTCGGCGTTTGTCTGTTCTATGAATATCAATGAAAATTTGTGTTATTGAACCTTTCAGATGTAAAGGTGGAAAAAGAGGATGTCAAAAGTAGCGGTATATTCTTTGAACTCCACTGTATAACTTTTTACGATTGATTCATTATCGGATTGTGTATACATTATGTTGCTATATTTCCTTCCAGTTTTGGTCAATATACCATCTGTTGTGAAGATACTAGAACTAGCAGAATGCTAACTTCTATAAATGCTGATGTTGTTTTTTAAACACACTGTGTAATCGTTCCATTTTTCTTTGTTTTGTGGTTCTCAGTTTGTTTGCTTCTGCAAATTATCTGCAAGTGCGTTATTTCCTTAGTTGTATATTATTTTAACTGTGTATCTGTTTTTGTTTGTGTTTTGCTTCAGGGGCAAAAGGAAAGAAGAGGAAGAGTGAGTCGAGTATAGAGGTACAGTCAAATATATCATTTACCAGGCACAAATTTTATTGCAAATTATAGTGTGCAACTTTGATATTGTACCATCTTCGTGGATAACATGTTTGTTTCCAAATTCTTGGAACTATCTCATAACCGTACGCATATGCTGATTGTCTGTTTGTGTCAGAAAGAGAATCCACCACCCGTAGAAAAGCCTGTGAAGATTCAAATCCCGTCAGCTTTAAAAAAACAACTTGTGGATGATTGGGAATTTATTAATCATCAGGATAAGGTAGGTGTTAGCTAGCTACTCTTTCCATACATAAATATATAGATGTAATTGCCCCAATATTTTTTTGCGTTTGTGAACTTCCCAAATACAGATAGATGTTAGTTAGATACATGCGTTGAATTCTTTCTTTTGATAACTGAACTATAACAATGGAGTTTGATTTGTTATCCTGAATAGAAAGTATGACTCTGTATTTATACTGACTTGATTTGTTTAAACTTAATTTTTCAGCTCGTAAAACTTCCTCGTTCTCCAAATGTTGATGACATACTGGCGAAGTACCTCGAATACAGATCAAAGAAGGATGGCATGTAAGTTCAGTTGAATTCACTTATATAAAGCTCTGTAATTATGAGCTTTTAGTTATTCTTTTTAGTCATGGATTCTTGCTCAGGGCCTTTTAATGCGTCGCTTTGATCATACGGTTAGGAATACTTGGTAAAAGTGTAAAACACTAAATTATCTGAGTTGAAGTTCTGGGCTTGTTGAACAGAGTTCTATTTCATTGGTGATCTGATCATTTATAAGCACATGAATTAATGGGATTAAAAAGTCGTACATTATTTGTAGTGGTGAATTATACGACACCCTACATACAATTATACAAAGTTGTGTCAAAACTACTAATGATAGCGTCTAGTATGTACAAAAAAATTTTCCAACTTTGTTGCAATGATTACAGGATGACAGATGCAGTCGGAGAGATATTGAAGGGTTTACGGTGCTATTTTGACAGAGCCTTACCGGTTATTCTTTTATACAATAATGAACGTAAACAATATCAAGATTTTGTCACAGATAATGTCTCTCCGTCAACCATATATGGTGCTGAACATCTTCTGCGCCTCTTTGGTATGCTTTTCTTAGAGTAAATTACATAAATGGCCCATGCGGTTTGCTTAAAATTATGGAATAAGTCCCCAATGTATTAATTATATTCACTTTTGGTCCCTGTAAGGTAAGCAGTGAGACCATATTTCTAGTTGTCATCTTTGAGTCCTCTTTATTATTGAGCAAACTGCATGGACCGACTATGTAATTTACTTCTTTTTTTGTTAATGTGGTTCCTTGCTGCTTGTTTTGTCTACTCATTTGATGTGGTTTCTCGTCTATGCAGTTAAATTGCCCGATTTATTGCCATACGTGAACATAGATGAGGATCTGGCAATGCGTTTACAGCAAAAATTTCTAGACTTTCTCAAGTAATTATTTATTTATTTATATATATATTTTTTTACAATACATGCCTTCATATTTTATATCATATATACTTTAAATTTTACAATTTATATCATGTTCTTGCAGGTTTTTACAGAAGAATCAAAGTTCTTTCTTCATTTCATCTTATGATGGCTCAAAAGCTTCCGACAGTTCAGCAGCAAGGGGCAAAATGAGTCAGGAGTAGAGTTATTCATCCGCCAGCTTGTGTTGTAACATTAATTGTTATCAACATTTAACTAGTAGCAGATGGTAGTTGAAAACCTACTAATATTGACAATCTGTCATGTCAACTTTGTTGTAACATCACGTTATTCTTATGAAACCTCTCTGGAGTGGGCTCTTGAAAAATAGTGACATTTAGTTCGACCCTTTGTAAAATCGAAAGTCGGATCTAGGTTCAAACAGCCAAACTACCAAAGTGTTGTACAATTATTTGTAGCACAATTGTGATTCTATAACTTTAGTTTGTTAAACCTTCTAATTTTCCTAAAGGTTGCTTTTTGGTAGATTTCTTTTTGTCATGATTTGTAAACATGTAATCTTTTGCAGCTGGGAACGCTGATCCATGGATGAGAGGCCTCTCACAATTCGTTCGAGACTTTAACATTTAGGTACGGCATTAAACTTTTTTATGATGTTCCAATTAATATTCTATAAACATAAAGGTTCACAGAATTTATTGAAGTGATACAACTTTAAAATTGATGTTCCATGATAAAACTGTCACTCAAGATTGCTCCCAGCCACATCGAGCACAAACCTGTATCTCACATCGTTCTTTTCCATCCTCTCAAATGCTTTGTTCACATAATCCATCTTCACTACTTCTATCATCGTCTTCAAATCTTTTTCCACCCAAAAGTCAAGTATCTCCTGTGTTTCTTGAATGCTTCCAATGAAACTCCCACTTACTGTTTTCTTTGCTGTAAGTTTCATATCAGTTGTCAGTTTCAAGTCCAAAGCAAGGCATAAATTGAATATTATACGCATTTGTTACAAAAGTGGAAGTCAAATTTTGGAAATTTTGATTGGAATATCTACTTGTATGTGAAAGGCTTACCTAAAATTAAATCTGATGCATTGAATTGCATTGGCTCAGGAGCAGCTCCGACAACGAATATCTTTCCTTCGACTCCAAGGAGGTTAAGGTAATCTTGTAATTGATGAGCAACTGGTACAGTGTCGAGTATATAGTCAAGGCTATTTCTTGATTTCTCCATTTTGGTTGTATTTGAGCTCACCAAGAAACAATCAGCACCCAAGTCAGTCAATGCCTCTTCTCTCTTCTTATTAGAAGAGCTAATCACTGTCACATGATGACCCATTGCTTTTGCAATTATAACACCCAAATGACCTACTCCACCCAAACCCAATATTCCTGCTTTAATTGGCTTCTCGGAGTTGATGAACTGTTTTAAGGGACTGTAAGCTGTCACTCCTGCACATAGTAGTGGTGCTGCCTGCTCAGGGGATAGCTTATCTGGTATGTTGACTACATAGCTGAAAAGTAAATAAAATGAGTTGACTTTTAGTTTGACATTGACTTTCTTGTAAATGAAATGAAGGGTAGTGTGGGAGTGTTGTTTTGCTCACTTTTGATGGACTACCATGGCAGATGAGAAGCCTCCTTGTGTAAAGCTTCCGTCACTGTAAATGGCATTGTAAGTGAACACCATTTTGGTGCAATATTGTTCTTTGTTGGTTTTACAACATATACATTCCCCACAAGATCCTACTATGCACCCAACTCCCACAATGTCACCAACACCGAATTTCTTCACCTCTGAGCCAACTTCAACAACTTTTCCCACCACTTCGTGCCTGCAAGAACACAGTGAATAACATGCATTGTACAGTTATTTTAGCGTGAAGTGATAATACTAAGAGCCGTACCCTGGAACCAATGGGTATGTAGTGGAGTGAATTTCATTCCTGATTTGATGGAGGTCAGTGTGGTCTACACCACAATACAAGACCTTGAACAATACATCTTCTGAACCTATTTTCCTGCACATTTCGAACCCACTTGCGGTTGAATATATATAGGGATATTTCATGACACTATTTGAATGACTGCTGATCAAACTCTGTAGAATTTGCAGAATTTTATATGTTTACATGAAATATACCTGAGATTGTAAGAATAAGGAGAAAGGACGCCAGACGAGTCCCTTGCAGCCCAACCCGTAACTTTTCTTCCTTCCATTACCTTAAGCTTCTGTTTTGGTTAGAAACAAAATTACTTTGTTGCTAATTTAGTTACAGTATGTTTGTGTGCATGTCAAATATTGATCTGATTCTTCTCTTAAATACATGACACTTTTGGAAAGCAGGTGTGATTATTGGTTGTGAATTTGTCACTGATGACGTATATTTCAATCAACACTTTAGTATTATAAATTTATCAATTTCATTATTATACAGTATTTATAAATGTAAGTTTGACTTGATAATGGAAAAGAATTTTCGTAAGTAATTAAATACCTGATTATGATAATACATAGGGTTATATTATCTATACTACCTTATAATGTATTTAGGACGTCTATATTTAGAAGTCTTAAAATGTTTAAGACCAAAAACATTTCTTTAATAGGAAAGATGCATACAAGCTTGTAATTTTTTAAGACTTACATGAAAAGAAGCATAATGTACACCACTTTAATGCACATAATTTTCAGACTTACAAGACAAGAAGCATAGTGTACACCACTTTAATGCACACATTAAAAAAACATTAATGCTATTTAATGTAATCCGTTAATTAATTGGTTAATAAATACAATTAATACAGTTATTAAAACACCCCTTACATAAGAAATACAAATTATCAAGCATATTGTACAACCAAATTAAACGCAATTCCAGCATTAAATGTCACTGACATAAATAATAAAGCACATTATTCAAGCCCGAACGGGTAACGGGCCAAATAGGCTTGAGCATTAACGGGTGCGGGCCCAACAGGCTCGAGCCCGAACGAGCTCGGGCTAAACGAAATTCTTGATATCCGTAAATTTATTATCACAAAAATATAATAAACTGAAATACATAGTTCACCGAAAAATTTAATTTCAGGTACCCACCGCTGCAAGGCGCGGGTACCCTGCTATCTATACTAGTATATAATGCATTTGCGACTATTCTATAATTAGAAACGCTTAAAATTTAGACTTTTACTTGCTTATTATGGAAAGATTTCAAAATTAATTAGTTAGCAAGGAGGTTGGTTAGGAAGTTTGTTATGAAGCACGTTGGTTGTTCAAACTAAAATTATTTGGCTCTACCATCTCTACTTATAAAGCATAAAAACAACTAAATGTGTACCCGAATAACCGAATAACGTAAAATATAGTCACATGTATCCGCCGTCACATTGCGCGGGTACCGTTCTAGTAAGTATAATATTGGGACAAATTGGATGAAGTGGAACCGAAACTAAACCAGAAATTTGATTACGCAAATGACAAACTGCATTGTATAGTTTGGTATCAATTTATGAGATAAGTGGTGTAGGTTGGAAAAAAATTGTTGTTCCGAAAAAAAATGTATAGTTTAACATAATTTTGTATTGCTTATAAACCATGATTGGATGATATAATTTAATAGGAATAGATAAAACAATTCATAGCCGCCGAATAACCATCGTTGACTGTATCTGCTAACAAAACTAAAGATATTGCTTTTGGTTTTAGTTGTATGATTCAATGAATACTGGTGGGAAAACATTTGTTTAATAAGATAATTAGAGGATTTGGTATGCATGCATGTAATCATGACCTTTACGAGTGGAAAAAACCATTCATTTTTGTGTTTCCGAGTGTTGATCGTCGATAATGTTGCGGAGCGTTTTGGGTTATGCTAGGAGTTTTTTTTTTTTTTTTTTTTTTCGGGGCTTGTTTGGGGCTGCATCAAAAATACCTTGGAGTGAAAACCGGTGGCTCGGCCTCTGTGGGTGGGGAATTTTCTTTTGCCGTGGTTCTCCGTAATTGGCAAGAGTTTTTTCATCTCTTTTGTTAGTACTCGCAGTTAAAGCCTCGGATAGTATCTAGATTGTGATATTTGTTTTATTTCTAGATATGTCTTGTACTCTTTGGCTTCTAGCGCCTTGCTAGTTGCTTCTTATATATATATATATATATATATATATATATATATATATATATATATATATATATATCCGTTCAAAAAAAAATAAAGATTGGTATAAGATTTGGATTTTTATTTGAATTTAAATTTGGATTATAATTTAATGTAGGTGAGGGAAAATATAATGTTATATTGATAAAAGTAATAAATTAAATAATATACTAAATTAAAAATGTTTTTATAAATAACTTTGTGAGAGAGAGCATGTGGGCCTCTCAAGAAAATGATAAATCTCACCACATTTAGAGAGTTAGGTGCAGCTCGTCATGTGCCTTCGCCGTTCAGACGTGACAAGGCCAACGGCGAGCCGTTGCTCGTTGCTGCACCGCTCCCCTTGCCTTTCTTAGTGGTTGGGTGGTGTTTCGTGGGCACGGCGAGGGAAATGTCTGACAATTTGGCAGGTTTATTTCATTTTTTTTTCTTTCTTCTATATCTTTAATAAATTTGTGTTTTTTTAAAATAAAAGTGTGTGTGAGAAGAAGAAGATGATGACTTTGTGTATGCAGGGAATGTAAGTTGAGGAAGATGATGATTTTGCATCATCTATATCTTGCCCCCTTAAAGTTTTAAAAATATTGCACATTTGGTCTCCACGTTTTAGTTTTATTCACAAAAGTATTTTCAAAATTAATAGTTCCCAGTTTTGGCCCTTGCTTGAGAACGTTGTTACAAAGAGTCAAAAGTAAATTTTCAAAGGCATTTGTCCAGTAAAATTAATATCATAAATTTGATTGCCAAATTTTAGTTTAATGCAACTAAAGACTTTCGTTTTGTTTATTTTTTGCAGTATTTATATTGTTGTTATTTACTACGTATTTATTTATTTTTAGTTCGTATCGCATGTTTTTTTATTTGGATGAAATAAAATTAGTATGTTGTATTATTTTTTATAATTAGTTAAATGAATTTATTTTATTTAATGAAATGAATTACTGTAAAAAAATAAGGGATAATTACCAAAATAGATCAGTCGCCCAAAACACATTCCTTGAATAGATGTTTTTAAATCACTTTCCTCTGGCGGATCAGGGCAACTTGGCGACTGAGCAACCTTCATATATGTGCGAAACGTGTCGAATATTTTATTAATATAGTACAAAATCTAGAATCTTTTTGGAATGTATAGTACAGAATCTAGAATCTTTTTGGAATATTCTAGAATCTTTTTGAACACGTGTCGCGTTTATATTGAGTTGCTCATTTTTTTAGTTGCCCTGATTTAATTTTGGAAAGTGAAATTTGAAAGTCTACAAAGTGACTAGTCAAAAAGTCAACAGTCTATTTTGGTAATTATCCCAAAAAATAAAGTTGTAAGTGGTGAAACACAAATGAGTAAGTTGAGGTTTGTTGTTTGATGAGGAGGGGTTAGTTGTGAAGAGGTGTTGGGGTAATGTGGTAGATGTGAGGCCCGAATAAAAAGATGGACCTTGCCATCTACACCTAGCACTCTTATAAAGAATCACTTGTAAGGGTGTGATTGCCTTTTTTGAATCCAAACCGCAAACCAAACTATATTTTAGTGTCACATCAATCTAAAACCCAAACCAAAGCCTCAAAACAAACGCCACCTAAGAGTAAATGGCAAAAACGCTCCTGTAGTTTATTCATACGGCAGGTGCGGGTGTAATCTTATGTAGGACATTCAGAGTCTCGGTTTATTTTTCTTCCTGGCTAGGGACGAAGAGTGAACTGAAAGTTTCTCCACATAGATTGCGTTTGCACATTTGATATTATAGAGACTGCGTCTGCGATCTGGATAAGCCACATGTACGGTTTTTACAGTTTACTTCCAAGGTAATCAAATTTTCTGGGCATCCTGATAAACGATTTAAACTTTGCATGCATGTACGTAATCATGTTGATGTTTACAAGTGTTAGATTAAGCTATTCAAATGCTCACATAAACTGCTGATACGATAACAAGTTCGAAAAAAATTGTCACTTCTTCCTCTTTTTCTTTCATTTCAAGCCCTAAAATAGAAGAACAATCAATAAATTTACGAAAGTTTGATCAATCAATTGAAAAAAAAAGCTGCTTAACAGATAAGATAAGCTTCTTGTATAAATAATGTTCCACTTGAAGTTTTAGATAAAGCTAGTTGCATTTGGGCACATACGAATGTGAGGAAAGAAAAAAAAAATGGGTTAAAGTCATGGTAAATGTGACTCAGCTGAAAGAACATTGGCGACGTAAATGATTGTTAGAGAAATTTTGTTAAAATTTATGAGTGATATGTAACAAGAGTAGGTGGATCTTTTTCTACACCGTAAAGACGACAAGTATATACTTATCTGTATTTGAAAGAATGACAATATATTCTAATTCCAATCTTATTATTGATGTGAACCACAACAATAAATCAGAAAGTCACTCAGTGTAGTAAAGAGTAAAGACTAGAGCTAGGTTTGGCGTAGAGCTTTCTGGAGCTTTTTTTTAGACGATGAGCGGTTAACAATGAACTTTTTGATTTTAGTGTTCGTTTGGCAAAAGAGTGGTGAGCTGTGGCTACTCACAGCTACTTTTACCAAACACATCATAGATATTTCATGTTGATTTTGGAAAGATTTCAATGATTTGAAGAATTATTTTGAAAACCAACAGCCAACATGCAAAAAGTTGTACAACTACAGGTGAGGATGATTCATTCACAAACGCAAAAAGTCCCACCATCTTCAGCAAAAAAGAATAGGGAAATTTGCAAAAAATATATCTTATTTTCACTTTGACTTAATTTTGTGATATATTGCTAAAATTAATACATTTTTATGTGAAATAACGAGATTCTTCTTACTTTAAATGTGAATTATCACTTGTGTCATTTTGATGTAAAAAACACTCTTTTTCATGCAAAGTACACGATCATCGTCTTTTGATCCTCCTTAAGTTTTTTACACAATTTTTTTTCACAAAATATCAAAATATATAATGAATTTTTTTTTTTGCGTTTTATAACTTAAAAATCAAGAAAAAAATACATATTGCGAATTAATTGCAAAGTATTAATAAATACTACGAAATTAATTAATGTTTTGTTTTTCCAGACAATTGTTTTTATAAGCTAATGTTTTTGTCTGATGAATTTATTTTTATAAAAAATAGAACACTTATCAGTTTAAAGAATTGCACAAGTATAGAATATAACGGATTTAATAACTACTTATTGTAAGGTGAATGATATGGTTCTAGACTCATTTTTTAATGAATCAATTTCTCTCAGATTCTAACTTGTCATGACGTGATGATTTTCAGGTAGCAATGTTCTAATTGTCATTGTTCATGTGAAGGTGGCTTCCTCAAATGACGGGTACTATTTTTGTTCTTATTCACTGTGTCTTTATCGATATTACCTCCCGACACAAAGTGTAAATAAATGATGACAGTTTTGGAGTTCCAGTCGGAGGTAAACGGTCAAAATTGCTATTGTTACTCTAAATTGTTGTTTTTTTTTTTTTTTTTTTTTCTTTTTTTCTTTCTTTCTTTTTTTTTTTTTTACATGACAAGGAATACATAGTTTTATAGATATTTTCAGTCGATATGTTAGTAACATATTTAGTCCTAAAGAAACATGCTCTTAACCATATAATAGCAACCCAATTTAAGTTTCTTTATGTTCGAAGAGGCAGCAACATGGTCTCATATATTTATATAAATTTGGGGGTAGGTTTCAATTTGGGCCAATTGCAAGTTATTAAGTTGTTATAACATATCCTTAATAAAATATCTCATTGAACAATTGCAGCTCTTGATGGCCACATTTGAAATAGGTATTACAGTGTTGTAAAGGATGTACACTTGTAGGTTACAACTCCAACACGGGCTTTCTAACTTTTGATTTTTAGGAACTTGAAGCAACTACTCGGTTGTTTAAAAGTCTTTACGTGTATGGTGATACAAGATAAAACATGGTTGTATTAAATTTTGGACAAATCTTCCCATATATACTTAAAATTATGCATGTAATAGATATTATATTAGTTTTCGCTTATTGTCATTTTATTGAGATTAACAAGAAACTAGAAGAAAAACATGACAAAATAGATGTACAAGCCAATCTTGGATTAGAGATCCAAGAAATCCATTCAGGATTGAATTTCTATTCCTGTGAAGCAACCATTTCTTCTCCAAGTGTGTTCTTACGGAGGCAACTTTGGATCAAATCACACACGATTGTGATATCTCTAAATAGATTATGCATCAAACTTTGTTTCAAAACACAAAGATTTACATAAAAAATTGAAATAGTAGTCTAATTCTTCTATATGTATAGAAGTAACACTAATAGAAGTAAAAGTTTATATTACATAAAAAGTGAAAGGTTTTCTCGACACAACATGTGACAATAATAATGCTGATAATATGATTTTATAATATTCATCAAAGAGAAAATATTCCACTTCCGGATTAACAAATTAAATGGCGATAAACTTCTACATACGCAATCTATTATTTAAATTCTTAGGATATTGTTTGAAATAGTTCTTCTTTGAGGTAATGAAAGTTCCACATATTCAAGCTTGAAGTATTTTATTTTATGAGATGATTGTAAGTTGTAGTTTCACGGGTCATAGTATAATTGTATTTTATGTTTATGATATCATAAACAACATAAACATTATAGTATCAGTAGTGGAACATGCAAGTTTGTGGTGCTGATGAGGCGAAAAATGAACCGTTTTTAGGGGGTCATTTAAGCCCGGAATTGAATTTATTTGATTAAATATTGCCCTAAATCGTTCCTTTTGTGATTTTAGGTACTTTTGGAGTGAATTCTGGAAAAGGAAGCATTTTGGGCGTTTTTGGAGCATAAAAGTGAAGAAAACGGCAAAGACTTAATTTTCCATGCTGGGAACAGTACCTGACGGCGTCAAGAAGGAAAAGATGACGGCGTCAGGAGTAAAATCCATGACGACCCAGAGAAAACCTGAAGGCGTCAGAAGAAGGGCGTCAAGAGTTATTTTGGTGACGACCTGAAGATGGATTACACGTGACGGCGTCAAACCCAGATCTAGGCAGTCCGAGAACTTTATTGGCGGCGAGATGACGGCGTCAGACATTGACTCTTGACGCCGTCACCTCACAAAATCTATATATACTTTTCTATTTTTCATTCATTAAAGGGAGGAACTTGTGTGGAGAATACTAGGGTCGAACCTAATAAACCCTAGGTCGTTTGTAACAGTATTTTTAAGGGTTTTCACCCCTTGAAACCTTTCATGTTTAATTAAGATAAGTCCTCTTTCAATTCAATCAATATGTCTATGTGTTGTTTGAATATATCTTATGCTTGTCTTGATTATAACATGCTAGGCTAGATCTTTCATGTGTTTGCTTAGATGTAATGAAACCTAGATGTTGATTATAGGTTGATTGCTTGTTTATAGTTGTAATGGATGAATGATTTCAATGTTAGGCTTAAGCAAACTGGCAGATCTCCATTGTGTAACTTGCTTGAACGTCTTAAGAAACATGAACCGATGTGTACTAGGTTTTTATGATTGTATTTAATGCATGAGCGAATTCTAGTGATCCCATGTTAGGAGCTTCTTAGCCGGCTCGACATAGGAGTGAAGTAGGAACTTATAGGATTGGGGAAGTAAGTACGCCACCCCATGAATGGTATTAAGGAATACAATCCGTCATCCATGCAACTGTAACAAGTAATTAACCTGTAAAAGATATCTAGGGAGTAGTGAAACCTAAGTAAACACAATTCTCCCATATATTGCTCACACCACTATCTTAAATTAGTTTATTTTCATTTTTATTATTTTATTTTGATTGCATCTTAGTAATTGGGTTAGTTGACTAGCAACTAATTCCGCCCACTCCTTCAAAAACCGAGATTTTTATTTGCTTTTCATAAAACATAAAAATACAAAAAGAATCATCCCTCATCTCTAGACCTAGTTCTTAGGCTTTCTAATCTTAGTGACACTATTCCTAAGTTGAACGATCAATCCCCCGGTACTTGTCACTATACTATACTACAACGATCAGGTACACTGCGTGGTGGGGGTTGTAAGCTTCTCGAGATCCCTCGAGAGGTAAAGCCTGGTGCAATTTCCACGCATCAAGTTATTGTTTTTATTAGGTCTACTTGCTAGATTCCTTTCTAGTAAGGTTTTATTTTTATTTTTTGATTCTCTTTAGTCTATCTCATTTCTTCGTGCCTTTGTTCGTAATCTTTACCATCCGACATCATGGAAGGTGGTAACATTTTTGAACCCATCAACCCACCACAACAAAACCACCCACAAAACCCACCACTAGCTAACCAACCTCTTAGGCCCCGAACCCTAGAAGAGTACTCCTGACCTAGCCACCAAGGCTACCGAAACACCATTGAGCTCACCCAAGGAGCCAATGTGTCTTCTTTGCGATCCGACACCATCCGGTTGGTGCAAAACGGATGTGCATTCCATGGACTTCGTTCCGAAGATCCAAATCAACATCTCAAGGACTTCCTTAAAATCGTAGATTCCATAGACCTAGATGTTGCAACTAGAGAGACTACCCGATTACGCCTATTCCAATTCTCTCTACGTGATCAAGCTAGTCAATAGCTTGAACGTTTACCCGCGGTATCCATCACATCATGGGATGATCTCACCACTCGTTTCCTTGCTCAATTTTTCCCACCAGGGAGAACTACCAAGCTTAGAAATGATATCTTGATGTTCCAACAACGTCAAGGTGAAACTCTATATGAAGCATGGACTCGTTTCAAGGACTTACTCCAAAGAGTCCCTCATCGTGGCATAGATCTTTGGCTCCAAGTCCAAATCTTCTATGACCATATCGATCTCTCCACAAGGCAAACCATTGACCAATCGGCCGGTGGCAAGCTACGTGATCTAAGTGCGGAAGAATCATGGGAACTCATAGAAGATCTTGCTCTCTATGACAACGAAAGTTGGAATGATCCCCGTGATTTGAACAAAACGGTCAAGGCAATATCTTTGCCTTCGAACAATTCTAGCACTCCCGACCGTAGGATCATGGAACTTGAGGACCAAGTCAAGTTTCTCATAAAATCTTACGAAGCTCCTAAGCCTTCAAGCCAAGTGAATAAAATCACTTCTTCATGCGAATTATGTAGTGGTCCTCATGACACTCGTGATTGTGTGGAACTCCCCGGAACAGCTTTTGCGGATTACGCATCCTCGCGTACCGACGAAGCAGGAGATAAGTGGTACACTTTCAAACCCGAGCCAAACCCTTATGGTGATTCCTACAACCCAGCTTGGAAAAATCACCCAAACCTTAGGTGGAAACAAAACCAAACCAATTCCTCCAATCCGCCTAATCGTTACCAACCAAACGGTCCACCCTCCAACCATACTTTCAACAACAATCCTTCTAACAACTATGGTAGTACCAACAATCTTGAAGGACTGATGTCCAAGTTTATGGCATCTCAAGATGCTCGCATATCTAAGTTTGAAGCCGATTTAAAACAAAAGCAAAGCGAGATGACCACCAAAATTGACACATTGTTGAAAGTTCTCAATGACCGAGAAATGGGAGCACTCCCAAGCGACACGGTCAAGAACCCGAAACTAAACGTTAATTTCATATCATCAGTTTCGTCACCCACTTCTTGTCCGCAATACTACTTGGTTAAATCAACGAGCACGCGTTTCAAACAAAACCAAATTCTTCAAAAGGACCAATCAAATAAAACACCCGATATAAAACCGTTCAAAAGCATAGTTGAAACACCTCCTACGCAAGACCTTGACGATGAATTCAAGGAGCTTCACCTTGAACGTCCCGTCATTGATGTCTTAGCCCGTGCTCCCTACTATAGTGCCCTCCTAGAAAAATATGAGAAATTTAAACTAGGTAAAAATGTGACCGCCTTCGTTCAAAATAAGTTGCCTAAAAAGCTTGATGATCCGGGTATATTTGTTTTGCCTTGTAAGATAGGAAGATCCAAAGCTTTCGACACACTAGCCGATTTAGGGTCAAGCCTCAACTTGATTCCCTTATCCCTTTTCACCACTCTCAAGCTAGGAAAGTTAAAGGAGACGGAGGTATTAATTGGTCTAGTGGATGGGAGTATTGCCCACCCGGTTGGGATGATTAAGGATGTAGTTGTTCACGTAGGAAAGTTAACTATCTTAGCGGATTTTCACGTCCTAGACATGGTTAGTGACACTACATGCCCATTGTTAGTAGGAAGATGATTTTTAGCTACCGCTAGCGCCATGATAGATTGTAAGGAGTCTAAGATAGCGGTAGGTGAGGGCGATACATGGTCGGTATATGATGTCAAGAAACATAGCTATGATTGTGAGGATGAACCGACACCACATTGGGTAGAGATGAATAGAAGACCATCTAGATATGGACCTTGGATAGAAAGAAACTTTATAGGACCTCAATGCCCATTCTATCTAGAAAAAGATTTCATCGATAAGACACATTCGGTGGAACAACTCATAGCTAGAGATGAAGAGCTAGACCCTTTTGAGGACCTCCTAGTCTTTAGGAAAATGATTGAGTTCTTAAGCGTAATGCCTATTAATATAGAGATGAACAAGTGGAAAAGAGAGGGGGATAATTGTAAATGGAGGTGGGACAAGCCACCTAAGGAAGGTGACGGATCATGGCATATGAAGATGATTTTGTATGATCCGGATGGAGAAAAGTTTGAAAGGTCATACCGTACTAAGAAAATCGATAGGAAGTTGAAACCTAAGCTTGATCCCAAAGATGTCCTCAATGAGGAACTCACCCATGTCACGTAGTAACCCATGACCTTGAGTCTAGCTACAAGACTCGTAAATAAAGAAAAGCGCTTCTTGGGAGGCAACCCATGTTTTGTGTGATTTTTATTTTGTTTGATTGTTATTTGCTTCCGTATGCATGCTTTATTTTTATTGTTGGTAGATCATGTTTCAAAACTAAAATGGTGAAAATACTTTATTTTGTTGTTTGGCTTAGTCTTAACTTCATCCATAGGTATTTCGCAAAAGATAAGTGTAAGGGGAAACCCCAAATATGTTTTTAAGAAACAAACTCGATCATGATTCTCCACAATATTAAGTGAACATGTATATTCGTATTTGTTAGAGTCAAATGCTTGTATCGAGTCATAATGATGTTTTGCAGGATTTTCCAGGAAGTAGGACGAAGTTTTTCCAGAAATTTTCCGGAAACTTAACATAAGAATTTCTGCAGGTCACTTCTGACGGCGTCAGGAAGAAATTCCTGACGGCGTCACGTGTAAAATTCTGGAAATTTTACCAGTTTTGTTTTTCTAACGGAGTCTTAAAGTTTTTGCTAATTCTTTAGTTTTATAATCTCCAGGAAATCTACAAACATCATTCCACAAGCATTACATCTTATTTTGTTTTCTAGGATTTGTTAGCATATATAGATTGCCACCGAATTTACGCGAGGTTGCCTTGTCTGTTTTCTCAGGTTTAACAGGTTATATATGACAAGAAGATGATTTATATTCTGGAAGGGAAGCTTTGATTGCTCATTTTCTTGGAGGAAGATCTAACCTGGCTACCTTATTATCCATACCGAGCGAATCCGGGGAGTATTTGATTTCATTCTTTTTACTTATTTCACTTTTACATTCTTTACTTGAACATTGGGGACAATGTTCATCCTAAGTGTAAGGAGAGGGTAAAATGATGATACCTTACAGATACACTTTCGCTTGAGTTTGTTTGTTTGATAGTATATGTGTAATAAAACTATGAGAAATACTTGTTAGTGTAATTTTAGCGCCAAATTTAAAATTTTTTACAACATTTAGGAGTGAAACTTTAGCCATAGCAAGCGTCTCAAGGGTAGGAGATTGTATGACTAGCACAAAACCGTACCATTCAGAAAAATTTTCCACCCAAATATGTGAGGTTCGCCTTTAGATTTGATAGGAAAAACATTTACTATTAGTGCTTATGAGTGTACCGGTAGCATTTAGATTCTAGAACTTGCGTTAGTGATGCATCCCGAGACCGCTAGTGAGACTACATTCGTGTAGTAGGATTTACTACATGATAAGAGGCATTAGGATCACCCTTGTGTTAAACCCGTATCATAATTACTTGACCATTTAAGTCATATTACTTGGCTAGTTAAGTCAACTAATTTTTCCCACACCTTAGCTTTGTACTCATTTTTAGTACACGAAACCCCTAGTACACCCCTCCGAGCCTATTTTTTCGTTTCTAACTTTAAGCATCTTACTTAAAGGAAGAATTTGTTACACCCCACTTAAATGTACAATCAAATCGCCTTAGCCTTCCGTGTATGCACTCATCTTTAGTGCATTATTGTTATTTGTTAAACCCTTAGTTAATTATCTAATTGATTACATGGTTGCTAAGTCGAGTCATATCCTTGTACATATTGTTTTGGGACGATTGGGACTCATGGGTAAAGTACTAATGTTATGGAGTAATGGGGAAGAACATCATATTATTACCCTCATATGTACGTTAATGTTAAAAGTACTTCAAGTGTTTTGATTATCTTGATTCGAGTCATTAGATTAGTTTATTGTAAAGTATGTAAAAATTCAAGTGTAAGGGGAATGTTCATTCCCTATGATGTATTATTTTTTATGCTAGGGTAAGAGTGTATGCAAAAAAAAGAAAAAAAAAAAGAAAAAAAAAAAGAATTAAAAAAAAACATACGGACTACCATCCCGTTTCATTCTATGTTTATTTTATATTTTTGTTATTTTTCATTTATTAGCTTAAGTCGAGTCTAGTCTTGGCTTAGCAAAGCCATATTGTACATGTAATTAACCAAGATTATTAACTCGCCACCAGTAAAGATTGCCTATATCCAACAAAACCGTGTATTCCCTACACCTAACGTTACAACCCTTTAAAAGACCTCTTTGATAGTTTATCCTATGTGCTTACGCCATGTGGTGGAGGTTTGATCCTTTCCCAAGCCTATGGTAATCTATTTTGCTATGACAGGTAGTGAGAGATATTTTTCATTTTCATATTGTGATATTACTTTATTACACCCGAGAGATGTGAGTATCTAAACACTATTTGTGAGGTGCTAGTGTATGACCTCCGTGCTTGTCTTTGGTCTTTAGTGGAACGATTATTTGTTGTAATTACTTTTATATTAGTGTTAAATGACCCCTAACTTGTATTTTGATTGGAATAAAAACGCATTTGCTTGAGGACACGCAAATCTCAAGTGTAAGGGTATATGATGAGGCGAAAAATGAACCGTTTTTAGGGGGTCATTTAAGCCCGGAATTGAATTTATTTGATCAAATATTGCCCTAAATCGTTCCTTTTGTGATTTTAGGTACTTTGGGAGTAAATTATGGAAAAGAAAGCATTTTGGACATTTTTGGAGCATAAAAGTGAAGAAAACGGCAAAGACTTAATTTTCCATACTGGGAACAGTACCTGACGGCGTCAAGAAGGAAATGATGACGGCGTCAGGAGTAAAATCCATGACGACCCAGAGAAAACCTGAAGGCCTCAGAAGAAGGGCGTCAAGAGTTATTTTGGTGACGGCCTGAAGATGGATTACACGTGACGGCGTCAAACCCAGATCTAGGCAGTCCGAGAACTTTATTGGCGGCGAGATGACGGCATCAGACATTTACTCTTGACGCCGTCACTACAAAATCTATATATACTTTTCTATTTTTCATTCATTAAAGGGAGGAACTTGTGTGGAGAATATTAGGGTCGAACCTAATAAACCCTAGGTCATTTGTAACAGTATTTTCAAGGGTTTTCACCCCTTGAAACCTTTCATGTTCAATTAAGATAAGTCCTCTTTCAATTCAATCAATATGTCTATGTGTTGTTTGAATATATCTTATGCTTGTCTTGATTATAACATGCTAGGCTAGATCTTTCATGTGTTTGCTTAGATGTAATGAAACCTAGATGTTGATTATAGGTTGATTGCTTGTTTATAGTTGTAATGGATGGATGATTTCAATGTTAGGCTTAAGAAAACTGACAGATCTCCATTGTGTAACTTGCTTGAATGTCTTAAGAAACATGAACCGATGTGTACTAGGTTTTTATGATTGTATTTAATGCATGAGCGAATTCTAGTGATCCCATGTTAGGAGCTTCTTAGCCGGCTCGACATAGAAGTGAAGTAGGAGCTTATAGGATTGGGGAAGTAAGTACGCCACCCCATGAATGGTATTAAGGAATACAATCCGTCATCCATGCAACTGTAACAAGTAATTAACCTGTAAAAGATATCTAGGGAGTAGTGAAACCTAAGTAAACACAATTCTCCCATATATTGCTCACACCACTATCTTAAATCAGTTTATTTTCATTTTTATTATTTTATTTTAATTGCATCTTAGTAATTGGGTTAGTTGACTAGCAACTAATTCCGCCCACTCCTTCAAAAATCGAGATTTTTATTTGCTTTTCATAAAACATAAAAATACAAAAAGAATTATCCCTCATCTCTAGACCTAGTTCTTAGGCTTTCTAATCCTAGCGACACTATTCCTAAGTTGAATGATCAATCCCCCGGTACTTGTCACTATACTATACTACAACGATCAGGTACACTGCCTGATGGGGGTTGTAAGCTTCTCGAGAGGTAAAGCCTGGTGCAATTCCCACGCATCAGGTGCTTAGTTTTTTTTTTTTTGGATAATCATGGTTTCTGACCTTTTGGTCGACTAATCCACGGGGTTTGAACCCACTGCCACACAGACTCAAACCAAGTAAAGCCCTCCCTTTTCAGGAGGTTGGCGTGGCCACTTCAAGGTTGTTTGCACCTAGTAGGAATTGAACTTGAGACCTCACACATTTTAGAGTGATAGTCACAAGCCCTTTTGCCACTAGGCCACCCTTGAGTGGTTTTTGTGGTGCTTAGTTATAATATTAATATTATTACTTCTCATTATTTTTATGGTAATTTATCAAAGACTACTACAAATGTAGTCTACAAAAAAGTTCTTCATGGTTTATAATCAAGTTTCAAGAGGTATGTACGAATATTCATATGATGTCATTTATGCCCTTTTTTACATGTATTATCAATCACACAAATGTTTTACTTACACTTCATTTTTATACTTATTAGGTGCTCACGAAATGTTCATTGGCTTATCACTTCATGAACTTCTCCACTACATACATTTGCTTTTTAAAGGCAGTCAAGATTGGAGCTCACGTGCATGAGCGTTTATTACATTATTAGTTACAAGCATTGTACTCTCTACTATCACTGACTTATTACTTCATATTCTTTTCAAATAAATGATTCACCCTGTTTACTTTTGTTCTTTTCCTTATTTTTGGGTAAATTGCAAAAATGGTCCTTCACGTTCCACAAAATTGCAAAAACGGGACCGAGACAAAAAGTAGCGCAAAAAAGCCACCCACGTTCCACATTTTCGCAAAATCGCCACTGAGAGCCCTTTTCCGTTAGTTTCATCGTTAAGTGCCATGTCACCGAGGGTATTATCCTCATTTCACTGCTTTAAAGTCCACGTGGCATATCACTATTGATTCAGGGACTAAATTTGCAAAGTTATTTTTATCTTTTATTTCACATCTCTCTACCACCACCACCACACAACCAACACCACCACCCTTTACCCTTCATCTTCATCTTCTCCGGTGACCAAACCCAGATTCCGGTGATCAAACCCAGATTCCGATCACTTTTTCCAAGTCACCCAAGTTTCAATTGTTCCTATGTTTAGAGCCTTTTTAAAAAATGGCTCGTGGCCATGATTACTCGATTACATATGCTAATGTGCGTCCCAGTAGTATTTAACTGATGATGTATCATCTCAGTAGCATAAAACTAATAATGTTTGAACATGTCATCCCAATTGTATAAAATGGTCGCTGGAAAGCCATTCACCAATTTTACCCAATTCTTTTTCTCTCACTTAAACTTAACCCTTTGTTCTTGGTGGAGAAAAAAGGTGTGCTTATTCTCCAATGAGTTTGGAGGACCCTTTTGTTTGCAGTGTTTGTTTATTGATTGAAATAATGACTTATTTGTTATATAGGGAGGTTTACTGTTGGTTCATATGGTATTCACATACAAATGCTACCATATCGACTTCGTAATAAATAATACTTTCTTTGTCGCTAATATTGTTCGTCTTGCTATTTTAATACCGTATGTT
This sequence comes from Artemisia argyi, assembly GCA_030686995.1. NCBI lineage: Eukaryota > Viridiplantae > Streptophyta > Magnoliopsida > Asterales > Asteraceae > Artemisia > Artemisia argyi. The sequence continues at coordinate 65,234,187 of CM060689.1, forward strand.
TAAACTTTAAACTATTGCAAATGAGTTCATTGATAAAATTTTGGGATATAAGAAATATCAAATTTACATATATTGTATTTGTCTGCATATATATATAGTGACATCTGGAAAACATATACTGCAATGAAAATTATGTAAACATAACTAGCTAGAATGATTATCGACTAAAAAAATCTCTAGACATTTGGTCAAAACTATACTTAGTTCATGGATGGTCTGCAAAATATAATCAACTTGGATACAAAACTAAAATATACAGTAATAACCATTGTTATATTACTATGTTTAAGTCAATGGCAAATTTTCATAGAATGATTGCACATACATATATGGCATATTGCTTTAGGTTTGCTGTGGCCAGTGATGGCATATTGGTCCACACCATTATGTGGTACTTAAGAACCACTTTGATTAATTCCACCATAAGCTAAAGAAACAACTTAAATGAAATAATAAGCCAAAAACTTTAAGCATTGCCATATGTTCTTTCTTTACCCAATCATATAGTCTCATCCCGTGTGTAATATGCGTAAGATAAAGATGATCATCATGAACTTAATATATAGCTGTTAATTAAGATTATGTTTATCTTTATTAAGATAAAGGTGTGCCTCTCACCCGTGCACCACCAATCGCCACCCGTCACCTTTACCTCCACGATCTCCAACTGTCTTCTTGTTTTTGATTCATGTTGGTGGTCATGAGATCTTTGTTTTCGTGTTATGGACAAGATCTGTTGTAGTTCATATATATAGAAATTTAATACTTTCTTGGACTAAATAACCTGTGGAACTGTTGTAGTTCATGTTATGGACAAGATATTTGTTTTCAATTCATGTTGACTTTTTTATTCATTTCGTTTTTTTACTTTCTTGGACTAATGAGGCTGAAAATAAACGAACTTGGTCGAATAATATGGTGTTGGCCGGAAATAGTTCGCCAGAATCTGGGTTTGATGATGAGGAAGATGAAGATGAAGGTAGTAGAGGGTGGTGGTGGTGGCGGTAGAGGGTGGCGGCGGTGGTAGAGAGTGGTGGTGGTGGTGAAGTGAAATAAAATATCAAACTCAAATTGCAAATTTAGTCCTTTAATCAACAGTAGCAATGAAATGACGATAATGCCCTCGATGACATGGCACTTAACGGGAAAATTAACGGAAAAGGGCTCTCAGTGGCGATTTTGCGAAAATATGGAACGTGGGTGGCTTTTTTGCGCTACTTTTTGTCTCGGTCCCGTTTTTGCAATTTTGTGGAACGTGAAGAACCATTTTTGCAATTTACCCCTTATTTTTTTTAGACACTATTTTTTTTTTTTTACAATATCTCTTCTAAAAACCCATAAATTTCATGGGTCTTATAAGCTTGTTAATATATATATATATATATATATATATATATATATATATATATATATATATATATATATATATATATATATTCCTTATACTCATATTCTTCTCAATTTTATCATTCGAATTTATTACCAAATTAATACAAATTTATTGCGAAATCCAGTTACAAACTAAAAAAAAAAGAGCGCGTACACAATTTATAAATATATACAAGGTAATAACTAAAATTATTAAACAATTTATATCAAAAATCATAAAATTTAATCTCTTTTCATTTGAGATCAATTTCTTCATATATAAATTTTTAAACAAATTTGATTATTAAATTTAAAGTTTGTAAAAATCATTTTATAATAAATTTTAGTTGCGATGTATACGAAGTCAAAAGCATCGAGTCGGGAAATAAAGGGGCAGATAATAATATAAGAGTGTGCAAGAGTTTTGTTGTATGTTGGGAAATAAAGGGGCTTTGAACAATAAGACACAAAGTTGAATCGATCAAGTGAGAAATAAGTTTCATTTTTTATCTCAGTTTTGCAAATTTCCTAAAGAATATAGTTGAAACCATACATTTTTTTAATGGCAAAAGACAAGTATACCTTACTTTCATCCTTCTGGCCACTTAAACTATTTTTTTTGCGCTCAGTTCCCGAGTTAAAATTTGAGAGAAAATGAAAGAAAATTAAATGTTTTTTGTGTTCTTGAATCTTGAGTGTTTTTTTAAAAGAGAAAAGTGAAGTGGTAAAGAAGATATGAGGAAGTTTTCTTAATGAAATCTTTCTCCTATTTATGAGAGAAAAGGGAAAAAAAAAAAAAAGAGAAACTAAGCTCAAGAACCGAGCGTTAGTGTTAACCTCTTTGAATTTGTCCTGGTTTATTTTGCGTCTTGGTTTATTTTGCTTATGCTTTTACCATGTAACTACATTGTACCTCACTTATTAGGGGGTTGGCAGTGGTTGTGGCACTGTATCACCGTATCACCATCACTCACTCCAAACTAATCTCCTTATGTCACATCATTCACATCACTCACACATCATTCACCCTTATTTTTGTTGGCATCCGATCACTCACCCATCACTCACTTAAAAAGGGACAAACGGTCAAAATTAAAACCTCCAACGTTCATTTTTATTCTCGATCCCGTGTGTGAAACTTTCACCCACAAGACCGATCCCGTGCATGATCCAGGGGAAGGCGGCGGTGTTCCCATGCCACAAGGATCCCTTCCCGTGCCTTCAGGCACGCACCGCCAACCCTTTTGAATGGTGATCATATATGGCCTATAACGTAGTCGTGGGCATCCACTAATGTACAAAATACAAATGAAATTTGTCAGCATGTATATAATAAAAAATGACAACACTATTGTTGGTGGTTATTCGCCCAGATCAGGGTAGAGATAATCAAAGACCTAGCTACGTACCAATTAAGGTTACCGGATATCACTTGGAATCGTGTTATCACTTTCCAAAGTAAACTATTCGACCCTAATGCCTGGGTATCACGAATATCTACTTGGGATAAGACCAAATGTTGTTAGTGATTTAGGCACAAATCAATAACCCTTCGTGTTTAAGTGTTGTGTGTTTTCTGTATATCATTCATGCATGATTGATTTACCTATTTATAGGTAATATTACTCAACCCTAATCAATGGAATTAAGAGTGATTAACGGCCCATTAATCCCACTTAATTTGCCTCCATAATTATAGGAATTAGTGGTTACACGACCAATTAAACGTGGTCATTAATGCAGTTATAACTGCCACTTGAATAGGTCAAAACAGTTACTAATCAAGTTTGAATTCAGTCCAGTGAGTTCATTATACTCACTGATGAGTTAGTCCCTGAGGACATGACAACTCCATGATGAGAGTTAAACTCATCATCCTGATGAATACCGTTCAGTCCAGAGTATCACTCCCTCAAAGAGTGAACTCACTGAACTTCATCAGATACTGAATAACACTTAACCACTATAAGAGTCAGGGTGTTCAGGGACCTGATGGGTGTACACTCCGTACCTCCAAGCCCATTACCAGGTGTGAACAAATCCCACAAGTGCACTAAATTTTCCAACAATCCTCCCCAAATTTAGTTCACTACCTTTGCATGAAAAATAACCATAATACAAAACAAGTGCATAAACGAAAATGTCCTGAGGATTGAATTTCCATCTTAGTAAATTACACGTTCAAATATTCGAGAATCAGGGTGTTCTAAGAATTGAACCCTTCAACCCATTTGAATACCTGAAGATAAAATACACACAAGTTTTCCAACACTTAAACACTCCTGACACTATACAAGCCATGTGTCCATATCCAATTCATAAATGTTGTAAAAGCTAAAAGTCCATAGCTTCCTGAAGCGGCAAAACTTCAACATTCACATAGGTGGTTCCTCTTTATTCATGCTCCTGCCAAGCACTTTTTCAAAGAAAAATAACCATTGAGAAGTAGTGACTTCATCCTCCTTTCAGCAGGTTCCAAGCACAAACCTTGGGATGTTTGTAAAACATGTGCTTCAGTACTGAATGTTCAGCTTTCCACATTGAACTCAGCTCCCAAGTTTCCTCAGGAGGGAGTTGGGTATCCTAGCATTCAGTGACCAAGTTGGACTTTAAACCCATCCCTTTAGCAGACTTTATAACCAAGTCTCTAGCCAGACCCTTCGTCAAGTGATTAGCTAAGTTCTGTTGAGATCTTACAAACTCTATAGATACCACCCCATTCATGATAAGCTCACGAATCATGCTATGCCTGACACCTAAGTGTCTAGAATTCCCATTGTACATCTGGCTATAAGCCTTTGCCAATGTAGCAGCACTATCACACCGGATAGAAATAGGTGCTATAGGTTTAGGCCACAATGGAATCTCAAGAAGCAAGTTTCTCAACCATTCAGCTTCTTTACCAGCAGCTGCTAAAGCCACAAATTCAGATTCCATTGTTGAACTGGTGATACAAGTTTGTTTCTTGGATGCCCAAGAAATTGCACCTCCACCAAGTAGGAATACCCAACCACTGGTAGACGAATTGTCTTCAGTGTTACTGATCCAACTTGCATCAGTGTAACCTTCCAACACTGAAGGATAACCAGTATATGAAAGACTATAATCCATAGTTCTCTTCAAATACTTCAGTACCCTCTGAATTGCTTGCCAGTGCTGAGCACTAGGATTACTAGTATACCTGCTCAGTTTACCCACAGCAAAAGCAATGTCAGGCCTTGTACAAGTCATGGCATACATCAGGCAGCCAATCACCCTGGAATACTCAAGTTGAGATACAACTTTGCCATTGTTCAGCATAAGCTTCTCAGTGGTATCCATGGGAGTACTCACTGGAGTACAATCAAAACAATTAAATTTCTTCAGTACCTTCTCAATGTAATGAGACTGAGAAATTGATATACCATTGCTTTCATGTTTAATCCTTATACCAAGGATAACATCTGCCTCCCCCATGTCCTTCATGGAGAACCTTGATGACAAAAATTCCTTTGTCAGGTCAACTTGATTTTGGTCAGTGCCAAAGATCAACATGTCATCAACATATAGGCAAATGATGACTCCTTTACCAGAATCATCAAATTTGCTATATACACATTTGTCAGCCTGGTTAAGAACATAACCATTAGACAAAATCACTTCATCAAATTTTTTATGTCATTGCTTAGGTGCCTGTTTCAGTCCATATAAAGACTTAATCAGTTTGCACACCTTATTTTCATTGCCAGGCAAGATGAAGCCCTGAGGTTGGTTCATATAAACCTCCTCATCCAATTCACCATTCAAGAAGGCTGTCTTCACATCCATCTGATGAATAATCAGATTGTGAAATGATGCCAAAGCAATCAGCAGCCTGATGGTACTGATACGTGCCACAGGGGCATAAGTATCAAAGTAGTCTATCCCTGACTTTTGTTTAAAGCCCTGAATGACTAGTCTAGCCTTGAACTTTTCAATAGTTCCATCTACCTTCATTTTCCTTTTGAAAATACATTTGCAACCAAGAGGTTTGCAACCTGGTGGTAGATCAACCAACACCCAAGTGTTGTTGCCCATGATGGAGTCAATCTCATCATTTATTGCTTCTTTCTAGAAAGCAACATCCTGGGACTTCATTGCTTCTTCAAATGTTTTGGGATCATCCTCAACAATGAAGCAATAGGAATATTGGTCAGAGACCTCATTCCTTGTACCTTCAATTAAGTATAATTGAAACTCAGGTCCAAATGACTTTGGAGTCCTGACCCTTTTGCTCTTCCTGAGTTCAGGTTCAGGTTGTTGAACCACAACCTCATCAGGGGCCTGAGATGATAATTCATCAGGGACCTCTGATACACCAATGTCATCAATTCCATTTGGAATCCTCTGACTTGGCCTAGGGACTGATGAGAATCTATTCTCATCAAAGAGTGCATCCCTTGATTCAATTATTGAGTTAATTGAAACATATTCATTAGGTTCAATAACATAGAACCTATAAGCCTTGGAATGCTCAGCATATCCAACAAAGATGCATTCAATGCCTCTTTCACCCAAAGTTTTCAACTTCGGATCAGGGAGTCTTACAACTGCCCTACAACCCCAGACCCTGAGATAATTCAGGTTGGGTTTCTTTTTAGTCCAGAGTTCATAAGGGGTAACCTTGTTCCTTTTATTTGGAACCCTATTTAATAAATAGCAAGCTGTTAACATAGCTTCACCCCAGAACCCTTGACTCAGTCCTGAGTAGGACAACATGGAATTAACCATCTCCTTCAGTACCCTGTTCTTCCTTTCAGAGATACCATTTTGTTGAGGAGTGTAGGGAGCAGTCGTTTCATGGATTATACCAACAGACTGAAAATACAGAGTATCCATGTACTCACCTCCCCTATCAGTCCTGAATCTTTTGATCAGGGACCCAAGTTGCAACTCAACTTCTGTTTTAAATACCTTGAATTTATCTAATGCTTCATCCTTGGTATGTAATAGATAGACATAACAAAACCTAGAAGCATCATCAATAAATGTCACAAAGTACTTCTTGTTCCCCAAAGAGGGAGTGGCATGCAAATCACACAGGTCACTGTGTATTAGCTCCAAGAGCTCAGTCTCACGTTTTACACCCTGAAAATGTTTCTTAGTAATTTTGGTCAACATGCAAGTCTTACACTTTTCAGTGTCCATGTCAAATGCTGGGATTAACCCATCCTTAGACATGTCTTGCATCCTTTTAAAATGTACATGGCCAAGTCTAGCATGCCACAGGGTAGAGTCATTCAGTTTAGAGGTTGATAAAAAGGCTGAATTAGCAATGTCAGTGACAACATTAAGCCTGAACATTTGATTACACAAATAGCCAAAACCAATAAACACACCATGTTTAGACAATATAAATTTATCAGATTCAATAACTTGTTTATATCCATGATTATTCAAAACACTACTTGAAACCAAGTTCTTCCTTATATCAGGAACATGAATAACATTAAACAAAGTTACAATCTTTCCAGAACTAAAATTAAGATCTACACAACCACGACCATGCACCAAGGCTGTTGACTCATTTCCCATGTGAAGAATAGAACCATCATTCAGTGACTCGTAAGTCTTGAACCATCTTCTATCTTTGCACACATGAACAGTTGCTCCAGAGTCAACCCACCACGCAACATCATCATCCTGCACATAGTTAGATTCAGATACATATGTAACATAATAAACCTGAAGAGATTCATTAAACATATTCTGACCTTTCAGTGAGTTGGCTGAACCACCACTCCCTGAACCACTAGTGCCTGAACCATTGGTTTTACCACCAACCGTAACACCTTTGCAATCCCTTTTAATGTGACCAGATTTGCCACATTTCCAACAAGTAGGTGTTGCCTTCTTGTTAGGATCAGCCCTTGTGTTATCCTGATGTTTACGTTTGCCTTTGTTGTCATTGTACCTGGTGGAATTGTTATGTTCCACCATATTGACAACATGTGCACCAGTAGCATTGCTACTCTTTGGCTTGTCATTATCCTGCGCCCTGAGGGAATCCTCAATACGCAAATGACTACCCAACTGAACAAGTGTCAGTTCTTCCTTCTTATGTTTCAAGGCATGCTTGAAATCTTTCCAAGAAGGAGGGAGTTTGTCAATGATACAAGAGACTGAAATAGCCTCATCCATGTTCATTTTATGTTGTGTAAACCTTCCAAGTATTCCAAGAAGTTCATTGTATTGTTCCATGACTGGTCTTGAATCAGTCATTTTGTAATTTGTGAAATTACTCACAAGAAACTTCTTACTTGAAGCATCCTCAGCCATATATTTGGCATCCAAGGAATCCCAAAGTTCTTTGGAAGATTCAACGTTCTGATAAATGTCAAAGAGAGAATCAGACATACCATTTAGGATTAAACCTCTGCATACATAGTCATCATTCTCCCATTTGCTTCTTTTCCTTATCTGTTTCACAGTAGCATCATCCCCATGATCCTCAGGAATGGCAGTACTAAGAACATACACCACATTCATGCTTGAAAGCAAGAAGTGCATCTTCTTTTGCCATCTTCTAAAATCTACACCTTCAAACTTATCCAATTTGGAAAAGTTAGCAGCCATATGCCTCATAGCAGCAGCCATTGATTATCACAAAATAGTTTACTTTGATTGTTGGTGGTTATTCGCCCAGATCGGGGTAGAGATAATCAAAGACCTAGCTACGTACCAATTAAGGTTACCGGATATCACTTGGAACCGTGTTATCACTTTCCAAAGTAAACTATTCGACCCTAATGCCTGGGTATCATGAATATCTACTTGGGATAAGACCAAATGTTGTTAGTGATTTAGGCACAAATCAATAACCCTTCGTGTTTAAGTGTTGTGTGTTTTCTGTATATCATTCATGCATGATTGATTTACCTATTTATAGGTAATATTACTCAACCCTAATCAATGGAATTAAGAGTGATTAACGGCCCATTAATCCCACTTAATTTGCCTCCATAATTATAGGAATTAGTGGTTACACGACCAATTAAACGTGGTCATTAATGCAGTTATAACTGCCACTTGAATAGGTCAAAACAGTTACTATTCAAGTTTGAATTCAGTCCAGTGAGTTCATTATACTCACTGATGAGTTAGTCCCTGAGGACATGACAACTCCATGATGAGAGTTAAACTCATCATCCTGATGAATACCGTTCAGTCCAGAGTATTACTCCCTCAAAGAGTGAACTCACTGAACTTCATCAGATACTGAATAGCACTTAACCACTATAAGAGTCAGGGTGTTCAGGGACCTGATGGGTGTACACTCCGTACCTCCAAGCCCATTACCAGGTGTGAACAAATCCCACAAGTGCACTAAATTTTCCAACAACTATGTGTAAGATATGTTGTAACAAGGACCATGTGGTGGACTAATAAGACCATTGATACAATAACAGCAAAAACGCAGATTTGTAACTTGCGTTATCAATGGCGTCAATGATCTATATGACTCGCATTCTTAAGTCTTACACTCGATATCCACCAACACCATCACTAAGAAGAAAAACAAGATTCCGACTCAACTCACTCGATCCTTTTCTTCACAAACGACACTTACCTACTCGCATTTTCACAATCAAATGCCATTCAAAATGCACCAATCATGATCATGCTCATGATCATGTACAGAATCACCACCATCATCACCATTGTCATCATCACCATCATAATGGGGAGCTTACAAAATCACAACAAGCGTTTGCTAATTTTGCAAAGGCGATTAAGTGGGGTGAAGTTGCTGATTTCTTAAGGGAACATTGAGTTATGTTGTTTTTCAACGGCCATGTTCTTAGCTTCTGCATTTTGTCCGTACGTTGTTGCTAAAGCTTATGTGAAGCCTGTTCAGCAAGTTTTATCTCTTATTGCTTTTCCTATTGTAGGGGTAATTCTTTTCATTATTCTTGCTGCTTTTTATATATGTTAGCAATATTCTTTATTTTTAAAGGCATGCATGTTTAGCGATATTGATTTCTGACTTGTTTAAGTTTGAGTAATGCTATTGTTAATTGATTGGTGACTTTGTGTTAGCTATTAGCTAGGTACTTTAAACCATCACAAATAATGGCATACATCATACTGTAATGCTCATAAAACATGCATGATTAGGTGATATGGTTTTAATGGAAAGAAACAATTGTAGTGTAGCTTGGCTAACCATTGTTCCACATACCACATTTGCGACTGATCACTTGCAAGTTACAAAATGTTCTTTTGCTTTTAATTACACTCGTCTGTTGAACATTTGAAAGGTGGCTGTTATATGAAAGGTGATCAAATTATTAAGATTTGGGTATGTCTAATGAAAAGAAATTGAAAAAAAAAATAATAAAAGAGATACATATAGTCGTCAGGGGCGGACCTAGAAAGTTTTGCTCGAAAGAACACATTTTGATAAATTTTAAAAACTACACTACAAATTGGTTCTTAACGGGGGAATTACAAAAATAAAACCTCAAATATTTAGAAAATTTTTACTGCAATATTTTTCGCTAGGGTGGGCCGTGGCCCCTCCTGTCTCCGCCCATGATAGTCCTATACGTATGCAACCATGATGGTGATGAAGGGAAATTGTCAGTTGGATCATTTCGTTATATTTAGTTATTTACAGGAAAAAAGGGGGGCTAATTCTATAAGGCTACTAGGCAAGGCAAGCATTTTTTCACCATACACATCAGCGCCACGTCAGATTTCTCTCTCCTCTCACTTTCCTTCACCACTCTTCACCAACTAATGGGCAAGGAAACCCATCTTCACTTTAACTCCCAATTTTTTTTTTTTTTTTTTTTTTTTTTTTTTTTTTTTTTTATTATTTTTTTTTCCTTTTATACTTACACAATTAGAAAAACATAATAAAGATTGCAACTTTAACACAATTCAACAACTTATAACTACAAATAAAAAAGACCCATATGAAATAAACCAAAATTTTAAGAACTTACTTGACTGTTTTTATATTGTAGAATATATTAATTAATATACGTGGCTACTATCAGAAAAAAGAAGCTTTTTATAAGCCAGCCACTTGTGTCAAACACATCCACACATAACATAAATATATAATGACCATCATCTTCTTCTCAAATACCCTTTTCATTTTCATTAAAAAAAACTATGGCGACAATGTCGTCTGGGGTTCTCCGGTGGGTTTTCCGGCGGGTTTAACAGGTCACCGTTAGCTGGTTTGATCGGAAAAAGATCATTAGCAGTATTCCAAAAACAGCAAAATCATCAGCTTCCTTACCGATATGATCACCGGTGGGTTTTATAAAGTTTATTTTTTTCTATATGGGTTTTTGATTTTATACAATCTTAAAGAAAAAAACGAATCTATTAATACATTTAAATGAAAGTGGGCCCGATTTACTTGGTTACCGTTCGGTGGTCAGACCACCAAAAATTGTTTCGGGTATTGTGCATCGCGCGTGAGAAGGGGAAGTGAGCAAGGGAATCCGCGCGTGAGGCATTGGCAATTGGTGATACTTTCACCTCCTTGCCTACTAGTCTAAGGCTAGTAGGCAAGGTACTATTTTTTTCACCATACACATCAGCACCACGTCAGCTTTCTCTCTCCTCTCACTCCCCTTCACCACTCTTCACCAATTAGTGGGCAAGGGATATGTTATTTCACTTTTTTTTTTTTTTTTTAATACTTACATTGAAGGTTCCTTCGGGTGGGTGTTGGGGGATTGCTTTGATTATTTCTTCGTTGGGTACGATTGTTGTTTCGGGGAGTATTTTTTTGTACCATTTGCTCGCCGGTTAATTATATACTACGGAGTAGTATGTAACATTATGCCTTATCACCACGTGCCCTGCCATGCAAGTTTTCAACTTTCACGGAAACCAAGTATATAATACGTGGAACAAGCAAAATGATTCATGCAAAAATGAAAAATGTATCTAAACACAAAGTCTATTCATGCTAGCCATACTATGCATCACTTTCCCTGCTCACAAGCTAAGTCAGTTTTATTCTCACCATACTCCTGCAATATATTCATGCAATACCAGTTAAACACGTCAACTTGAGAAGCCAAATTTGCACAATATCTTATAGATATTGCTTTGAACATCCAATACGCAACACCATGCTGTAAGAAGACTTGGTGTTCATTTGCACTATCTCCATTCTACTTTTTGTGGAAGAAGTATAGATATTGCTTTGATTTGTACGTGGGTCTCATTTAATAAGAAAAAGTAACCGGTGGTCAGACCACCAAATTTGTACTTGGAAAACGTGTCTAGCGTGTGATGGAGCTTGGTAGGCAAGGAGGATCAAGCGTGTGGTGGGCCCATTTGGTGAGGGATTCATGCCCTTGCCGAGTAGTCTAAATGCATGTGTGACTTGAATTTACGTTAAAAACAAAAGAGCACGTCACTACTGAAAATTTGGAATAAATCACACATCCATCTAGTTAGAAAAAGCAAAAAAGTAAAAATGAGGACACCATGTGGCGGATATCAGGCGTGTGGTCAGTAATTTTGTAGATAGCGAAACAAACACAAACAGAAGACCAAACTCAAACGCAAACAAATTAAAGCTTCGATCATCTCGTCTTCTTCTTCTTCTTAACCCAAAATGTCGACTACTACTCCCCTTCTACTTCGCCTCCATACTTCCACTCTCCTATCCCCATCCACAACTAAACTAAAAAGAAAAAGATCCCGAGTCAACTCACTCGCCCACAAATCCCTAATTATTTACCCCCAATTTTCAAAACCCCTACCTACCTCTCGCATTTTCACTATCACCTGCCACTCCTCTAAATCACACGATCATCACCACAATCACAATCACGATCACGATCACGATCACGATCATCATCACCATGGCCATGGACATCATCATCATGGTGAGTGTGGTGAGCTTACGAAAACACAGCAAGTGTTTGCGGATTTCGCAAAGGCGGTTAAGTGGAGTGACGTGGCTGATTTTTTAAGAGAGCATTTGGAGCTTTGTTGTTTTTCGACTGTTGTGTTTGTAGCTGCTGCTGTGTGTCCTTATTTGCTGCCGAAAAGTGTTAATGTTAAGGCGGTGCAGCATGTTTTGGCTCTCGTCGCTTTTCCTCTTGTTGGGGTAAAATTTATTTTGTTTCACTTGGTTTTGTGTTTGCGATATTCATGTCAGTTTAAATTGTGTAGTTGATTTTGCTAGAGGTTTTAGTTATAAGATTAGTATTGTGTTGAGATTAGGATAATACTGCGCAGTTGTTTTTATGTAATACAACTGGCAGATAATATGGACTAGCTAGGCGAATGGATCATACCATTGTATGTTTGGCGAAAGTAACTGATGCTGGAACTGGAACTGGAGATGGTGCTGGAGATTATAAAAAGAGATTATTTTTATAAGCTACATAAAGTAACCTTTGGTTTTAAGAGATTATGGAAGATTATTTTTTTTAGAATCTCTTATAAGTTATGTCTGCCAAACAAAGATTATTTTTTAAATAGCTTATTTTTTGAAAAATTAAGCATAATCTCTCAACAATCTTGTGTGCCAAACACAAATATTCATAAGTATGAAATTCTCAAAAATACCAAAACGTGTAGGACGCATCAAACAAATTACCAAAGTTACCAAACAACATGTAGAGTTTAAGTCACCTTTTGAGAGCAATCCGCTAAATATAGTAATAGCAGGACCAGGTCTTTGGTTAAGACTTTTTGTATTGGCATCTTTTGTGTTATTGCCATTTTAGTTGTAGAAATATACTCTGGTGTTCTTTGTTTTTTGTTCTGGCTATATGTAAGCTAACCACCTGTCTTATTCAACCGAGAGTTATTAGGTTGTATAGATATGTGAATATTTTCCTTTCTAAACTAGAGAAATTAAGTACTGTAGTTGTTATCTATGGAATACAATATGGACAAGCTAGATGATTGACAGTTAGTCAAAGTATATACATAGCTTATAGTTGGGTGACTGCTTTTGTGATCAGTTTTGTACATAATAGATGCATGCACAAGGTTTGGAATAGTAACCCTCACTTGTTCTAACGGTTTTCGAAAAGTGAAAACTGAATAGCTGAAAAGTTGTCACATGATTTTGACTTCATATAGGCTGAACGCATATCTGTGAGACTAAAGCTAGTTAAGTTCTTTTCACTAGTCCTAAGATGATTTGAAAATTCAGTGTTGTAGGGCCAACTAAGGAGTTAATGAACGTTTGAAGTATAAGGTGGATGCTTCTTTCAGACTTTTAGAATTATCGACCTGGACCCAGTTTTTATATAGAAATTTATGTACTTCAACTGGAATGACACACAAAAAGCGAAATTGTGGTTTGCAAAGACCTGAAGTAGCCAAGATGATTGTGGAGAGCCAGTTATTAAGGACTTGATTGTATTGTTAAGTTGAGCGCATAAGACATGAATATTGTTTAGTAATCCTTCATAATATACCAAAGATGGTTAAAAGCTTACCGCAGCATGTCTCTTAATTGGAGCTAGTCAACTTGTACAAGGGACTGAGTTCCTCACTGAAAGGCAATAACTAGATTGCTTTTATATGTTCTGTGCTCTAGGATAAGAGCTTTTCTAAATTGTATGGATGATTTGTTCTTACTCATAGCACATAGCTATGTCACGATCAACGATTGCGTGTTTTGGGCTCAACTTAGTGTCATTTTAAGTCTCTCATGTGGTTATGCCATATTCAACAGAGACAGAATATCAACTCATGAAATACAATAATTGTGAATACGCACCATGCCAAGTTGTGTGTGTGTATGAGAGGAGGGGAGAGATAGGTTTAGTCTGCATAATTCAAATATAGGTGACTTTTTTCAGTTTCTGTAATCTGTATTGGTTATTGTGTTAACCTATTCTGTTCTTTTAGACCTTTTTTTATGTTGGAAGTTATGTTTCACTGTGCTGGTAGTTCTTGTCATGCAACACCCTTCTTGAAGTATCCTCGTTTGACAACATCGCATTCCCTTCTTGTGTTTAATGGTTTCTGGAAAACGATTGTTGCCTTATAGGCATATTATCATTCGTCAAGTAAGGGCAAATTTGCTACGTAACAACGATCCTTCATTGTTACAAATATATAGTTACTTGCTTTGTCTGAGCCTGATTCATCCCATCGATAACCCTATTCGAAACTTTAAGTTAGGATTTAAATCATGATCGCCTTCAGTCGCTATGGAGTAGTATAGTTTGAATTGGCACATTAGTTCCGACTTCTTTAGTCTGTCATAATGCTTACCTGTTTAAACTCATCACTCTAGAAATCTTTTATAGAAACCTTTTATGTTTCTCACCTCAGATATCGGCATCATACGATGCACTGTTGGATATTGCTGGTGGAAAGGTTAATATTCATGTGTTAATGGCTCTTGCGGCATTTGCATCGGCATTTATGGGGAACTCATTAGAAGGAGGCTTGCTTCTCGCAATGTTTAACTTGGCTCATATAGGTAGTTACTTCAGGATTGAGTTTTTCACAGATGTAATATGTTCATTGCTACTTTGCTAATGCATACAATTGATTGCAGCTGAAGAGTATTTCACCAGCAAGTCAAAGGTTGATGTCAAAGAATTGAAAGAAAACTATCCAGAATTTGCCCTTGTGCTTGATGTTAATAACCAGAAGCTGCTAAACTTATCTGATCTGAAATACCATGAGGTCCCGGTTAATGAGCTAGAAGTTGGATCATTTATTTTGGTCAAAGCTGGAGAGGTATGAATTTTAATAAGATATATATCATATATATATGTGGGCCTTTTGGAAAAACCTAGTGCATCATTCTAGTTTTCTTTCGCATACTTTGAGCTTCATTTAAATCATGATGCTATATTGGTAGAGATAAAAGTATTAAACTCCTTTGATGTTCCCTTTTTTTTTTTTTTTTTTTTTTTTTTTAAAAAAAAAAATTGTGATCCCTAGACCTATTCTGTACCCATGTTGTATAAAACTCCTTTGGTGTCGCATGTTCAAAATTCAGTTTACTGTTACTTTCCACCCATGTTGTATTTTCTTACAAATTTTTTTAATCACCAGTCATGATGTGTGAAAAGATACAAAATATATCCACACACCACATGACAAGTTTTAAAGATAATGCACTTGCCTATATCCCTTTACAGGGATCACCTTCTGTTGAAAATATTGGTCTTTTCGTAAATTATTAGCTAAACTGAAATAATCTTTTGTTATTTTGGTTAGTCGGTGCCTGTAGATTGTGAAGTTTTTCATGGTAGGTCTACAATTACAATTGAGCACTTGACTGGGGAAGTGAAACCAGTAGAAAGAGACGTTGGTGACAGCATTCCTGGTGGCGCAAGGAATATTGATGGTATGATGATACTTAAGGTAAACTTTTCCTCTCTGTATGTATAAGTGCATGGTGCGGGATGCAGATTCATCCACACCACTTGAACCCCCTCCCCCCATTTTGATAGTATAATGTGTACGTTCGAAATCCATAAATGGCGTATACTCCTTTCTATCTCTTCAGATCAATTTATTAGTCAGCTCCAATGGAATAAAAAAATTTATATCCTCTCACTAATTATGAACCATCAATTTTGGTCTATGGACTTCATTGCTGTTATAAGTGTGTTTGTGGAATCGTGGTACACTTTGAAGTTCTGAGTTTTGTGTTTCTGGTCTTCCAATCCAAATGTTGCCTTACAGGCAAAGAAGACATGGAAAGAATCTATGTTGAACAAGATAGTGCAACTGACAGAAGAAGCTCAGTTAAGGAAACCGACGCTTCAAAGGTGGCTGGATCAGTTTGGTGAAAATTACAGTAAGGCAGTGATCATACTATCAGTTGCCGTTGCCCTTATTGGCCCTATTATTTTCAAGTGGCCATTCTTTAGTACTCCAGGTAATGTGATGTCATTTCCATACGCATGTTTTTTGAAACATTGTCTGCTTTGTGTACAATGAATCTTTCACCTTAAGTTTATCGTGAGGTTCATTCACGATCTCTGATACAACATACTTTCCTTTGCCCTGATAATGATAGTTTCTGCTTAGTATGTGAAATCATCGATACACCCTTTCTTGTTTAAAAGTTATATAGTTGTGTAGCTTGCAGGGGTTCATTTTACAGAGCGTTGGGGCTCATGGTTGCAGCATCACCATGTGCTTTGGCTGTCGCTCCCTTGGCTTATGCTACTGCAATCAGTGCCTGTGCAAAAAAGGTATTGCCAGTTTTAATATGAGAGACTCAATAATGTGGTCTTCCATCCAACATCACTTTAAAAGTTTTGATATTCATGCCTGATAAATGAGCCTAATAATAGGTCTAATCACATTAGTATGACAATTGGTCGCCTTTTACTAGTGGAACAAATTTTTTTTGATAATTTTTCCTAATTTACTCCTAACAAGTAACTACTTCTCTCCTATTAAATTTCCTTTTGGTGCCTGCGTCGTCTTCATTCCTCTCAGCTGATTCCCCATCCATATAAAATAAAAAATCTTTCATTGATTCACCAAATTATACAATCAGTATTTTAAATTAACTGAAAAATCAGTGAAGCATGTGTAAACATTAAATAGGCCCTTTTCTTCATAAATAGGTTAGCATAATTATATTTTTAGGACTCTTCCACTTGCCACCATCAACACCAATAAAATTAAAACATTAATATATAGTTTGTCTCAAGTGATTTAAATGAGGGTTATTTGTGAAGAAGAAACTTAAACCAAAAGTGGTGAAGAGAGATGGAAATATAAACGGAGAACAAAATTGATTTAAGTTATTAATGAAGTGTCCTAATAACACAAAAGGTTGATTCAGTTTTTAAATTTATATACAAGTGTACCAATCAGATTTTAGGTCTAACTTTAGGCATAGTAATTAGGCCTAACTATCATTTGTCTTACATTAAATGTTATGTTTCATGCTCTTAGATGCTCCATCCGATTCGGTTTTTGTATATTCTTATAAAATCCGTAATGCATGCAATTAGAAAGCAGGGTTGCGTCTAGAATTTAGGAAGTATGGTTGCGTCTAACCCTTGTTGAATCCCTGCATCAGTGCTTTGGGGTGCATCATGTGCAGCATTAACCATGTCTCCAAATACCCATGATTATAACAAACTGAATTGGCAATACAAGTAGTGATTTTTCACTAGGAAAGAAGATCACATGAAGGCTTATAAATATAAACGTAAACCCAAGTCTTCAGGTTATGTAGGACATACTGATTGGTAAAATTACGATGAGATTGTATTTGAAGTATGTGCATATTTTATATACTTCAAACATTATGATAACTTGATATTTTTTCTTTCTAATGCTCCTTTGGTTTTGGATGTGTGTGTATACACACACACACACACTTGTGAAATGTACAAATGTTATATAAAAAAAATTCTTTGGGGAGTCGAGTCCCACATATCATTCGCTAGAATCCTGTATTCTTCCAACATAGATTATAACGCATAGCATAGAGAATGATGTCATAAGCATAAAATGACAACAAATGCTGATATGGGTACCAAGGTCATCTCTCCAATAAGCGTGATCAGTCGAATACAAGTTACCATTCTCACATGTTTTGCTTTGTAATTATCCTGCTATGACAGTTAGATACACGAACTTGATAGTTTTATGTTGTTTTAGTGTTTTACTATTAAAATTTATCTACCAAGTATTATCTATATTTTCTGGCCTCACGTTTACATCCCTTTCTTCTATAAACCTAAACAACTATTCCTTCATTTCCCAACATACCTTTCTTCTATAAACCTAAACTACTATTCCTTCGTTTCCCAGATTTTACTGCCCAATGTTTCTTCTGGTCTAGGTTTGACAAATTTATTGTGTGTAGGGGATATTGCTGAAGGGAGGACACATTTTTGACTCTCTAGCTTCCTGCCATACGATTGCATTTGATAAGACAGGGACATTGACAACAGGAGAATTTGTGTGCAAAGCAATTGAGCCGATACATGGACATGTCAGAGGAGGTGAGGCTACAACTTCTTGTTGCGTACCCACCTGTGAGAAAGAAGCACTTGCTGTGGCAGCTGCAATGGAGAAGGGGACCACTCACCCAATTGGAAGGTATTGCTCATTTATGTCATAGTTTTGGATTGAATAATGCCAAATAAAATATTGAACGCTGTCATTGTTTTATAGAATCTATCTTGCCTTTATGTTTACTATATTGGATGCATGTTTATATTTTGTAGAGCTGTTATAAATCATAGTCAAGAAAAAGAGCTTCCTGCTGTTTATGTTGAAAGCTTTGAGAATCTCCCGGGTAGAGGACTTTATGCAACACTGTCTAGCCTTGAGGTAGTGCCTTCCATATCTATAAACGTATCCTCTTAAATACCACATCACTTGCCACGTGTCTCTTATTGTACCAAAAATATTGTAAATACGCGCTACACCAGATGCATAATTCCTATAATTAGGTTTCTCATAGCAAGCAAAATGAATTTTTGTTGCTTTTTCTTCTTTCCCCTTTTTATTTTTATTTTCCTATTTGTTATAGCCAGGTTTTGGAGACCACCAAGAGTTGAAGGCTTCACTTGGTTCCGTTGAATACATCACATCACAATTCAACTCTAAAGCTGAATCACAGAAGATTACTGAAGCAGTGATCAGGTCTTCTCATGGAACTGACTTGGTCCGTGCAGCTCTCTCTGTGAACAACAAAAAGGTGAGAGTTCAATAGATGATAACTTATTATGGTCCTTGATATTCTAACTAATCAGCTATTATTTGCATATATTGTTAATCTGAACAACAAAAGTAACTTCAATTATTAATATGCTCATTTCCTTCTGATGTTCGTTAGCGGATACTAATCTTAGTCTTGTATATTCCCTATGTGCAGGTGACTCTTTTTCACTTTGAGGATAAGCCTCGAGTTGGGACAAAGGATGTCATATTGGAATTGAAGGAACAAGCAAAGCTTCACGTAATGATGTTAACTGGTGACCATGAGCTTAGTGCACGCAGGGTTGCCAAGGCAGTGGGCATTGATGAAATTCATTTTGGCCTAAAACCTGAGGATAAACTCAATCATGTGACCAGCATCCCTAGAGATACAGGTGAGCTTCCTTTAGCCGTTGCTTCTAAGCTTCTTGTTAGCATTTTTAGGATGCGACATTCTCTTCATACATCAATCTGTTTTATATCATAAACACCGAGCTAATATCAATGAGGAACCAATTAGAGGCCACAAACATTTGATCCGACGTGTCATATAGGTTCATATGAAATTTTTAACTCATAATAAGGCTACGGCTTATATGCTTTTTCTGAAATTATCTACTCTTTCATCTCATAGGTGTGTAAGTGGATTTATTACTACATGTTATATGTATCTACTCTTACTAATATCCGAGTAAAATTATCCTTTTACCAATTAATTTACTTATATATATATTTATATGACTTCCCCAATATAGCAGCCTGTGTATTGAGAATTGTAAATAATACTAATTGTTTTGGTTGTGCTGCAGGAAGAGGTCTGGTAATGGTTGGTGATGGTATTAATGACGCACCTGCACTAGCTGCAGCAACTGTTGGTGTTGTGCTAGCCCAACGTGCCAGTGCAACTGCTATAGCTGTTGCTGATATATTGCTACTTCAGAACAATATTTCTGGTGTTCCCTTTTGTATTGCAAAATCTCGCCAAACGACCACCCTGGTACCTTATTAATAATCATTCAATTGTCATAATATGTCAGTTTTGCTTAAGTTGTATATTTGGTTTGACTCCCTTTTGCTTGCAGGTGAAACTGAATGTGGCACTTGCCTTATCTAGCATTATGATGGCCTCTCTTACTTCCGTAATGGGCTTTCTCCCTCTCTGGCTTACGGTATAAACTGCTTGCCACTTTTTCTATCAGTTACCATTCATCACAAAGTGGTTTGGGTAGTGTTTGGTAGGTCGGAATGAAAGATGGAATGGAATAGATCATTCCAGTGGAATGTAAAAATGCTGTTTCTTTCCTTTCTTGCAAAGGAATAGTTATTCCATGAAGAATCCCATTCCACCTGTAACCAGGGGCGGAGCCAGAAATTTTTTGTCGAGGGGGCACACTTTGATAAATTTTAGAAACTACACTATAAATTGGTACATAACGGGGGCAAATTATGAAAAAAGCCAAATATTTTCGAAATTTTACACTACTTTTTTTTTCGCTAGGGGGGCACCTGCCCCTTGTGCCCCCCTTGTATCTCCGCCCATGCCTGTAACCACTATTTCATTTCTTAGGCAGCCCATGGTTATTCTTCATTCCAGTCCACCCATATTTACCATTATACACTCTTAACGGTTATCATCCTAGTTCAAGTGTTCAACATAAATATGATAACATGCCTTAAAATTCACTTTTCATTTCCAGTTTGCATTTTTATTGAAAGGCCTGTTAGTGTGTCACTAGTTTTCAGGCATGGAAAATTCAATGAATTATAATCACCGAATGCAAGAAAACTTAAGAGACCTTTCTTCAGGCACATTAAATCAATAGCATAGCTGCTATATAACTCTATATGCTAATGTGTTTTAATTATAATCTCAAAGAGAATATTTATGTACCAGGACTTCTTAAATATACGATGTTAGGTGCTCGAATTCACCTTTGGGAGCTATTGTACTTTAAGCTATTTATTAAATACTATTGTTAAAATTGAGTTATACGCTTTTTGCATTATGAAGGGTATTTATGTCATTGCTCATTAATTTCGTTATTTTCCTACGTCTATTACTACATACCAAACAACATCTGTTATTGTTTAATCCTTTCAACATGATTACTAAAGATGTCAGCAGAAGGGTAATGAGTTATGACTCATTCAATTACTATGTTCAGTCCATCACCTCATCCATTCCTTTCTGTTATCATACCATTTCGCCAACCAAACATACCCTAGGTGTTTTTTACATCATATATAGTTAGCTTCTTGAGTATGTTATAGTCTTTACATATGCATATCATGATTCTCTAAATTTGCAGGTCTTACTCCATGAAGGTGGGACTCTGCTTGTTTGTCTTAATTCTATCCGTGCTCTTGAAGATCCGTCATGGTCATGGAGAGCAGATATTCTACAAGTATTCAATAAATTCAAGTCTCTCCTCACCTTCTTGACTAGAAACACTCCCACAATACAGGCTGCACCTTCGTAATTTTGCAACCACATCAGTTATAGGTACATACACTCTACTGCAACTACTATAGCTCCTCAAGGTGGTATTTAGTCATTTAGGGTAGACTTTTCATGTAAATTATTAATTTTGCACAACATTTTCCATTCAACAACTATTAATACAAAATAAAGTGAAATCATATCGTCTGTCCCTGTTATGCAACTTTTTAAGCGTAGTCCTAGTAAACTATATAAAAGCCAATGGAGGGTTGGTTTTTCTAGTCAAACGGCATTAATCAATACAAAGCAGTTAGTTTGTTGGAAGCTGGAATCACAAGATGGTAGATGACTAGATGGTGATTATGACAACATTGATAGTGATAACCGACCATCTATTACTGATTAAACTAAACCAATATCTTTTTTTAAAAGTTTAGTTCTATGAAAATTGCTTTATGATATCAAAACTACCTGCTAATTACTATTATCATTAGGAACAAATAGTTTATATGCATTTGGGTCCATTAAACTCTCTTATCTCCTATCGTTAAGGGTATTTTCGATGTTTAACATTTAATCGACCCGTGTGGATGGATGCAGAGAAAATATCTTTGGCCCAAACCAACCATGGAGAAGCTTTAGTGGTCATGTAAACTTGAATACACTTTGTTAGTTTGTTGGTGATCCCAAGTATATGGGTAGGGACAAAAAGATGGAAAAGTGAAAGAGAGCAGAACAATTATTAGTTAGTTATGCTATGATGATTGTAGAAGATGCTTTCAAAGATGTACATTTTGACCAAAAAGAAAAAGGTCCCGTGTGAGTTTGCACTGCAATCAAATTAATAATCTGTTACCTATTTGATTTCGTGTTGTCTTTCAACTTTCCAACTAACGTTTTAACTTGATTTTTCTCATTAATGCTCTACCTTCCCTTGGTACTAAAATGTGTTATTAATCCTATAGAACTAATTAGCTTGATTGAGGAATGGAGATGCCATTTAGTTTGTATTGTTTGTTTTAGTGGTCTGTTTTGTTTAACTGTAGAAAGGGTACATCTTGGTCCTTAATCCATGAATTTGTGTCACTTCTTTGGTTCTAATAAACAGTACATACTTTTTCTTTTATGAAATACAGTGTTAAGTTAACAAGATGCAAGAATACTGATAGGCCCTTTAGAAGATTTTGGTAATGCTTGTTAAATTTCTAAATCACCTGGCTTTGGTATTTAATATGTACGTGGTATATTATAACATTTTTAGTTATAAGCGTTGTAAGGAACGTAAGTGTAGAAACCAGTGAGAAGGATATCTGGAAAATCGATGTTCTTAAGTGTTTATTGAAGAAACCGTGTAGTTTGACCTGGTGCTTGTATTTGTATTCTATAACACGTAACATCGATAAGTTTGTATTGAGATCAAGAATTGAAAGAGTTGAAAGGGACAAGGTTGTAAAGAAACCAAAGAGAGCCACATATAAACATGGTTCAGTGTTCTTGGATCTTTTTCATTAAATTAGGTTCACATTAATAAAGAACTATAGTTTGAGTTCTGAGGTACGACTATATTCAATTATTTATGCAAAGTAAATTACCGAAAACTATTAGAATGTGTCCATGTTCCAAATAATCACTTGATTCTGTAGCTATAAAATGGTTATTTATTAGATAGAAGAGGGAAACAAAGAAGGGTCAACATGTATCGACCCGAACTTATATTGACATGTTCTTAAAAGAACTCGTTTTGACGCCTTTAACTATGATAAAAAAAAAAATAATAATAATAATAAATAAAAAAATAATAATAATAAATAAATAAATAAATAAAAGAGGATATAATGTTGCCATCTAACATGCCATTGAAGGATGTTTACATCCTCATGAGAGCTTATACTCTGTAAACATAGAAAATGTCACCGTGTTAGTGTACCCAAAATCGATTTAAGGCTACTTTGACGCCTTATCTGTCGATGCAACATTCATTTTAGAATGTTTATGAAAATATTACGTTAATTCATACAAGTTATGTACATTATGTTGTCGATTTTCTTTTTATAAAATTGACAAATTCTTAAGTTTTAATCTTCTTCCAAAATGAGGAATGGAGAGCAATGCACTCCACCACAACCTGCTCCAACATGTTGGTGGTTTGGCACCTATGACATAACATGTCCACACACCTAACACTTGACGCAACCTCCACCAAGGTTGTAAATATCGCTCGGCGGTACCGTGGCGGTCGACCCCCGAAATCCGCCATATCAGTCTTGGCGGCGCCATGGCGGTGACCATAAATTATAAAGGAATATGAAAAAAAAAACCCTAGATCTAGGCTAGATCTGAAATGAATATGAAAAAAAAAACCCTAGATCTGAAGTTAAACGGCGTTGACCGGCGTGAATCTGAAAAAAAAAAAAAAAAAAAAAAAAAAAAAAAAACCCAGATCTGAAGTTGACCGGCCGCCACCAAGGCCGATTTTTGACCGATTTTGACCGCCAAGCTCCGATTTTGACCAAAAACGCCAAGTTAGACCGATATGGGAAATATCGTGGCGGTGAACCACCGAAATCCGCCATGGCGCCGCCATATCGGCCGCCATGGCCGATGTTTACAACACTGACCTCCACTAGGGATCACTTAGATCCGTTAATGGGTACAATAGGCTGGGACGAACCGAAAGCTTTATTGAATATCAATTGTTTATAAGCTAAATGTAGAACTCACTTCAAAAAGCTAGCTCAAAAAAGGAGAGGACACCTAGACTTTATAAACCACCAACTAATCTCATATTTGGCCAATGTGGGATCGTAACAATACGCCACCCTTTGAAGAACCAACGTCATCGTTGGTCACAGCTATGTTGGTCATGGTTGGCACCCTCTTTTTGGGTCCAAGCCACCACTCCATAGGCCACCACTCCGAGTGTTGGAACTTCGAAAGGTAGGGTTGTCTCTGATACCAATTGATACGAACATATCTCCTACTAGGCTCGTATCGATGTTTATAAGTCCAAGTGTAGAACTCACTCAAAAAGCTAGCTTGTAAGAGAAGAGAAACCTAGACATTATGAACCATCAACCAATCACATACTTGGCCGATGCGGGATCATAGCATCCCATGCCTTTTTCATGTTTTCTAGTTTTGCAAAATAATTACCATTTTTATGTTAATTCCTACTCATATATTTCATAATGAACAAATTAACATTAAATGAACTAATATATTCCATATGAGATTTTCTATTGAGTTTATTTAATTATAAAATATATTCAATTAAGGTAATTTATAAGTCCTTTAAATGAAATATTTAATTTAAAAGACAAGTTTGAGAAAAATAAATGCACATTAACAATTGCCTTTAAGACACCAGTTAGACAAACTCATTCCATAATTATACAAAGCCATAAAACCTACCACTAACAATTAAGCATATAAGTTCCAAAATTTGCAAGTTTATAAAACTGGAGGCCTAAATATATATCAAAAGATATACAAAATCAGAAGCCTTTCAAAATCTAAAATAACTGCTTTACCAGCTTTTACTTTAAAAACACATATGGTTAGATATTAAGAGCGTCTCATCTTTACCCCCAACGCCCATGGTTAGATAATATCTTTGACAGCGTCCCACTAATAACGTATATATTTAGTTAGTTAACTCAGCAATAATTAGTTATATATCTGGATACAACTAAAAAGGTAATGATATCTCAACGACTTTAACTATTTCGCATTTGACTTTAACTAGTTGTGCTCGGTTTTTTCGGTCACACACTCACATCCGTATAACTAAAAAGTACATAAAAAGCAAAACGTTTGTTATAAAAACACATGTGTGCACATATATTTGACCTTTGAATTTATTTAAAACGAATCTTATATCTACGTTAGGTGTCAAAAGCGTGTAAGATTGCATTCAAATCTGCAAGCTGTACTTCACTCAATAATTCAACCAAATTCAGTTACAAGTTTTTTTCAACGACAGTTTTGTCAATTAAATTAATACTTATTTAATTATTTTAAATCCAATTTATTGAATATCTATATTTCGTTGAGCAAGCAACAACAATTTAACCAAAGCTAATCATGGTTTAACCAATATTCAATATCTAATCCATTAGACCATTACTATACAAAAATACAAAATTATTCATATTTTTCTTGTTGGGCACATTTCATGATTTAACCAGAACGAACATCTCGATGTACATTTCCCATATTTTCATATCATCATCACCTTCTTTTAATGTTGATCATCACCATCAACAAATTTAATTTAATTTTATCCATAAACAAAAAATAAATAAACTAAACCCACAACCCTATTTCCCACAGCCACCAACCCTAAACCCATCGCCAATAATATAATTCCTCACTTCCATTCTAATCATCTCTTGCATCACCGCCAAAAACTCCGCATCAAAAGCTGGCGGCGCCGCCACAGCAGCCGGAGGCGCTGGCACTGCCGACGACGCCTCACTCGACTCCGCTCCAGGAAGCGACAAAGTCAACGAAGTGGGCGGGTCGTCAACTATAACGGCGGCTGGTCTAGCCGCCGCCATATAAACGTGCGAACTAGAATTAGTTCGCACACTGGAGTCACTAACATCAGACCCGGAAGGACTCCCGGGGTTAAAACAAAACCCGGAAACGGGTAAACCTGTCCCGTCACTAACGGACCTTTTTAACAATGGTTGTTGTATAGCAAAATCATTAAACTCTTCATTAGTCATTGAGGAACATTTTCTTTTTAAAGTAGAGTTCCAGTGGTTTTTTATAGCGTTATCTGTTCGGCCAGATAACAAACGGGCTATAGTAGCCCATTTGTTACCGAACCGTGCGTGGGCCCGGAGGATAGTTTCGTCTTCCTCCGGGGTAAACGGACGGTGTTCAACTTGTGGTGACAATTGGTTGCACCACCTTAAACGACAAGATTTCCCGGATCTTCCTGGGATTGTTTTGCTAACAAGTGACCAGTTCCTAGGACCATGTTTTTCAACTAGTTGTTGAAGCATTTGGTCTTCTTCGGGGCTCCAAGGACCTTTGATCCGATCCATTTTCTTTTGTGTGTGTGTGTTTTTTTTTTAATTTTGTTTGTGTGGAGTTTGAAGAGGATTGTTGTGTAAAACGTGGGTTATATATAGAGGTAGTGACTGTGAGGAAATGAAGGGTGACAGGCTGTGAGTTTAATAAAGAGGTTAGTGTTTGGGATCCAGCTGGATAACGAACACGCGTCATATATTTGCCTTGTGCCCGTTTACACATATACTGCTAGTTTCATTTTCTTTAAAATCATGAGAATCTTATTCTGGATTTTTTTTTTTAAAAAAAAAAAAATCAAATTCGCAATCAACTTGTTCCAAAACGAGGATAATAATAACGGTGCGCGTTACCGTGGACTCGTATATTTTATTTTTCGCAATACGAAAGTTACAGGATATTTCGGTTATCATCTACATTTAAACTAGGGTGGTAGTTTCTAGACATAACACGAAACCCGACTTAAAATCGACATGAAAATTAACAGGTTCGGGTCAATTCTAAATAGATTTCGGGTCGGGTTTAGGTCGATCTATCTAATCCGTTTATTAAACAGGTCAGATTCAGGTTGATAATTATTTAAGTGGGTCGATCCGTCAACCCGTTTAAAAGTTTTTTTTCTTAAACTAAAAATTAATATTTTATTATACGGGTTAAACGGGTCGACCCGCAAACCTGTTTAATTTATGTAATGTGCCAACTTTTGTATATAAAATAAGTTAAATGGGTCAACCCGAAACCCGTTTAACCTATTTAACCCATGTAACCTATTTAACCCGCCAACCTAAGTATATATACGGGTTAAATGGGTCACGTTCGGGTTATATGTAAACAGGTTAAGGTTGACATAACTAACGTGATGATTTAAATGTGTCAGGTTCGGGTTGAGGTTTTCTAACCCGCTAACCTGTCAACTCGAACCCGCCAACCCGAACTCGACCCAAATTGTCGTCCCTAATTTAAACCGAAGACTCAACTTTCAAGGTAACCTAAATAAGAAAGACCTAATTTATTTGCCTGTTTATATTGTATTATAAATTTAATCTATGATTTGTTTAGAGCATGGGGTACAAATGCGCCGTGGGTGGCGCCATCACCACCAGCCAAGCAAAACCGACTGCGCACCGTATCGGTGGTGGCGTCGTCGGTACTCGCCCCGCAGCCACGGCTCAGCGCCGTTGCCTTTTTTTTTTTTTTTTTTTTTTTTTTGAGCTTGTAAAAATCGTGTTTTATGAAGGCTGTGTTTGTTGTGTTGTGTTGTGTTTGTGTTTTGTTTTGTTTTTGTTTCTTTTTTTGTTTTTTTTTTTCTTTTTTGGTTGTGTTTTGCAGGTAGCACCGTAGCAGTAGGAAGAAGATGACCCCTTTTTGGGCTTGGGCTTGGGCTTTGCACACAGTATTTGGGCTTGAACGAGCATTTAATTATCTTTCTATAGATAGTCACTTTAATATATTTTCAACATTTTCTTTTGTTTTTTTCGTTACTGAAATTTTCATAAAAACACATGTGATATTACATATCATATGTGATTTAACACTAATATCACATATGATATTACATATATATATATATATATATATATATATATATATATATATATATATATATATATATATATATATATATATATATATATATATATATATATATATATATCTTAACTACATTATAATGCATTTAATCCATTCCTAAAAAGGAAGTCTTAAAAAATTAAGACCAAAAACATTTCTTTAATTGGAAGGATTTCAAACTAACACATACATATAAATAGGAGT
Organism: Artemisia argyi; assembly: GCA_030686995.1. NCBI lineage: Eukaryota > Viridiplantae > Streptophyta > Magnoliopsida > Asterales > Asteraceae > Artemisia > Artemisia argyi. Next base: position 65,262,466 of record CM060689.1, read on the forward strand.
TACATTGCATTATAAATTTTAATCTCTTTAATTGTAGGAGCCATTAATATTTATAAACCTCATTAACTTGCAATACTCATTTAATCAATGTTATATAACAGCCCATTTAATCAATGTGATATAACTACCTTTTAATGCATATTTCATATATATAAAGGCAATTGATTTGCACACTCAAGTTTTTTATTGGGACACTCTAAATTATGCATAACTTAGTTGTACAGTGTTTACAGTATGCTTTATATAGTTGTACTGTGAGTGTCCCAATCAAAATAAGGAGTGTGCAAATCACCTCCCATATATAAAGCCAACAAACTAACCCACCAACTAACACAGTTTCTTTTCAGCTTCTAAACACACATTACACTATTAATAATTTAAATGTTCTAATTATAAAAAACATATATCTACTACGTTTTAAAGTATTTTTGGACAATGCTAAATAAGGAGGGTTTAAAATGAAAAGCATTTGCTCGTCACAAACATAATCACCGGGTACCCGCCGCCGCATTGCACGGGTACCCTTCTAGTTACATTATAATGTATTTGGCACATCTATATTTAGAAGTCTTAAAATGTTTAAGACTAAAAATATTTCTTTAGTAGGAAAGATCATACACATATAATTAAAAGTCTAGAAATTTAATTGTCTTTAAAAAGTCGGGGTTGTTACAAGTATAACTTTCAATGCTTGTAATCTTTTAAGACTTACAAGAAAAGAAGTATAGTGTACACCACTTTAATGCATATAATTTTCAGATTTACAAGATAAGTAGCATAGTGTACACCACTTTAAAGCACATATTAAAAAAAATAATGTTATTTAATGTAGTCAATTAATTAACTGGTCAATAAATACAATTAGTACATTTATTAAAACACCCCTTAAATAAGAAATACAAATTATCAAGCATATTGTACAACCAAATTAAGCACAATTCTTACATTAAATGTCACTAATACAAATAATTAAGCATATTATGCAAATATTCAAGCCCGAATAGACAACGGGCCAAATGGGCTTGAGCCCGAATGGGTGCGGGTCAAACGGGCACGGGCTAAACGAAATTATTGATATCCGTAAACTTATTGTCAAAAAGAACATAATAAACTAAAACACATGATTCAACGGAAAATTTAATTTCAAGGTACCCGTCGCTGCAACACGCGGGTACCCTGCTTCATATATGATATATCACATGTGATTTTTTAATGCAAATTTCAGTAACGAAAAAACGCGAGAAAAAAAAAACTTTTTTTGTTGAAAGTATATCAAAGTGCCCATCTATAGAAAGACAGTTAAATGCTTGTCGCGATGGTGTAATTATTTTTGCTTAACAATTAACGGTTTAAAAGATATTTAAATTATAAAAAATATATTAAAATGTTGTTAATCTCAACCATTGATTTCTTTTTAGATGAATGGTGGAGTTGAGTCCCTTAATATGTAAGAAAAGTTTGTTATTTAAAATAACTCTCCTTTTTAGATTTTTCTAACCATATAAAGTATTTTACTTATTGGTTGAATTTATATAACATTTGCAATTTTTATTTTTTGCAAAGAGCAAAGATATCTTAAAAAAAAAAAAAAAAAAAAAAAAAAAAAAAAAAACTGTTACAACACATAACCACACAACTGCAATGGACATGCCCATCAGCATACTAACAAATACTAGAGATCTCAGACAGCTCCTATCTCAGATACCACTGAAACAAACAGAACAACACACATACTCATCTTTGCAATAAAACTTCAAATGAACAAAAACAAATAAATTACAATTCGCCCATAATGTACCAAAACCATAGCTTCATAACTACATGTCCTACCCATTTCCCCACCAAGATCATTCAACCAACATCCACAATGATCAAGGGGAAAGAATGGATAGGCATCATTATGGAGGCTATAGCAACTATTCCCCTCCAAACAAGGGCTATACCAATTGCCTACGTTTCCATCTTAGCAAAGCTAAGAGGCATCAACAACTGGGAACACACACCTTGAATGAGAACCATTGTAACCTCCTGTAGAAGTGTATTGTTTGGACCAAGTAGGTTCATCTTTCACACCTCACTATTCTAAGCAACATACACTCCCCTCCAAACTCACTTACCTTACTCAGATGGTAACCTACTTTATGGAGCATTAATAACTATAACTGAAGCATGTCCAATTAGTTCAGTACCTAACAAAGCCAACTGAGATACTAAATTGGTATACTCAGTAATATAGCTATTAATGTCCAAGATACAAGGCCTTCATCTGAAATGAGTTTTGATAACTAAGGCATCTGTTTGACTTCAGTATGCCTTAAACATGGTCAAAACCGTAAAATTGGTGATTATTTCGTGCACCTCATATATCTGTTGTGCATGTCTTATTTGAATAAAAGTGGAATTCCTTCAATATTCATATGATCCAACCAAAATAAAAGCAACCAATGTTGTTTTTTATATGGACCAATCAATGCAGGAAACTACCTTATGACCATTTTCAACCAAACCATGGAAACTAAAACACACAATGTTGATCCAAACAGTCCACTTGTGAATTTGGGAGTCCGCCACTTGTAATAGAACATTCAAAATATTAGCCTTTTGCAATCCAACTAAACTATCAAGTCAAGATTCACACAAATTCAACTACTACCAGCACTTATAACTGCAGTTGTTTTATCCACATTCAAACTTATCAGCTTCCATTTGATCATTTTTTTCACAATCTTAAAATAAGAGTTTCTTCATTTCTTTTTCATTCTGAAACAGTATTAAGTTCCTTTCATGCCACACATTGTACACACAAGCTGTAGTTCCAATCTTACTCATCACACTTTTGATCCAACCAAAATAAAAGCAACCAGTTTGACTTTTGTTCAACTTTGACTTAAAATAATTTTATGCGTGTTATATAATACTTGATGCAAAATATATAAATTAATTAGATTTTAAATTTATTTTTATTGATATAATTTTCATCAAGTATTATATAACACAACTAAAAATATTTAAGGTCAAAGTTGAACAAGAAAACCAAAAAAAGTCAAATTGGACAGTTATTATGGGACGGAGGGAGTATTCCATTTAGCTATAATATCCTGTGTCTGCAGTCTTTTGTGTAGAGCTAACCACATGATGAAGGTATGTCTTGGAAGACATTGAGAAAACCACACTATCTTATGCCATTGGATGATAGGATAGTTAATCCTCATATCAATCCAAACATCCCTAATCTTGAATTCAACAGTCTTGACCTTCGTTGTTCTCCAAACAACTTTGTCTTGCACACCATTAAGGATAGGTGTATTGTACATAGAGAGCATTTGAAATTTGTTATACCATTCAGTAGGCTATTTCCAGCAGCCATCCACAATGAGATCAACAACTTTGTCTATGTCTTTGAACCTTGCATTATAAATTTCTCTTTTTGTAATGAACTTTGAAATGGGCCCGTGCTTATTCCATGTGTTATACAATACAAAAGTCATATTGTCATTACCAATAACATGAAATATATGAGGTCTTGGCTTAGTCCTTAGTACCATGAGGTTTCTCCATCCCCAACTGTCACCATCATTTACAGTCACATCCCAAAGGTTTCTTTCTTTAAGTTTGACTCTATTCAACAATTGCACCAAAAGATTCGGTTTTTGCTCCACAATTTTCCAAATATTCTTCACATGTAGCACCTCATTCCATTCTCTGTGGGGCTTTAGCCCTAAACCACCTTGGTCTTTTGGTCTGTAGACAATCTTTCAGGCTATTTATCCTTCCCATTACCCTGATTCCAAAGGAACCTTTTTAGAGCTTTATCAATTTCATTCACCATGTCTTTGGCAATAAGTAGATAGAATCCCAGTAATTTTGCATTGATGCAAGAATAGATGAGATGGTGTAACACCCCCAAAATACCGCAGCGGAAGACTGTGTCACTGAGGGTGCTACTTCATAATACAAAGTACAAGTTATAGAAAACGAACTCTATATGAGACGTTTTGAAAAGTTACCATTCGATTAATGAATTCAAAGTTACAAACATGAGATTCCAAAGTATGATACATAAATGTATACAAAGTTTTGAATGGTAAATGATAAAAGCGTAAGTCTTCAGAATATGCAGCTTGACTCTAAGTTCCACGCACTAGCTATCGCCTTACTAACCTGAGATAAACATGCTAAAGTGTCAACACAATGGTTGGTGAGTTCATAGAGTTTGTCTTAAAACAGTTGAAAAAGCCTCAAAAGAATGTTCACATAGCAAAGGCATTGTGAATCCACTCAGTTACAAGTCCCGCCATAAGAGACTTGTAACCTGTGTGTTCACAACCCACTGCTAACATATAGTATAATAAAGACATGTATAAGTTCATCAAGACAATTAAGCAATTAGAAGTGAGTCTCTACTTCATCTCCGAAGACCTCACTTTTATGATGTATCCAAACATTCGCAAATGTTAGGATGTATCAAAGACAACTGGGAGCCACTTCCCAAAGAAAACTGGGAGCCACTTCCCAAAGATAACTAGGAGCCACTTCCCAAAGATAAAAGTTTACTGGGAGCCACTTCCCAAAGTATAAAACAGTCATGTATGTATGAAATCAAGTATAATGCAATCAAGTATAAGACAATCAAGTATGAAACAATCAAGTATAAATGTTTTGAGTATTTGTACAAGTAAGCAAGTAGTTGTGCATGTATCCCCCCCCCCCCCAAGAGTTAAAACAAGTATGAAAAGTGTAGGGGCTATGACTTACCTTAAGTCTATGTAATGAGAAATGATAGTGGTAGTCGAATCGCGAAAGTCTCTAAGAACAGCCTATAATAGAACGTTGCGACTTAGGTTTGGAGTAACGTCTAAGGATACGAAGAGTTGCCCATATATGTCTTGCATATAGTTCATGATGTAGTACTTAGTATATAGTGTAAGTCTTTAAGTATAAATGGTTTATGAAACATGTATAGGTTGTATATCTCTTACTACCGTTCGGGCCGACATAATTCAGAAGTCATGGAGTAAACGTTCGAGGAGCCAGGACACTTTAATTCGTAAATCCACAACTCATCTCGACGGCTTACTTAATGAACTCCTCACATGAGGCTCCCTACTATTGTAGTATTTGATAACATATATATAAGTTTTGATCTTTAAAAGTTATATGGTCTTTAGCCGTGGCTTTGCCGTGATCTTGGTCATTGTTACCATGGTCTTGAGACTCAACCTTGGCTTTAGCCATGGTTGTGGTCTTGGCTTTAGGTCATTAGACCTCTTGGTCTCATCTAATTATAATGATTATATAGTAACTTTGGTCTAAAAATGGGCTGTTAAGAATTTGAAGAAAATATCTCTCGAAAAGCGTTTTCAGGGCTCGAGCTTCTTTGTTCCTGAACGAAAACGTCGTTCCGGACAACTTTCATGTTTTAACTTTTTGATGAATCGGACCAGAAGGGTGACTTTCAAAATGGCAGAATGCAAAACAGTAGGGTATAGGCAGTTTCGGCGTTTTGGTTTCGCTAACTTCTTTTGGCCGTATCTTTTGACTCGGGTACTCGTTTTGGGTGATTCAAATTGATATGTTTTCCTTTTGAAGTCCTTTATAACAGTAAGTAAGTGTCAAATATCATAGTTGTACTATTTTGGTCGTGGTTCTCCATAAAAGTCACTAGTTTACTTGTTTAAATAACATAAGTTAATATATATATACCATAACTTGTTTTACTTGTTTTTATACATCATGAACATAATACAAAGACCATATATAGCATGAAAGAAACACAATAAGTATGAAAATGATATTGAGAAAGAAAGTGTAATAGGATTTCTCACAACTTTTGGCTTTCTAAAGAAAGGAAGTCAAGTATGGAACTAGGACACTAAACCTATGCTTGCAAACCCTTCACCACAACTCTTGTAACCCTTGCTAGTCTTGATCTAACCCTTGTGAAAACCATTTAACTTCAGCCCTAGTAACCTTGTGTAGCTCCTAATTCAACCATGGAATCACCAAACAAACTTAAGAACTAGGTAGAGAATACTAAGACCTTGAACTTTGTAGTGTAACTTGTATATTGAAGATCAAAGGATCATGGTGCTAGGATTAAAGGGTGTGGCATTTTTATTGATGAAGAAAGAAACGAGAATGAGTTTTCTATGTCATGAATGAGTTATTTATATAGGCTAGGATGAGGAGGTTAGGAAAGTGTTAGGAAAGTGCCTAAACTTGGTGACCAAGTTGTAAATAAGTATGATCTAATGGCTAAAGTCATGAGATGAAGCCACAAGTGTGAATCCCCACCCCCTAAATGGCGGTTCATAAGGGATAAGGGTGACTAGATGATGACTCTTGGTGCTATCTTGCTTAGTTTGTGCATTTTGACTCCGTAAAATGCTAACCGTAAGTTATTAAGCCACGAAACGTAAAACCGGGTATCCTAAAAATATGAAACTTGAAAGTATGGTTAAACATGTCAATATACTCCATAATAAAATATAAAATGAGTGGTAGGTTCTATTGGGTTGCTAAAACCCTGCTAAAACTGAAAACACGGGTCTAAAACGCGTAATTCGCGTAAAACGCTGAACTGGAAAACCTAAAATTCCAAAACTTTTGGAATTGTCCTAAAATGAGAGAAAATCATATTTCTATTGTTTATAATGTTTTATGGACATATCGGGATGCTAGAATGACGTTTAAACCTAAAAGTAAATCTCGGACACGGCTTTGTGATTTTTGAAGAAATGATCCGACGAGTGTCAAACTCTCGGATTATCATTAAAATAGTTTAACTTACGAGAATATGAAATAAAAATTTCGGGAGTGAATAGTAAAAAGTGAATAGTAAAAATGAATAGTGAAATTTTCGGGAATAAAAGTTAACCTGAAATTGCGAATTGTTACAGATGGGCTGAATCCTCCCAGCCTAAAATAAGAATATGTTCTTCCAGTCACCAATTTTGGCTTTCACCTTATCAATCGAAACCTTGTAGTCTGTAACACTTAGGCACTTTGCTAGAAGAGGGACACCCAGGTATCTCATAGGTAATTTTCAAATAGTAAAAGGAACAATGCTCAAAAATTCTCTTTTTAAAGGCTCTTGAATGCTCCCAAAAATATGGTACTCTTCTTCAGGTTAGAGAAAAGGCCAAAATAATTACTAAATTCAGTGATTGATTCCTTAGTGATTCTTAAAAATTGTACATCCCCAAGACAGAAGACCATTAAATAGTCTACAAAGCATAAGTGTGTGAGCTTAATTTATTTGCAACCCAAAATGATATCTGAATCTACCATCCAACTGAATGTTCTTATTAATGATCAAAGTGAGTACCTCCATTACAAAGGTAGATAAAGGGCAAATTATTAAAAATATATATATATATATATTATACTTGCCACTGTTTCTTTTTTTTGCTTTTGAGGGTAATTTTCTTTCAAATTCATACTATTTAGGGTAATATGTGACATTTTTGCCTTTCGGGAAAAAATAATTTGTATTAGCTAAGAGGGGCAAAAATGTCCAAAAATTTCGCAAAATACCCTAAAGAGGATGAATTTGAAAGAAAATTACCCTCAAAAGCAAAAAAAATAAAAATAAATAAATAAATAAATAGTTGTCTATCCAGAAGATAAAATAGTGGCAAGTATAATATTTTTTTTTAATAATTTTCTCGTAGATAAATAAGGAGATATAGGATATCCTTGTCTTAATCCCCTAGCACCATTAAAGTAACCGTGAGTTTGACCATTCACATAAATTGAGAATGCAAAAATAGTAATGCATGTCATAATCCAATGAACCATTTGAATATGAAATCCAAACTTTGTAAGAATTGATTTAAGGAAAGACCAGCTGGTTGATCATAAGTGTTCTATAAGTCAATCTTTAAAGCACATCTCTTAGCTCAATTATTCCCGTTATAACCTTTCAAGAGATCTTGTGTAATTAGAATATTATCCTGAATGTATCTACTAGGATGAATGCACTTTTGTTAATCACAACCACCTTTTCCAAACTATCTTTGATCCTATTAGTAAGAACCTTGTTGATGCACTTGTATAAAACACTAAAACATGCAATGGGTCTGAAGTTAGATACCTTGTTTGGTGTAGGAACCTTTGGAATTAATGATATAACAGTAGCATTGATTTCTTTCAATAGCTTGCTTGTTTGGAAGAATTCTTTAATGGCATTGCATACATTCACTCCAACTTCTGACCATGCTTTCTTGAAAAAACATGATGTAAAACAATCTTGTCCACGTGCCTTTGCAACATCAATGTCAAACATAGTTTTTTTTATCTCATCACTGGTGACCTCATTAATCATAACAACTTCAGTTTCACTCAATTGATTAACAAACATGTCATCCAAGCCCTCCATGTGATGTGTATCAGAATTAGAACCCAAGAACTTTTGAAAATGCTTTAGGAATTTCTCAAGAACCTCTTCACCATGAAATTTATACCCATCTTCATTGAAAATGCTTTCCACTCTATTTTTGTGTTTCCTGCATTTAAGACTTTTGTGAAAATAAGCAGTATTCTTGTCTCCTTCCATTAACCACCCAGTTTTGGTTTTCTGAGCCAAAAGCTTGTTTTCATCACATACTACCTCTTTGTATTCCATAAGAATCACAACTTCCTCTTCTCTCAAAACAACATTCAAAGGATCACTATCAATTTTAGTTTGCCATTTCTTGAGCTTTTCTTTTAGCAGAACCAAAAAAGATTACCATTTCCCTAATTCAATCTGTTCAAAAGCTTTTTGAGATTTTTCAGCTTTTTAACAATTCTCAACATTTGAAAACCTTCCACATCTGCTTTCGATTACTTTTGAACTGTAGACGAGAATTCAGGTTTATCCACCACATAGTTAGCAAATCTGAAAGCTTTCTAGTTCTTCATTAACCCTTCTAGAATAACAAGCATAGATGTACTGTGATCAGAGATAATGTATGGGAGAAAAATAACATGAGCTTGAGAATAAGTGCCAATAAAATCTTCATTGATCATGACGCAATCAAGCTTCTTAAGAGTTCTAGATGTATGCTTTTTGGAGATTTAGTCCAAGTAAAGTGAAACCCAGAGCTGCAAATATCTTCAAGTTCATTAGTGTTAACATAATCCAGGAAATCCTGCATATCTTTGGAAATAGCAGAACCACATATTGAATGTTCATGAACATGTAAAGTACAATTAAAATCTCTAAGCAGGCCCATGGATTTCCATTCACAATCGGCCTTTGAGTTTCAATGTCTTTCCAGAGTTCATTCCTTTCATTCCCATGATTAGCTACATAAACAAAAGGGCAAATGGTCTGAAAATGCATCAAAGTTGCCACATTTTTCTTTTGTATGCTACTATCTTTTAATTTTCTTATAAAATTAATATACTTCATTTATCTTCCTATTGTAAGCATCATTCTGATGTGACATCAAATAATTAAGAGTTAGTTACATCATTTGTCCCTGTGGCTCTAAAAAATTACACCAGTCGTCCTTGAGTCAATTACATAAAAGGTCCCTGTGGCTTTAAAATTTTACACCAGTCGTCCTTGTGGCTCTAAAATTAAAACTAACCAAGAATTTTTTTTTTAACTAAATCGTCCTTGTGGCTTTAAAAAATTTACACCAGTCGTCCTTGTGGGTCTAATATTATACGTTTTGACCAGAAATAATATAAACTTATATGTTTTCATTCGTTTTTATATGTTTTAGTCCGTTTTTCTCATGTTTTCATACGTATATACATTTTTGTCCGTTTTTATACGTTTTCGTCAGTTTCTATACGTTTTCATTCGTTTTTATCTGTTTTATATGTTCTGATCCATTTTTTAAGTTTTCATCCGTTTCTATACGTTTTCATCCATTTTTATATATTTTCTTACGTTTTTATCCATTTTTATATGTTTTCTTACGTTATCCGTTTTTATACGCTTTGATCTATTTTTATACATTCTAGTCCATTTTTAGATGTTTTCATCTGCTTTTATATGTTTCCATCCATATTTGTACGTTTTCGCCCATTTTTATACGTTTTCATCCGTTTTCATTCGTTTTTGCCTGTTTTTCTACATTTTCGTCTGTTTTTGTACATTTTTATATGTTTTTGTTCGTTTTTGTCCGTTTTATATGTTTTCTTACGTTTTTGTATGATTTCTTACATTTTTATATATTTTCGTCCGCTTTCTTACATTTTGATACGTTTTTATCCGTTTTCATCCGTTTTATCCGTATTTATCCATTTTATATCTTTTCTTATGTTTTGTCATCATCAAAAAGAGGGAGATTGTTGATGCAAATAATGTCTAAAAACTTTATTCTCATCTTATGATATCTCTATGTTTTGATGATAACAAAATGTGAACACATCTTATGACAAAATTAACGTAAACAAGTTTTTAGTCGAGATATCCGATTTCTACGTCAATCACTCTAGGTATGAACAAACAAATTTACAACTTGACAAATGATCAAAGAAGTGAATTTGTGTTTTAAACTTCACATTTTTAGCTTGACAAAACTTTCTTTTCAAAAATACGTTTTACAAATTATTTTTGAATTATAAAAAAATGTTTTATTTAGGAAAATTAATTCAAAAATATTCCCCAACAGCTAGTTTCTTACCCAAACCAGCTCCAAACTCCCCAAAATAAAATTTCACCACTAAAGACAAAAAAAATGGAGCATTTTTGTCTGGCACGGTACCACGGTACCACTAAATTTAGTGGTACCGTGTGACATTTAGTGGCGTCGTCCCTTCATAACGGCCATATTTTCAGATTCTATAAATACCACTTCAATTCTCAGATTTTGGCTATCTTTTCACACACATAACTTTCTGGTTTCCATCCTCCTTTTTCCTTTACACTTCTTATATCATTAGTCAGTTTTCTTTTGTTTAAAGAGTGATTCTTTCATCCAACCAAGAATCATCTACATACCTCTTGTAGTCAAGAGAAGAACACAAAGTATCAAGAAGATTCAAGGTGTTGGTGTCATAGAGTAGTGCACTTGCATTACTAGTTTTCTACTTGATTGTATCTTGATATACATCAAGTGTATTAGTGTTTCCTAGTTATTGTGTTGATCATTGTGATCTTGTTGAGATCTTGGTGATCTGTTGAGTGTTGAGTGATAGAGTATTGATCAAGTGGATCAAGGGTAGATTGTGAGGATTGTGTGGATCTTGTGAAGATCGTGTAGATTGTGTGAGGATCTTGTGAAGATCGTGTAGATTGCTATCAAAATTCAACTTTAAATATGTTATGGCACCAAATTAACGCATTTGCCAAACACCCCCAATTTCATTATTTTTCAAAGAAGGTCACACGACTAGGTTCATGAAATAATTTTTCTTGCATTGTTGATACAAACTAAAAACGTTTTCGCATCCATACATGATCTCACAAATATGGGTCGAAATATATAGCTGATATGTATCATTCGACATATTTGATTGAGTAAAAGCAAAGTTAAGGAGCATTCGGGTAATCACATTAGGATTATCTTAGAGTCAAGATTACCTCACCTCTACATAGTTTACATATAGGCACACACTAGTCATACATCATGGATCATGAAATTCGTTCATGTATTTATATACATGCATACTTTATTTTATAGGTAACAATGCCTCGTGTTGATTATCAAGATGCAAGAGCTTACATTTCAAACCTAATTGATGATCTAAACGTTCCAAACGAACAAAAACCTCATCTCCTTAAAGTCCAGCATCGCTACATACACGAAGGTCGTGTAGTCGATGCTAACTTTGTTCCATTGGATGGCATTCACATATGATTTCCAACCATCGGTCTTGATTGTTTATAATTAATAAATGATCAAATTTGAACTCGGTTCATCCTAGAGTTCTATAGTCGTGTCCGTACCTTCAGCGATAATGAGGGTAATGTCTTTATAGATTTCTGGATTCATAATGAAAACATTATGTTGTCCATCACCGAATTAGGAGATATTCTTGGTGTTCCTTCCTATGGTCAATGTGCCTACACAGAAGACCATTCTTTAGACTCTCTTTACCTTCATCTTGAAAACGAAGGTCCATACCGTATCGAGCTTCCAATCCTCAAACTATAAAACACTATGTCCAAACCCCTCGAGTCACCAACACGTACCATAAGCCTGATGGTTCCATAGTCACCCTTGACCCACATAAAATATATCTCAAAGAAATCCTTCCCGACCTCAAAAATTGGGAACTACTCCTTTGAGAGAATGTCTTGTCTCTAGCGGGCAACCGGGATCATGTTCCCGCTAGCTTAGCTCACATGCTCTATTGTCTTAGTGTCGAGGAGCCCTACAATCTCGCATACTACATGGCCAAAAAAATGGGCAATATCCATAGTCGGTCCGATAAGCTCATGCCTTACGGCATGTTGCTTACTAGCCTTCTTCGTTGGGTCTTGGCCACCTATCCACACCTTGAAAATATCCAATATTCTCTTGTCGACCGTGTCATGAAACCTCTTGGTGGACCACAACGTCGCACAAAGAAATGTATGGACAAAGGGTCCAAACGTGGTCATAAATCCACTTTCGATGCTACTTTCTCTTCCTCCTCATTTCCTCTTGAATCATCATCTTAACCTATGGATGATGATGATGATGTTGAGGTAAATGATGAGGGCACCTCCCGTCCACAAACTCCTTCACCCGACACTTATATTCGTGAGCTCGACACAAGAGATTTCACTCCTACAACTGACCTTCCACCTGGCATGACCAATCTTACTGGTGTTATGAGAAGACAAACCGTAATGATGAATCGTCAAGTGTCAATGCATGAGCAAACCATCGGAGGATTCAAGTCAATCGGGAAGGCACTCAAGGGAATTAGCAACAAGATCAAGAAGTTAGGGAAATCAAAGAAATGAACAATATGTTATTTATTAAGTAGTACTAAGCATAAGTATTATTACTAACTCAGGGTATGGGCTAAGATCAGCTAACACTAACTATTTTACTTGAATTATTCTTTGGTACATAGAATTTTGGGTGAGGCTTTCAATTTTACCACCCAAAAGTAATTAATCAAGCTTGATTCCTGGTTAACTTTGATCTCTTGATCTTCAAGTATCTTTACTCTATGTAATATTTGCTTGAATTATTTTATGTGCAAGTATCTAGATGATAATTTGCATGCTTAATAGTAGCCTATTTAGTTGATTTATCACATGATCATATTAGTTTCTAGTTGTGACTTAGATCATGAAATCCATGCTATTGTTCTTTAGTGAGTGGAGTTAATATGATTTGCTGCAAATAGTGCACATAGGATTACCCATTTAGGTAGCCTAGAACCTGCAAAACTGAGAAAGACATCTCCAGCAGGCCACGACACCACTAAATAGGGCACGTCACCACTAAATTTAGTGGTACCGTGGGTGATTTAGTGGTACCGTCCCCTGGAAAGACGATTTCCACTATTTGCTTTCATTTTTGACTTTCTTTCCCCTAGAATCTGGAAACATAAGCTGATTCCAATGATCACAACTCTCTAAACACATCATCCTACACCATGCATGCTTAAAAGATGGCTATTTAAGTACTTCTCACGCACACACATCCTTCACAACCATTCCTCAAATCATACTTTACTCAATCTAGCACCACCATGTCTTCCACCATTGCCACCATCTCCCACTAAGCCAAGAAACCAAGGCTAAACATTAAGCCCACTAATGAACAGATCTTCATTGATCTCACCCTTGATGATGACGAGGATATCTAAACACCACCTTCCAACAACTCAACTTCATCCATCTCCACACCATTAGCTCCATCCAAAACCAACTCCACCAGAGCAAACTCATCCTCATCAACCACTATTAAGATAACATCCTCCTTACCACCTAGTCCTCCTCAACCTTTGGCACTAACATTCTCAACTCCACTAGAATAAGTGTACAACACATCATCACCATCTTCCGTTTCTCCATCACCACCATCACAACCTATCATGGGCCATCCAATCCAATACCTAATTCTATCACATACCCTTGTGCTTGTTGTCACCACAACCACAACCTCATTGCTCACCTAAGAGATGAGATGGCTTACATGTTTAATTACATTGAGCATCTCTTGACACCACCTCAAAGGCCTATCATACCACCTCCTCTACCATCCAATAGCCCAAGTAACTAAACTTTTAAGTTTAGCCTTCAACAATAAAAACCTTAGGAACCATTTTGTGCATCTTGAAGTAAGTCTTAGGACCTCCATGTCACTAAAGAATGCTACATGCTTCTTTATGTAGTTCTATCTTTCTTGTTAAGTAGTATAGATTTTGTAATCATACTTCAAGTATGATGTTTCTATTATTAATGAAGTAATGGGCTTATCTTTTGTTTATGGTTGGTTGATTTTTCTTCTTTGTTTCTTTTGGTTGGATATTTGTCTTAAATGCTACATGTTAGATATTGTACTTGTGTCATCTAACCTTGTTTTGTAGCATCAACCATTGCTCGATTCCTTGGTATGCTCCAAATGAGGGGGAGCATACATCAAGGGGGAGACTTCGTAGTCTTTTTGCTTCGACAAAAAGGGGGAGAAGTGGGATATAAACTCACACTAAAAACTTGTCGAAACTAGTTTTTCACATAAAATGAGTTTATGTTTTGTCGTCATCAAAAAGGGGGAGATTGTTGATGCAAATAATGTCTAAAAACGTTATTCTCATCTTATGATATCTCTATGTTTTGATGATAACAAAATGTGAACACATCTTATGACAAAATTAACGTAAACAAGTTTTTAGTCGAGATATCTGATTTCTACGTCAATCACTCTAGGTATGAACAAACAAATTTACAACTTGACAAATGATCAAAGAAGTGAATTTGTGTTTTAAACTTCACATTTTTTGCTTGACAAAACTTTCTTTTTAAAAATACATTTTACAAATTATTTTTGAATTATAAAGAAATGTTTTATTTAGGAAAATTAATTCAAAAATATTTCCCAACAGCAAGTTTCTTACCCAAACCAGCTCCAAAATCCCCTAAATAAAATTTCACCACTAAAGACAAAAAAATTGAGCATTTTTTTCTGGCACGGTACCACTAAATTTAGTGGTACCGTGTGACATTTAGTGGTGCCGTCCCTTCATAACGGCCAGATTTTCAGATTCTATAAATACCACTTCAATTCCCAGATTTTGGCTATCTTTTCACACACATAACTTTCTAGTTTCCATCCTCCTTTTTCCTTTACACTTCTTAGATCATTAGTTAGTTTTCTTTTGTTTAAAGAGTGATTCTTTCATCCAACCAATAATCATCTACATACCTCTTGTAGTCAAGAGAAGAACACAAAGTATCAAGAAGATATAAGGTGTTGGTGTCATAGAGTAGTGCACTTGCATTACTAGTTGTCTACTTGATTGTATCTTGATATACATCAAGTGTATTAGTGTTTCCTAGTTATTATGTTGATCATTGTGATCTTGTTGAGATCTTGGTGATCTGTTGAGTGTTGAGTGATAGAGTATTGATCAAGTGGATCAAGGGTAGATTGTGAGGATTGTGTGGATCTTGTGAAGATCGTGTAGATTGTGTGAGGATCGTGTTGACCGTGTTGATTGTGTGAGGATCGTGTTGATTGTATAGATTGTGTGAGGATCTTGTTGATCGTTTGATAAGATAGGATCGTGTGGATCGTGGTAGATTGGTACTAGCTAAGATTAGTACTCGACATCTAGCTTAGTGTCGAAAAATAACGTAAGCGACGTTGTACAGTTTTCTCCGCCTGAAGGGAGTCTTGTTGATATAGTGCTTACAACTCTCGAGTGTGGTACTCGAGGAGTGGAGTAGAGCGAATAAGAGCTTCGTGACCGAACCACTATAAATCTAGTTGTCTTGGTTTGATCTTTCCAAATCTTCTCTTTACTTACTTATTTCATATTAGTATTAGTATAATGTTCTGTTCATATTGGTGTTGATTGACTTTACATACAAATTGAAGCTACGTTTTTCAAAGAGAAATTTTTATAACTAAAGAAAATAAGTCAGTAAGCTATTCAACCCTCCTTCTAGTTTCCCACATGATGCATTTTTCTTATGTTTTCATATTTTTTTTCAGTGTCATCCGTTTTCGTACGTTTTATACGTTTTTATATGCTTCCTTATGTTTTTGTCTGCTTTCTTACGTTGCAAACATTTTTCTTATGTCTTTATCCATTTTCATCCGATTTTAAACGTTTTCGTCTATTTTATACGTTTTCTTACGTATAAAAACGTGTAAAACGGACGAAAACGTGTAAAAATGTATAAAATGGACGAAAACATATAAAAACGGATGAAAACGGGTAAAACATATAAAACATAAGAAAATCATTTAAAACGTAACAAAGCATATGGAAATGTGTAAAACGTAAGAAAATGTATAACAACGTAATAAAACATATGAAAACGTAAGAAAATGGATAAAAACGGATGAAAACGTACAAATATGGACAGTTTTATACGTTTTAAGCGTTTTCTTACATTTTGATATGATTTATCCGTTTTTATCAGCTTTCGTACATTTTATACCTTTTTTACGTTTTTATCTGGTTTATACGTTATGCGTTTCTATACATTAGAAAACGTATAAAAATGTAAGAAAACATATAAAAACGTAAGAAAATGTATAAAACGGACAAAAATGTATAAAACGGATGAACACGGATAAAACATATGAAAACGTAAGAAAAACGTTTAACAACGTATAAGAAAGTAAGAAAGCAGATGTAAATGTAAGAAAACACATAAAAATGTTAGAAAACATAAGAAATTGGACAAAATGTATAAAAAGGTACAAATGAAACTGAAAACGTATAAAAATGGATAAAAACATATAAAATCAGACAAAAACGGATGAAAACGTATAAAAACAAAACAAGGAGCGAAAACGTACAAAAATGGACGAAAACGTCTAAAAACGGATGAGCACGGAATAAAGCAGAAAAAAAATGTATGAAAATGCAATAAAACATTTAAAACAATAAGAATGCAGACTGTTAGTGCAAATATTACGATATTTAACTAAACTGTTTCTTCGGTTTTAATAATAACAAATATGTAACTTGTAGTGCATAACGTAAACTGGGCAAGTTACTTGTAAACATAAATCATCAATGCGTACTTACATCAACACCTCTCGACGTCTCAAGTATGCTTCAACAAAGTCGTGGATTTCCATCCCGACGTAAATCACTCAAGGTATGGACAAACAAATCTACAACTTGACATATGATCAAAGGATTGTATTTTTTTAACTTTACATTTTTAATGTCACAAATCATTTTTTCAAAAATACATTTTACAAATTAGTTTTGAATTAAAAAGAAATATTTTATTTTAAAAAATTAGTTTAAAAAATCCCAACAGCTACTTTCCCCCCAAAACAGCTCCAAACATCCCCAATCTGGAAAACTAGAAGGGGGGGGGGGAGGGTTGAATAGTTTTACGTCTTTTTAATTTATTATGAAAACCTTTGTATTTTTTTTAAAAAAAAACTTTGTTTACTTTTAAAAACTTTTGATTCGATATTATGTGAATTCAAGTCTTGCACAATATAAGCAATTATATAACTAAGTACTAGAGTAATAATAATGTAAGTAAATAATAAGGAAGTGAGAGATGGAAAGATCTAACTGAGACACGAGGGATTTATAGTGGTTCGGCTACAAGGACACATTCCTTTCCCTACTCCACTCCCCAAGCACCTAGCTCGAGAGTTTTCTTCATTATGTCAACAAGCTCCCTTATGGCGGAGAAAACCTTACACAACTTTAGCTTACACCGATTAACGACACTAAGCTAAATGTCGAGTTCTAATCCTAGCTAGAACCAATCTCACACCACTAATCACTACACACATTCTTCACAGCTTCTTCTTAATGACTTCAATCTCTTCACTTCTTCACGACTTCTATTTCTTCAAGACTTCAACTTCTTCACACCTTCTTCACAACTAATTCACACCTAAGCACACCACTATCTTCTTCACACCAACACTACTTATTCACACCACTATCTTTTTTCAAAACTTCTTTACTTACACACCTTACTAGCCTAACTCCTTATATCTATAACTATCTAATTAATATTCACAACTTATACACAAATGAATGAATAATATACAAATGGTGATGTAGAAACAACTTAGATGAAGGGATCACACTAAGTTGTAATACTTCTTGTCTTGATGGATAGAAGTATTCTTCTCTTGCACTTGAATAGTGGAAGCTTGAATCACTTGGAAACAAAAGTTTTTTTTTTATGATCAAAGGATTAGAAAGAATAGAAGAGAGGATTTAGATCAGAAAGTTTGGGGTGCAAAAGGTAAGAAAAAATGCCAGATTTGAGCCAGTATTTATAGGGAAAAAATATTGTTCGGGAGCGTGGTCAGTTTCCTTAATAAGGGGTCGGTCCCCTTAATAATTAAGGGGGCCGCCCAAAATTTTTTTCCAGGACTTTTGTCTTTTTGTGGGGAATGTTTTTCCTGAAGAATATAGCCTTTTTTGGGTAGAAGTTTGAATTCAAAATATTTATTTTTAATAAAACATTTCTTTATAAATACAAAAACATTTTGTATAAGTTTAAAAATGTTTATCCCACTTTATAAAATATGTAAGGTTTGTAAAAATAAAAAATCTAGTGATTTAGAAAATGTTCCTTTGATCATAAAATGCATTATGCATTTTGTTTATTCATACCTTAAGTGATTGATTTGTTAAAATGAATATTTACTACTAAATACTTGTTTACGTCATAATCTTTTAGTTTAATGAGTTTACATTTTGTGATTATCAAAACGTAGAGATATCGAGAAATATTAATAACGTTTTTAGGCATTATTTATATCAACACCCAAATAAACCTTCCCCACTAAAAACAAAAGGATGAGCGTTTTTGTCCCCGACGGTACCATTAAATTTAGTGGTACCGTCTGACAATTAGTGGTACCGTCCCTACGCAACGACTATTTTTCTCTTTATCTATAAATAGTGGACCATTTTACACTTCCCACTTGCTTTTTCCAGTCAATTTTCTCTGGTCTAATCCCTTCTTATTTAGATCACTTTCTTTGATCATTTAGAGAGTCTTAGTTTGTTTCAGAGTGATCCAATCATCCATTCAAGTGATCACCTTCCTTCCTCTTATAGTCCAAGAGAAGAACACAGAGTATCAAGAAGATACAAAGTGTTTGAGTCATTTCAGTAGTGCACTTGCATTACTTGTTGTAAGCTTGTTGTGTCTTGATATACATCAAGTAGTCATCATCTCTTGTTTAGTCTTGTGAGTGTGGATCATTGTGATCTTATTGAGATCTCGAAGATCTCTTGTAGCTTGTGAGCTTGTGTGTTGATCATGTGGATCAAGGGAAGGTCGGGTAGATCGTGTACGGTGTGTTGATTGTGTGATTAATATGGATCGGGTAGATCGTGAGTAGATCGGGTAGATCGAGTGTAGATCATGTGGATCTTGTAGCTTGTGTGATTTTTGAGGATCGGGTGGATCGTGGTAGATTGGTACTAGCTAAGATTATTACTCGACATTTAGCTTAGTATCGGAAAATAATGTAAGCGACATTGTATGGTTTTCTCCGCCGAGAATGGAGCTTGTTAATTAGTGAAGTAACTCTCGAGTTGGGTACTCGGGGAGTGGAGTAGGGTGAAGAGGAGCTTCGTGACCGAACCACTATAAATTGCCGTGTCCGGGTTTGCACTTTCTTTACTTATCTCTTTACATTTATTTTTTCACTTACCACTTTACATTTATATTTTGCATTGCATTTATATTTGTGTGGTTTGTTGCCTATATTGTGTTAGTTGTGTTTGTATGATGGCATGTTATATTTAAGTATGCCTAAGTTTGTATTATTGTGACATGCCTTATTTGTTGTGTTATAATATCTCTAGTTCTTGTAATACTAGAGTTGAAACTTTTCATATTACATCAAACTTGATTGGTCATTTGATACAAAAGTTTAAGTTGTAAATGGAAATGTATTCACCCCCCCCCCCCCCACCTCTACGATTTCCACACAGAGGAAAACGTATAAAAACATAAGAAAACACATAAAAACGTAAGAAAACATATGCAAACTTAAGAAAATGGACGAAAACGTATACACGTATAAATATGTACGAAAACGTATAAAATCGGATGAAAATGTATAAAAATGAAAAATGATAAGGATTTATTTGTTACGCTTTTAGGGGGTCATTTAGGCCTAAATTCGTGAATATATGATCAAATATTTCCTCAAATTGTTTCTTTTCTCATTTTAGGTACTTAGGACGTGATTTCTGGAATTTTGAGCATTTTGGACGTTTTAGAAAACAGCAAAGTCATGAAAAACCTGTCAGGAATTGCACCTAACGGCGTCACGCCTTAATAGGTGATGCCGTCACTTGAAGATAATGGAGCTTGGAAATATTACACATGACACTCCAATGAACTTTTGAAGAATTTACACCTGATGGAATCAGGTGTATTTACAAGTAGGCCGTTTGGTGTTAGCTTAAAGAGAGACAACCCATAAGTGTTATAACGTGACGATGTCAGATGGTTAACTTGCATAAGACGAAACCCTAAAAACGGCGACCTGACAGCGTCAGGATTTATAACCTGACGCCGTTAGGCTTGTAAATCTATATATACTTTTCGATTTGTCATTCATTGGTGTGCCACTTTGGAGACATAAACCCTAGTACGATTTTCAGAAGATTTTCAGGTTTTTCATACCCTCTTTTCTTCCATGTTTAATTGAAGTTAAGTTTTCTTTTAATCATTCAATATGTCTATGTGTTGTTTGATTACTTGTCTATCTTGTCTTTCTTTTAACATGCTAGCTTAAGTTTATTAGTGTTTGCTTAGATCTAATGAAACCTAGTTATTGATTGTAGATGAGTTGTCTATTGTTTAGTTGATTGCTTCACGTTAGGTTAAGAAAACTGGATGATCTCCATTGTGTAACAAGCTTGAACTTCTTAAAAAATGCAATCGTATGTGCGCTATGGTTTTCTCATTGTATTTAATGCATGAATTGATGTTAGTGATTCTATGATAGGGTACTAAACGTGCCGTTTAGGGAGAAATTGATATTCAAAGAGTTGGGGAAGGTAGCACACCCCCACGACTGGTATTAAGGAATACAACGCTTCAACTAAAACAACTGCACTGTGACATTCAATGAATCAACAAGAGATAGCTAGGGAGTAATTATGTCTAAGTAAACACGCTTGTCTCATAGAGTTATGTTGTAGTAGTGTCGGGCCTATAAATACAACTCTAATTTCTCCATTTTACAACAACTTTCTCACCACAACAAATCATAGATCGTTGGGAGTATTTAGAAGGGCATTCTATAGCAGCTTACGGAGCTGTTAATACAAATAATGTCAAAAACGTCATTTGCATTAATCAGTCTCTACTGGTTTTGATAATCATAAAATACAAACACACATTACGTAAAACTACGACTAATAAGTTTTTAATCGAGAGAACTCGTTTTCATCTCCGACATCACTTAAGGTATGTACAAACACCTACCAACTTGTGTATGTGATCAAAGCATTTATATTTCATCAAAACTTTACATTTTCATGTCCCAAAATATTTTTACAAAAGTATTTTTGTATAATTTAAAGAAATGTTTTATTAAGAAAATGTTTTCAAATTTCAAATGCAAAACAACCATTTTTCCTGCTCAAAACCGAAAAAAATTTTCACCAGATAAATTTTCACCACGTTAGGAAAAAAATGTGAGCGCTGTCGGGACGGTCCCTTAAAGTGGACGGCGGTCCCTTATTGATAAAGGACCGTCCAGCATTTAAGGGACCGCACCCTCTTTCCTGGCGTCTATAAATACAGAATTGTTCCACTTCAGAAAAACTACCTCTTATGCACTAAATCTTTCTGTATTCCGAAATCCTTTCCAAAACATATCCTTTGATCACATTATCGAGTTCTAGTTGTTTACAAGTGATCACACACATCATTCATCTAAAGTGTAAGAGAAGAACATTCGTTGTTATCAAGCAACGAAGTGTTGAAGAAGAGTCATTCTCATCTTGGATCTATCATCGTTTATATTCATTGTTTCATGTATGTAATAGGACTTAAGTGCAAGTCTTATATTGTGTATTGTGTTGTATCGTGCCATCGTGTTGGTACGCGGTGTGAAGCCACATGGGCTTTGATAGATTGGTTCTAACTAGGATTAGGACTTGACATTCCGCTTAGTGTCGTTAAACTTGGTGTAAGCTTGTGTAAGGTTTGTTCCGCCATAAGGGAGCGTGTTGATATAGTGTTAGTGAAACTCTCGAGTGTGAGACTCGAGGATTGGAGTAGGGGCGTAGGAATGAGCTTCATGGCCGAACCACTATAAATCTCCGTATGCCGGTTTAATCTTTCTTTGCTTTACTTTTACTTATTTACTTGTTATTGCTTATATCTATTGTTGTATTGATTTCACGTAAACATCGAATTGAATCATTTTCACAAATGCAATTTGTAAAGTTAATTTTCTAAAAACGTAAATAATAGCGGTGAAATTATTCAACCCCCCTTCTAGTTTCTACAATTGGTATCAGAGCTTCGTTGCTCAAGATTTTTTAAAATATACTGTATTTTAAAACTTGAAACGATCAATGGAATTTGAAAAATATCAAGAAGGGCAGTCTATACAAAGACCACCACTCTTTGAGACTGATAGTTTTATTTATTGGAAAACTCGATTTGAAACAATGTGAAATCAAAAGATCTTGATCTTTGGCATGTTATTACCATGGGTGACTTTGAGCCTATTGAATTTAACCCGGAAACTAAACAAAATGAAATTGTTTCTTATGATAAACAAAGTGAAAGTCTTAAAAAGAAACTAGCTAAAAATGATGAAGCAAAAATGTTAATTTACAACGCTTTACCTAAAAAGGAATTTCAAAGAATTTTCATGTGTAATACGGCTAAAGATATTTGGAAAACTTTGTTAGTTACTCATCAAGGTAATAATCAAGTCAAAGATAACATGATCGATCTTTTGGTCCAACAATATGAACAATTCATCAATCCTGAAGACGAATCTATAGATAATGCATTTGCTAGATTTAACCCCATTATCACGAGTTTAAAAGCACTCGATGAAGGTATTTCAGTCAAAAGTTTTGATAGGAAATTTCTCAGGGCTTTACATCCAAAGTGGAGAGCAAAGGTCACGACGATTGAAGAATCCAAAGACTTGGCATCTCTGTCATTAGATGAGCTCATTGGTAACTTAAAGGTCCATGAGTTAATCATCAAAAATGAATCCGAGATAGTCAAAAGCAAGGTGGAAAGAAGATCACTTGCTTTGAAAGCTAAAAAGGACCTAAATGATGATGAGAATTCAAGCTCAGAAAGTGAAGACGAAGAGTATGCTATGGCAATTAGAGATTTAAAGAAATTTTTTAAGCGAAGAGGAAGGTTCGTGAGACAACCACGAGAAGAAAAGAAAACACCTCAGAAAGTTCGTGAGGATAGATATAGCAAGGACGAGAAAAGATGTTTTGGATGTAGTGATACAAGACACTTAGTTGGAGATTGTCCACACCAATCAAAGGACAAGAACCAAAGGGCATATGTAAGCGGTGCTTGGAGTGATAGAGATGATGATGGTAAGAACGAAACTTGTCTCATGGCTGGATCTTCAAAAGAGGTACATATCGAAACCGATCTCCATCATTATGATAATTGCTCACTAGATTCACTTGACTTAGATAATGAATATGATAAAATTTGCGAAGTAAGCCAGAAGATTATATTGAAAAAAAAAATCTTTAAAATCCATCAAGTCTAAATTAGAAAAAGAAATATCGGAGTTAAAAGACAAAATATCTAGTCTTGAAAAAGGAAAGGAAATTATTTCGGAGTGCCAATCATTTCAACATCTTAAAATCGAAAATGAGGAACTCAAAGAGGAAGCCTAAAAAATCAATAAATTTGAAAAGAGCACTCATTCTCTTAGACAATTAATAGGAGCTCAAAAAGCATCCGATGATAAAACCGGTTTCGGTTATAATTTTTATGAAGCATCACCTAGTATATCAAAACAAATAAAATTTGTGAAATCTTAGTCGAACTTGACTATTGGTGACGGTCCCTCAAATCAACCAGACGGTCCCTTAATTTTAGAGGACCGTTCCATCGATAAAGGACCGTCCCCAGTACGGAAGACTGTAATATTGCCTAAACCTGTTACAGAAAAATTAACCGTAATGAAATCAGAAATACCCGTTGCTAGTGTAAAAGAGGTAAAGCAATTCTATGAACCAACACTAAAACCCGGAATAGGATACAACAAACCAACTATAAGATCTGAATTTTCACCACCTAGAAAAACAAATATAGTGAATGGACAAACTAAATCAAGAATAACTAAAAATTAATATCATCATAAAAATTATTTCATGAATTGGAAAAATGATTTTATTCCTATAGGATTTTACTCACCATTTCAACATCTTAGAAAAATGCAACAAATGTATAGGATGTTAGGTGCTAACAACTTTGGACCCATGAGATATTGGGGACCATATGCTTGAGTTTGTCTGTGTTATCATTAGATATGCTTGGGAATCGACTTGGAGCCCGTCGAATGGGTTAAAGATAGTGGATACACAAATCACATGACAGGTAATCGCAAGCTATTCTCATTGTATCATGCTTGCAGTGGAGGTAATGTCACTTTTGGTAGTAAACTCAAGGGCAATATCATCGGCAAAGGTACGATCACTCATAACTCTCTTAGTATAACTAATGTTGAACATGTAGATAACTTAGATTTTAATTTACTTAGTATTAGTCAAATACGTGATAGTGAGTGCAAGGTAATCTTTTCAAAAGACGGTAGTGAGATTATTAAGGATGAAAAGGTAATTGCCAAAGGAATTAGAAAATGTGACTTATACGTCATGAAAATTAGTAATAAACCTAGCAACAATATATGCTTAGCTACAGTAAATGATAATTCTACATTATGGCATAGAAGACTAGGTCACGCTAATATGCGTTTATTACAATCATTGGCTTCTAAGGACCTAGTTAGAAACCTTCCTAAACTTAAGTTTGATCAACATTTTTGTGATGCTTGCAAGGTTGGTAAACAAGCTCACTCTAGTCATAAGCCTAAGAACCTGATTTCAACTTCTAAATGTCTAGAACTTCTTCACATGGATCTCTTCGGTCCTTCCGCCATAGGAGTTATGGAGTAAATCTCTACACCCTAGTGATCGTAGACGATTACTCTAGGTATACATGGACTAGGTTTCTTAAAAACAAGACCGAAACTTTCGAACAATTTAAAAACTTTAGCAAGAAAATTCAAAATCAATTAGGATGCAACATAGTCTCCATTAGGACTGACCATGGTAGAGATATTGATAATGAAGTTCAATTTGGAGCTTTTTGTGATGCTAATGGTATTACTCACAATTTCTCGGCTCCACGAACTCCACAATCAAATGGGGTAGTTGAAAGGAAAATTAGAACCCTACAAGAAATGAGTAGAACAATGCTCAATCAGCAATCCATTCCTAAAATTTTTTGGTGTAACGCCGTTGAAACATCCACGTATAACCTTAATAGAATTCTCATTAAACCAATCATAGGAAAAACACCTTATGAAATCTTAAAAGGTAGGAAACCTACTCTAGATTACTTTAGAGTGTTTGGTAGTAAATGTTACAGTTTAAACACCAAAGACTATCTCACCAAGTTCGACCCAAAGTCCTACGAAGGTGTATTTCTAGGATAATGATACATGGGAATCGCACCAGGCTTTACCTCTCGAGGGATCTCGAAAAGCTTACAACCCCCACCAGGCAGTGTACCTGATCGTTGTAGTATAGTATAGTGACAAGTACTGGGGGATTGATCGTTCAACTCAGGAATAGTGTCGCTAGGATTAGAAAGCCTAAAAACTAGGTCTAAAGGTGAGGGATGATTCTTTTTGTATTTTTATATTTTTATGAAAGCAATTAAAATCTCGGTTTTGGAAGAGTGGGCGGAATTAGTTGCTAATCAACTAACCCAATAACTAAAGATGCAATCAAAATAAAATAACAAAAATGAAAATAAAGCTAATTACTAATGTGGTGTGAACAATGATAGGGAAAGTTGTGTTTACTTAGGTTTCATTACCCCCTAGATATCTTTCACAGGTTGATAGTTTGTTACAATTGCATGGATGACGGGTCGTGTTCCTTAATACTAGTCGTAGGGCCATGTGCAATATTCCCTAACTCTATAGGATCCTACTTCACTCCTATGTCGAGCCGTTAGAAGCTCCTAACATGGGATCATTAGAATTCTCCTACGCATTAAATACAACCAAAAATCATAGTACACCTCTGATCATGTTTCTTAAGACGTTCAAGCATGTCACCAACGGAAGTCTGCCAGTTTTCTTAAGCCTAACATTGAATACAATCATCCGTAACAACTATAAACAAACAATCAACCCGTAATTAACATCTAGGTTTCACTACATCTAAGCAAACACAAAAGAGATCTAGCCAAGCATGTTAAATTCAAGACAAGTGTATGATATATTCAAACAACACATAGACATATTGAATGAATTGAAAAAGTACTTATCTCAATTGAACATGAAAGGTTTCAAAGGGTAAAAACCCTTGAAAAAGCTGTGAAATTTGGACTAGGGTTTCTCTCCAAAGTTACACCCTAAAAGTTACACACTAATGAATGAAAATTGCAAAACTATATATAGATTTTACAGGGTGACAGCGTCAAGAAGGAAATTCTGACGCCGTCAACTTGCCGCCCATAATGAAATCAGATTGCCTAGATCCACTTTTGACGTCGTCATTTGCAATTCTACTCTGGGCCGTCACTAACATTTGGACCATGACGGCCTATGGTGACGCCGTCATCTCCATAGTACAAAACTCTTCTGGATCGTCACGGACTGTATCCACTTCCACCTCTTGTATTACTCTTGACGCCGTCACTAAGAAACTTGTGACGCCGTCAGGTACTGTTCCCAGCAAGGAAAATTAAGACTTTGCCGTTTTCTTCACTTTTATGCTCCAAAAATGTTCAAAATGCTTCCTTTTCTAGAATTCACTCCAAAAGTACCTAAAATGACAAAAGGTACGATTTAGGGCAATATTTGATCAAATAAATTCAAATCCGGGCTAAAATGACCCCCTAAAAACGGTTCATTTTTCGCCTCATCAAATACCCTTACACTTGAGATTTGCTTGTCCTCAAGCAAATGCGCTTTTATTCTAATCAAAATACAAGTTAGGGGTCATTTAACACTAATATAAAAGTAATTACAACAAATAATCGTTCCACTAAAGACCAATGACAAGCACGGATGTCATACACTAGCACCTCACAAATAGTGTTTAGATACTTACATCTCTCGGGTGTAATAAAATATATATCACAATATGGAAATGGAAAACATCTCTCACTACCTGTCATAACAAAATAGATTACCATAGGCTTGGGAAAGTATCAAACCTCCACCACATGGTGTAGGGATATGGAATACACGGTTTTGTTGGATAAAGGCAATCTTTACTGGTGGCGAGTTAATCATCTTGGTTAATTACATGTATAATATGGCATTGCTAAGCCAAGACTAGACTCGACTTAAGCTAATAAATCAAAAATAACAAAAACATAAAACAAACATAGAATGAAACGGGATGGTAGTCCGTATGTTTTTTTTTCCTTTCTTTTTCTATTTTTTTCTTTTTCTTTATTTTTCGAATTTTTTTTTTTCTTTTTTTTTTTTTTTTTTTTTTTGCATACACTTTTACCCTACCATCCAAAATAATACATCATAGGGAATGTACATTCTCCTTACACTTGAATTTTTACATACTTTACAATAAACTATTCTAATGACTCGAATTAAGATAATCAAAACACTTGGAGTGCTTTTAAGATTAACGCACACATGGGGGTAATAATATGATGTTCTTCCCCATTACTCCATAACATTAGTACTTTACCCATGAGTCCCAATCGTCCCAAAACAATTTGTACAAGGATATGACTCAACTTAGCAACCATGTAATCAATTAGATAATTAACTAAGGGCTTAAACATGTAACAATAATGCACTAAAGACGAGTGCATACACGGAAGGCTAAGGCGATTTAGGTGTACATTTAAGTGGGTTGTAACAAATTCTTCCTTTAAGTAAGATGCTTAAAGTTAGAAACGAAAAGATAGGCTCGGAGGGGTGTACTAGGGGTTTCGTATACTAAAAATCAGTACAACTCTAAGGTGTGGGAAAAATTAATTGACTTTACTAGCCAAGTAATATGACTTAAATGGTCAAGTAATTATGATACGGGTTTAAAACAAGGGTGATCCTAATGCCTCTTATCATGTAGTAAATCCTACTACACGAATGTAGTCTCACTAGCGGTCTCGGGATGCATCACTAACGCAAGTTCTAGAATCTAAATGCTACCGGTACACTCATAAGCACTAATAGTAAATGCTTTTCCTATCAAATCTAAAGGCGAACCTAACATATTTGGGTGGAAAATTTTTCTGAATTGTACGGTTTTGTGCTAGTCATACAACTCCTATCCATGAAACGCTTGCTATGGCTAAAGTTTCACTCCTAAATGTTGTAAAAAATTTTAAATTTGGCGCTAAAATTACACTAACAAGTATTTCTCTTAGTTTTATTACACACCTACCATCAAACAAACAAACTCAAGTGTTGGATCGTTGTAGCTAGAGGTTGTTTAGACCTCATAGTATCTAGGAACACAATAACAATAACTATACACGCAGTGGAATTAAACAAATCAATTGTTAATGACACAAGGTTTTTCCCATCCAAGCCTCAAATATTATTTGATCAGAATAATACGGTTACACCTAATTTGTAACAGGAATCAAGAGATTCTTGAGGCTACGAAACACTTCTAACCCTAGACGTTTATAAACTCTGTCTAGGTTACACACACACACCCCTTTAGTCGACTACATATGGAAAGACTTAATATAAAAACCTGTACCCTTGATCTCTTTATATAATAGAGATTTAGGGTTTACAAAAGACTACGAAGGACTAAAATATAAATCTTCTTTCGCAAGTAAGTCCTTCTCCATCTTTTGTAGAATTCCTTCTATTCGTATTAAGTCCCTATTGTTTCATTCTTTCTTGTTTTGTATCATCAAATCTAATAGACCCAACAATCTTCCCCTATTTGATGATGACAAAACAACCACGAATCTTGTACGAACTTCCCTAGACGAAGTAGAGAAGTTGAGATGTAAACATCTCCCTGAATGAAACAAGTATTGTCTTCCCCTTAAGCCATGCCATGCCACTCCAACATCTCTTCCCCTTTTTGTTATCAACAAATAGGGAACATATGAAATATGATCTTTACCACCACAAACTAATACCACACATCCAATTCATCCTTCCAATGTCTCAAATTACCCTCCATGAAGTTTTCCGCAACTATAAATGAACTTGAAACAATAGAAATCTAAACCATCAGTAGTAATACTAATCAACAATAGTAAGAATCAACAACTTCCCCTTGAATGGTGCATGAACATCAAATGATTAAACATATCATAAGATACTTCCCCTGAAATCAATATGTTAACCATCTTCATGATTCTTCAAATCTGTAGGCTCTATGTAATGATCACATATGAAGAAAACCAAATATAACGAACTTGATGAAGAAGTAGAATAACCCAAACTTGTGTCTTATGTCTTTTACTAACCTCGTGACTCCAAACTTATACCCAAAACTGAATATATAAGTAGACCGCGATCCCTTGATAAATCCTCATCTTCAATGAGACACTGAGCACTACAATGTAACTCCTTTAAGTGATAGCCAACGTGTGCATAGAGCATCATAAGGAAAATCACACATTGCTAGATTCATCAAGCTGTTGTCACCACCGTATAAAACAAACAAGTTATCTTCAAAGTGTTACACCCACTTTGTGATATGATAAGAACACAAATCTGTGAAACTTAACTACAACATCAACTAAGTGATAATCAACCTTCTTCGTAATCAATTAATTAAATAAACCAAATACGAGCCTTTTTTAAATCTTTAAGAACAAAAACCAACTTCTTCTTGTGTGTGTGTGAAAAACCATCTCTTCAATCAATAAACGCAGCAACAGAATAAATCTTTTGAGCAGCAGAATCAAATAACTAGCAGTAGAGTCTCGAAAATAGCAGTAGTATGCAGCAGCAGAATCACAAAGCTAGCCGTAGCATAATACTCGTAGCAGCAGAATCATTTTAACCTTTAGCGCAGCAGCAGAAACTCAAAAATCCATAGCAACGGTATCAATAAACTCGAGCAGCAGTATAAATCATTTAGCATCAGTATCCTTTTCAAGCCAAAACCAAAACCTCACTTGTATCATACAGTACTGTTCCAAAATATTCCACATAAGATTTTACCAATCTTCCCAATAAATATGAAAAACACATGCGAAAAAGACAACAGATCTATACCCGAGTGAATAAATCTTGCATGCAATCAAACCGACCCATGATGAATTAATCTTAAACTGAATAGAAGAATAGTCACCGTCCCACATTCTCCACATTAAATCATCTTTAAGACCCACGATCAGTACGAGGTTATAATAAATCAATCATGCACTAGTCAACAAAGCGAATATGTGACCAAAATTAATACTTCAATTGATAACAAAGAAGTACGAGGTATAATAAAAATTCTCAACTGACCCATGTGATCTCCTTGTCTCACAAACTCTTGAATATTAAATCGAATTTGAAGACCACATAATTAGTACGAGGTTTAAAATTAAGATGCTACCTTCAACTTCAAGTATACCATATGTGACAAACTAATTAATAATCCTTTGTTTCACTTTGTAATATTACAATTCATAACCATGTTTTGTAATTATAAGCCCTACGTTGAATCAGTATAAGGCAATTAAAATATACCTAGTATTCCACCAATCGCTATCACATCTCCACCAATATGAATGGTAAAACCAGATGACAAAACATGTAAATTAATTCTTTTCGCACATAATAGGTTTGACCAATGATGAGATGACAAAGTAATATCAGTAGCCAACCGACCCACGAATAGAATAAAGAATTATAAAATCGATCAGCAAGTAACATATTATCTTGAATATCCCATCAGAAGTGACAAATCTTATACACCTTCAATAAATTTGCATCGATCACTTGATACAACTTTTTCACCGACGTAAATTTAATTCTCAAATCAACCCATTAATGCAAGTACGAGAATAATAATTGAGAAACAAATTAGTTGTACCTTTGTCGCTAAAAACCTTACAGTAGCAGCAGGGTTAAATATTAAACTCGAAACCCTTAATTCACAGATCCATAAAACATTAAAAACCATCGTACCTTCTTCTCACAACTGCTTTCATCTTCGACAATAAAAACCTTGATGAATCCCTATGTAACGAGCTAACCTGGCTCTGATACCACCTGTTGGATCGTTGTAGCTCGAGGTTGTTTAGACCTCATAGTATCTAGGAACACAATAACAATAACTATACACGCAGCGGAATTAAACAAATCAATTGTTAATGACACAAGGTTTTTCCCATCCAAGCCTCAAATATTATTTGATCAGAATAATACGGTTACACCTAATATGTAACAGGAATCAAGAGATTCTTGAGGCTACAAAACACTTCTAACCCTAGACGTTTATAACCTATGTCTAGGTTACACACACACACACACCTTTAGTCGACTACATATTGAAAGACTTAATATAAAAACCTGTACCCTTGATCTCTTTATATAATAGAGATTTAGGGTTTACAAAAGACTACGAAGGACTAAAATATAAATCTTCTTTTGCAAGCAAGTCCTTCTCCATCTTTTGTAGAATTCCTTCTATTTGTATTAAGTTCCTATTGTTTCATTCTTTCTTGTTTTGTATCATCAAATCTAATAGACCCAACATCAAGTGCAATAGTATCCTATAAAGTATCATCATTTACCCTCCCCTTACACTTAGGATGAACATTGTTCCTAATGTTCAATTAAAGAATGTAAAAGTAAAATAGGTAAAAGAATGAAATCAAATACCCCCTGATTCGTTCGGTGTGGATAGTGTGGTAACAAGGTTAGATCTTCCTCCAAGAAAATGAACAATCAAAGCTTCCCTTCCAGAAAAATAAATCATCTTCTTGTCATACATAACCTGTTAAACCTGAGAAAACAAACAAGGCAACCTCGCGTAAAATCGACCGCAATCTATATATACTAACAAGTCCTAGAAAGCAAATTAAGATATAATGCTTGTAGAATGAATGTTTGCAGATTTCCTGGAGTTTATAAAACTAAAGAATTAACAAAAACTTTAAGACTCCGTTAGAAAAACAAAACTAGCAAAATTTCCAGAATTTAACACATGACGCCATCAGGAATTAATTCCTGACGCCGTCAGAAGTGACCTGCAGAAATCTTTATATTAAATTTCCGGAAAATTTCTGGAAAAACTTATGTCCTACTTCCTGGAAAATCATGCAAAAATATCATTATGACTCGATACAAGCATTTGACTCTAACAAATACTAGTACACATGTCCATTTAATATTGTGGGGAATCATGATTAATTTCGTTCTTAAAAACAAATTTGGGGTTTCCCCTTACACTTATCTTTTGCGAAATACCTTTGTATGAAGTTAGGACAAAGTTAAACAACAAAATAAAGCATTTTCAAAATTTTAGTTTGAAACATGATCTACCAACAATAAAAATAAAGCATGCATACGGAAGCAAATAAAAATCAAACAAATAAAAATCACATAAAACATGGGTTGCCTCCCAAGAAGCGCTTGTTTTGTGCGAGTTACGAGCCTGACTCTACCCTTATTTAACGGAACTAGGGGAGGTTTTCCCTACACTTAGGATTAATTGTGGTTGGAAGTAGCGATACACACCCTTAGGGTGGAAATATGCCTCATGAGGAAAGTGTGGTGGATGAATTATATGCTCAAAGGGGTGTGCTCCTATCATCATAACCTTACCAAATTCAATCGGGTTAATGGGTGGATTAAGATTTTCTCCTAGAAAGGGATCATTTTCTATCAACTTCAAGTGACTACTAGTTGGGAATCCATCTTGACCTAATAAACCCGGTTTAAACCCATAATGTTTTTTGTGATCAGTCATGAATGGGTGATGTAAGCATGTAAGGTCATTTTCCACTCCTATATTGGCTTCCTCTCTACAAGGCTTAGAGTCCACTACCTTTATCCTAAGACTACCCGGACTATATGGTTTGATGGGTGGATCGGAACCTATTTCAATTCCTAAATCCACATCTAGCGATGGAAGATTAGGTAATGATTTTGGTTGAGGCTCCGGTTCATCAAAACTAGGAACTTCCTTAGAACTAGAAGAAAGGTCATCACTACAAGTGTTAAAACCTATGTTCTCAAGTTGTGCTTGGTCCAAGGGTTCTACCTCTATTGGGGTTCCTATAGTCTCTTCTACTTCTTCCAGGTAAGTCACAGGTGGTGTGTGTGCCTCAAATGATGGTAGGACTTGTGGGGTACTTAGTGAGCTTATGTTATTTACTTCATCATTCCTTGTGTCAAGATCACCTATATCCTCAACATATGTTTCATTATAATCCAAACCTAACATTTTCCCAAGTATCTCAAGTGCTTCTCTAGGCATCTCAACCTCTATATCCGAATCATAAGGATCATCCTCAATATTCTGACTGCTATATTCAAATTGCCCAAAAGATTCATCATGTGTTTCTTGAGATTCATCATCATCGATCATAAAATCTAGGTTTTTTTTATCAATGTGATCATGTTCGGCTAAATCCTCCATCACATCAAGGTTACCAATGTGCTCATCTTGTATTGTGGTGAAATCAAACCACTCTGTGCACCTAGGTATCTCATCTATATTATCCCCAAACAAACTTCTTGCTTGTTCCCTCAAACTTACATTTGTTGGGTTGTCCATTTTTTTTGGCAAGTATGACACAATTCTCTATGGTTTCCCATGCTTCATCAGCACTTAATCCCCAAAGGTCCCCATCTGCGGTATGGTCAATGTCTATTTTGGTATAGTGGTCGACACGATGGTAAAATATTTCATTTTGGGACCACAGATCGAAATTATGATGAGGGACTTTTCGGAGTAAATATTTAAAACGATCCCATGCATCATAGATAGGTTCATCCTCATGTTGTTTAAACATCAAGATGTCATTTGGAGTGGGTGAATTAAGTGGTTGGTAGTATGGTGGATTCGCGTTCTCCATAATGGCTAACGGAATAGTCAATGGAAAGGTTTTTACAAACAAAGACACAAAGAAAAGATAGACTAAAGAAGACCTATAAAAATAAAAATAAAAATCTTACTAGAAAGAAATCTAGCAAGTAGGCCTAATAAAAAGAAATCCTAACCTAGACAATAACTATTGCCCGGGCTGCGGCGCCAAAAACTTGATACGTGGGATCGCACCAGGCTTTACCTCTCGAGGGATCTCGAGAAGCTTACAACCCCCACCAAGCAGTGTACCTGATCGTTGTAGTATAGTATAGTGACAAGTACCGGGGGATTGATCGTTCAACTCAGGAATAGTGTCGCTAGGATTAGAAAGCCTAAAAACTAGGTCTAGAGGTGAGGGATGATGCTTTTTGTATTTTTATATTTTTATGAAAGCAATTAAAATCTCGGTTTTGGAAGAGTGGGAGGAATTAGTTGTTAATCAACTAACCCAATAACTAAAGATGCAATCAAAATAAAATAACAAAAATGAAAATAAAGCTAATTACTAATGTGGTGTAAACAATGATAGGGAAAGTTGTGTTTACTTAGGTTTCATTACCCCCTAGATATCTTTTACAAGTTGATAGTTTGTTACAATTGCATGGATGACGGGTCGTATTCCTTAATACTAGTCGTAGGGCCGTGTACAATATTCCCTAACTCTATAGGATCCTACTTCACTCCTATGTCGAGCCGTTAGAAGCTCCTAACATGGGATCATTAGAATTCTCATACCCATTAAATACAACCAAAAATCATAGTACACCTCTGATCATGTTTCTTAAGACGTTCAAGCATGTCACCAATGGAAGTCTGCCAGTTTTCTTAAGCCTAACATCGAATACAATCATCTGTAACAACTATAAACAAACAATCAACCCATAATTAACATCTAGGTTTCACTATATCTAAGCAATTACAAAAGAGATCTAGCCAAGCATGTTAAATTCAAGACAAGTGTAAGATATATTCAAACAACACATAGACATATTGAATGAATTGAAAAAGTACTTATCTCAATTGAACATGAAAGGTTTCAAATGGTAAAAACCCTTGAAAAAGCTGTGAAATTCGGACTAGGGTTTCTCTCCAAAGTTACACCCTAAAAGTTACACACTAATGAATGAAAATTGCAAAACTATATATAGATTTTACAGGGTGACGGCGTCAAGAAGGAAATTCTGACGCCGTCAACTCACCGCCCATAATGAAATCGGATTGCATAGATCCACTTTTGACGCCGTCATGTGCAATTCTACTCTGGGCCGTCACTAACATTTGGACCATGACGACCTATGGTGACTCCGTCAGCTCCATAGTACAAAACTCTTCTGGATCATCACGGACTTTATCCACTTCCACCTCTTGTATTGCTCTTGATGCCGTCATTAAGAAACTTGTGACACCGTCAAGTACTATTCCCAGCAAGGAAAATTAAGACTTTGCCGTTTTCTTCACTTTTATGCTCCAAAAACGTCCAAAATGCTTCCTTTTCTAGAATTCACTCCAAAAGTACCTAAAATGACAAAAGGAACGATTTAGGGCAATATTTGATCAAATAAATTCAAATCCGGGCTAAAATGAACCCCTAAAAATGGTTCATTTTTCGCCTCATCAGATACTCTCAAACTGGTAAAGCCTACATTGTTCTTAACAAGGAAACAATGGTCGTCGAAGAATCACTCAACATGACTTTCGATGAGAGTCCCCCTCCACCTAAAACATCACCTTTGGTAGATGATGATTTAGATGAAGAAAACGCAATAGTTAAAAACATTAAAAATCTAGACATATCTCAAGAAAGAGAAACCATCGAAATAGATGAAACCACCAACATTAAGGAATCTAAAAGTCATCCCTTAGAGAACATCATAGGAGGCCTAAATCAAAGAACCCTTAGATCACAAGCTCAAACAAAAGCAACCTCTTTTGTTTTGTCTCTATCATTGAACCTAAGAACGTTAATGAAGCATTGAAGGATGAAAGTTGGATCATCGCAATGCAAGAAGAATTAAATCAATTTAAGTCTAATGATGTGTGGATGTTAGTACCAAGACCTAAGAATGTAACAATAATAGGAACTAAGTGGGTGTTTAGAAACAAACTAGATGAGCATAGTATCGTATCTAGGAACAAAGCTAGGTTAGTCGCACAAGGCTATAATCAACAAGAGGGAATTGATTATGACGAAACCTATGCACCCATAGCTATATTAAAGTCTATTTGGCTACTACTTGCATACGCTTGTGCATTAGCCTTTAAGTTATTCCAAATGGATGTGAAAAGTGCATTCCTAAACGGTCTCATCAATGAGGAGGTATATGTAGCACAACCTCCAGGATTCATTGACTTCGAGTACCCCGAGCATGTTTATAAACTAAAGAAAGCTTTATATAGTTTAAAGCAAGCCCCTAAGGCTTGGTATGATAGGTTGAAAGCTTTTCTTATTAAGCATGAATACTCAACGGGAATGGTAGATAACACTCTTTTCACTAAGAAGATAGATACAAACATCATAATCGTCCAAATATATGTCGATGACGTTATATTTGGTTCAACTTGTCACGACATGTGAGATGAATTCTCAAAAATCATGCATGACAAGTTTGAAATGAGCATGATGGGCGAGCTTAACTTCTTCCTTGGACTCCAAATACAACAATTAGATAAAGGAATATTTTTTAATCCATCTAAGTACATTAAGGAAATGCTTAAGAAATTTAGATTAGAAGATGCTAAGCGTATAAAAACCCCAATGGCTATGGACACAAAGCTCACCAAGGATGAAGAGGGTGAATCCGTAGATAGCACTAAGTATAGAGGTATGATAGGAAGTTTATTGTACCTAACAGCAAGTAGGCCCGATATCATGTTTAGTGTCTACCTTTGTGCTCGCTTCCAAGATGATCCCAAAACTTCTCATTTAGAAGCGGTTAAGCGTAACTTCCGATACATTAAAGGCACTATACACTTAGGATTGTGGTATCCTAAGGGGACCGGCATAGAAACTATAGTATATGCCGACTCTGATCATGCGGGAGATTATGTGGATCAAAAAAGTACTAGTGGCATTTGTACCTTCATGGGTTGTTGCTTAACTTCTTGGTTCTCCAAGAAACAAACGGCACTAGCTATCTCCACAACCGAATCCGAATACGTAAGCGCTGGAAAGGCATGTCAACAAGCACTATGGATGAAACAAGCTCTCGTAGACTATGGCATCACACTTGATGATATTCCAATCATGTGTGATAATAAAGGAGCAATAAATTTAAGTAAAAACCCTGTGCAACACTCTCGTACCAAACACATTGAAATTCATCACTATTTTCTTAAAGATAACGTACAAAAGGGTAACATATCTATTGAAAAAGTTCCAACGGAAGAAAACATAGCTGGCATTCTTACCAAACCCCTTAAGCGTGAACCATTATTTTTATCTTCGTTTAGGATTAGGAATGATGGAACATCTATCTTCTTAGATGCCATAATAAATTCATTACTTCAAATCTGAGTCTAGGATTCTTTTGCACACAAAAATTGAAATTGGGGAAGTAACTATTTCTTCTTGTTAACAACCATTGTTGCATGATAATAAGAAAACTTGATTTTGTGCATAAAAACCCCAATTTAGATGTTCAAAATCTTCTCACGAATAGGAAAATCACATTTTTTTGCATTGTTAATACAATTCAAAAACTCTTTTTCCATGCATGCACGATGCGCTCAAATCCTTTATCGGATCATTTAACAAATATGTTATCTGACATGGAAAGATGAGCAAGATCGAACTTTGGAGACTTTGGACTATCTCTTAGTTTTTTTTCCTTCATTAGAGTCGAGATAATCGCATCTCCACATATGTTTCATGTAGGCACACACTAGGAACATTCTCTGAAAACTGGCAAACCTACTGGTGGCGGTCCGTTATCGACCAAAGGTCCCACATATAATAAAGGACCGTCCACCTATTTACGGGACCGTCCCTTTATAATTGTGCCGTGACTTCTTTACTTACTTTTTCTGTTCCTGCATGTTTGACCAAGCCTATCTCTAGGTCTTATACACCTTCTTTATTTTCTTAAACATTATTTGAACTAATTAAACTAGCATGCATGCTTTGCTATTCTTGCAACCTTCCTCCTCTACTTAAACCCTCATCTCCTCCATCCATTGTCATGACATAACCTTCCTCATTCTCAATGTCATCCAACAAAGTGTCATCTCCAAGAAAACCGAGAATTTCGGTCAAGCCCATTTGGAGGAAGAAACAAAGCCATGGCAATTTCATGAACAACTCAAACAACTCACACAATAACCATGTCAACTCCAATCCCACATCACACCATAAGGCATCATCTTCATCATTTTCCTTCTTTGCCTCTCAACCACAAAATGAGCCTCCATCCACTCACAATAGGCATCCAAACCCAATCCCTCAAGATCATTCATTACCACCTTTGTTTCCACCTCCACTGACAAATGTCAACTCCCTACACTCCATCAAGGCTCAAGAATTCTCCAATCTTGTTGATTTGAGCCTCCTCAATATCATCCTATCTCAAAAATTTCATCCTCCAACAATGTCCCATCCCACTCTTGCCCAAGTGGAGGCCCATTATGGATATTATGCTTGTTGCATTTACAATCACAACCACTTTCAAAAGATGAAGAATGATCTTGACTACATCATTTCCATTCTCTTGTCCTTTCCGTAGAAACTCATCTCCACCCCGTCCTCGCAAGTTCTAGAGAAGCATGCATGGTCACAAATAATACCGGACTCAACATGGGATTTCCTAGAATATTAGTCTAGGATTATGAATGTAGACTCATGTTGTAATCATTATATGAATGACATTGTTATTTCTTAATGAATGACCTAGTTTCTACATGAACTTTGATTTCTTGATTCGAGGCTTTCTTTCTGCCGGCGGTCCCATACCACAGTGGTGGTCCCTTATCTATTTAAAGGACCGTCCACTACAATAAGGGACCGTGCCCAGTATATGCTTTTTCTTCCTTCTCTTGTTTTGTATGCAGGATTTCTATGTTTGCTTGCATGTTTCTTCTAACTTATTACAGCCAAATTCCATCAATCGATTCCCGCGTGTCCTCATCAAGGGGGAGCATTAAGCTAGGGGAGTCATCATGATGCCGTGGATTTCTTTATCTCTACAAATCCTTTTTGATTCTACAAAAAGGGGGAGAAGAAAACGAAAACTCGTTTTAAAACTCATTAATGCCTAGTTTTATCTAAAATGAGTTTATATTTTGTAATCATCAAAAAGGGGAGATTGTTAATACAAATAATGTCAAAAACGTCATTTGCATTAATCGGTCTCTACTGGTTTTGATAATCACAAAATACAAACACACGTTACGTAAAACTGCGACTAATAAGTTTTTAATCGATAGAACTCGTTTTCGTCTCCGACATCACTTAAGGTATGTACAAACACATACCAACTTGTGTACGTGATCAAAGGATTTATATTTCATCAAAACTTAACATTTTCATGTCACAAAATATTTTTACAAAAGTATTTTTGTATAATTTAAAGAAATGTTTTATTAAGAAATTTTTTTCAAATTTCAAATGCACAACAACCATTTTTCCCGCTCAAAATCGACAAAATTCTTCACCAGATAAATTTTCCCACGTTTAGGACAAAAATGGGAGCATCTGCCGGGACGGTCCCTTAAAGTGGATGGTGGTCCCTTATTGATAAAGGACCGTCCAGCATTTAAGGGACCGCCCCCTCTTTCCTGGTGTCTATAAATACAGAACTGTTCCACTTCAGAAAAACTACCTCTTATGCACTAAAACTTTCTGTATTCTGAAATCCTTTCCAAAACATATCCTTTGATCACATTATGAGGTTCGAGTTGTTTACAAGTGATCACACACATCATTCCTATAAAGTGTAAGAGAAGAACATTCGTTGTTATCAAGAGACGAAGTGTTGAAGAAGAGTCATTCTCATCTTGGATCTATCATCATTTATATTCATTGTTTCGTAAATGTAATAGGACTTTAGTGCAAGTCTTGTATTGCGTATTGTGTTGTATCATGCCATCGTGTTGGTACGAGGTGTGAAGCCACGTGGGCTTTGATAGATTGGTTCTAGCTAGGATTAGGAATCGACATTTCGCTTAGTGTCGTTAAACTTGGTGTAAGCTTGTGTTTGTTCCGCCATAAGGGAGCGTGTTGATATACTATTTGTTAAACTCTTGAGTGTGAGACTCGAGGAGTGGAGTAGGGGCGAAGGAGTGAGCTTCGTGGCCAAACCACTATAAATCTCCATGTGCCGGTTTGATCTTTCCTTGCTTTACTTTTACTTATTTACTTGTTATTGCTTATATCTATTGTTGTATTGGTTTCACGTAAACATCGAATTGAATCATTTTCACAAACGCAATTTGTAAAGTTAATTTTCTAAAAACGTAAATAATGA
Organism: Artemisia argyi; assembly: GCA_030686995.1. Classification (NCBI taxonomy): domain Eukaryota; kingdom Viridiplantae; phylum Streptophyta; class Magnoliopsida; order Asterales; family Asteraceae; genus Artemisia; species Artemisia argyi. Next base: position 65,303,283 of record CM060689.1, read on the forward strand.
CGGTGAAACTGTTCAACCTCCTTCCTAGTTTCTACAGGAGCCATTCCAAGGGATAGATCACGCTTATAACACCATAAGTTTTAGCTTCTCATTATTTAATCTACATTTCGAACTCATGTCTTGTTTAAACATTGATTTGAGTGTTTTTATGAATATGATCGGCTAAGCACCTATTCCTTTATTGTTGTGATAATGTTTTCATACTTTTCATAATGCTTATAGTATGTACATGCTTTGTTTATCGTAGATCCTTTAGTTGCGATAGTTTAAAAGAACTGGTTATACTTGGTATGCTAGGAGAATTGACCATAGGACTCTAACGTAGTTAAGTTACGAGGTAAATGGTTGGGATGACAACTAGCCATTTGCCTTGTGTGCAAATTGATCATAGGACCACTTTCCGGGTTGGATAAACTTAAGTAATTAGAGTATGGTCTAAGATCCGAGAGGCTGGACCATACAAGGATAAATATAGCATGTGGTACTTAGTGACTCAAACTAGTCTACCGTACGTCGGCTTACTTACAGAGGGTAGTGCCTTTGATTCCCAGCAGGATTCTGGGGATATAGGCTAGGGAACTTGACCATATGAACCTAGTGATATATGCCCGCCCACTTGAAGCATTAGAATAGTTATATCGAGAACATAATCATAAGCAATTTAGGATGACTAGCTAGGCTATCACACTTCTCTCCCATTGCTCACTAATTTAATTTATTTTCTGTTTATTTAATTTTTGTTTTATTTAGTTTAATTAATCATTTCATCTTAAAACCAGTTTAAAACATGACAATAGACTGAAATAGGATCCACACCACACAGCTCTTGGGAAGACCTCGGTTTTACCATTTACTAGTCTATACGCGACCGGATTCTCTGCCCGTTAGTGCATATAGGTAGACCTTAGGTAATCGAGACATAATAAATTTAAGATCTGATAAGTAAAACTTGCATCAAGTTTTTGGCTCTGGTGTCGGGGAGCAGTAATAGGTTTTTTTATTATTATTATTATTATTATTATTATTATTATTATTATTATTATTATTATTATTATTATTATTATTATTATTATTATTTTATTATTATTTTTTTTTTGTTTTTCTCATATTTTGTTTAAGTTTCAGGAATCATGGCAGTTATTGATATTGATACTCTGACTCTAGAAGAGTACCTTGCTATGACTAGAGATGAGCAAGGACCGGGCCTCGTAAGGTCGGTTATTGGAGCAGATGTACAGTTTGAGATAAAAGCTCAATTTATGAGAGAGTTGCATGAACAACTCTTTTCCGGAAATAAAAATGAAGACGCATACGAGCATGTTGAACATATCTTGTACATTACTAGCCTCTTCAACATTCCACGGGTCTCTCATGATGCTGTTATTCTTAAAGTGTTTCTGATGACACTCACTGGAGCTGCTCGAAGATGGATAGGTTGCCTGGTGGAACTATCAAAACTTGGAATCTCCTCAAAAGGCTTTCATTCAATGTTATTGTCCTCCTTCCAAAACGGCAAAACAGTTAGAGGAAATTCACAATTTCAGACAGGAAGCTGATGAGACATTGTACCAAGCTTGGGGTAGGTAAAATGTTCTCCTATACAGGTTCCCGACACATGACTTGAACAAGAAACAGATAGTCAGCATCTTCTAAAAGGGCATTAGCATCGCAACTAGACAAATGCCTGATTCACAGGGACCAATCCCAGGGATGACACATGTTCAAGCCCTTGATATCATTCAAGACATGGCTGAACACTCTCAGAAATGGCATAATGGAGGAAGCACCAGGAGCATGGGCAGAAGTTTGGAAGGTATGAATATTATAACTAACAAGCTTGAAAATCTTGGTAGAGAAATGAAAAAATTCAAGGAACGCGTGCATGCTATTCAAGTAGGATGCGACATTTGTGATGGAGCTCTTCTAGCCAAGGATTGTCATTTAGTCAATGATGATGAGAAGGTCGAAGAAGTGAAATATGGTGAAGGGAGACCTTATCAAGGTAATAATGGAAATGGATACCGTGTAGGACCGCCAGGGTACTACAGTCGTCCACCTTATAGGGAAAGAAGGTCAAGCCTCAAGGACACCATCATCAAATATCTGGAAGAATCGACTAAGAAGCAAAAAGAACAAGATGAATGGTTGAGAAACTTTCAAGAAAGCACTAACAAAAGCCTCATTAGTCATGATGAGTCTCTTAAAATTATCGAAGCAATGATTAGAAAGTTTAGTGATGAGGTGCATAAACGAAAAGAAGAAAGAAAAAAATTTGTTGGGGTATGCATGGCAGTTTTCGCCGATGACGAGGTAGTTGACTCCGATAAGAGCTTTCATAACCAGTCTTGTTAAAACACTCTTATGCAAGACAAAACCAATCAAGTACCGGCTCAATAGGAGAGCACGAAATGTTTCGTTCTCCCTTGTACCATTGGTAATTTGGATCTATCCGCCCTGGATGATTTAGGGTATAGCATTAATGTCATGCCTCTATCACTATTTTTATCTCTTTGAATGACGAGTCTCAGAAAAACAAGCTTGGTAATTGAGATGGCGAATATGAAAAAAGCAACGCCGATTGGAAATGTGGACAATGTGATTATAAAGATTGACAAAATTTTATTCTCGGCAGTCTTCGTTGTCATTGACATGGAAAACATTCCCATGGAAGACCTTATCCTTGGGAGCCTTTCCTTGCCACGTCACGGGCCCGAATTCACGTCTTCAAAAAAGATATATCGTTAGGAGTTTATGATAAAAGGATTCTCTTCAAAGTGAACAGAACTTCATTATATGAAGACAAAGAAGTAGCTAGTTCATGTATGACCGATGTTACGGTAGAAGAGACTCCACCGGTAGTAGAAAGAGTTTCAAATGACATCTTTAATTATGTAACTCCCTTATGTCTATAGTATGAACAAGAGGTACACTCCGATGCTAGCAATGAAAGTGATGAATCTTTTTGTGATGACAGTGATGATGAAGATCAGACGCTTGAACCTGGGGATAATAAGGGAGGCCCTATAACAATCACCGTAGTACGTCATTGTTGTGAACCAAAAGGAACTATAAAAGATGGGAAGAAATTAACTCTACCTTCATGTTTTCCTTTTGTCAAGCCTTGCAATGGAGGGGGACAAATCAGGTTGAGACAATTAAAGAAAAAAGTAAACGTCTGGTCATGCTGTGAAGATTCAAGTTTTTATAGAGATATATGGTTCTGTAACTACTACAATAGTATTAATTCAGATGAGAAGGTCGAATGGACGGTTGACTTTTGTAAACCGGCAATTATGACCCATGACGGGACTACCCAAGCTTAGCCCACCCGTGATCCCCTTCGCAAGAAATGCCATGGTGGAAAACTTACCAAAGAAAACTTGGTCAAAAGATATGAATGGGCATGTTTTAATGGACACAAGAGAGGTGAAGTTGGCTACAATGGAATATCATTTGAGAACTGGGTGAAGGTTAAGTTTGGAGTGGTTCGGTTAAGCTTAAAGTAAGAAATACAATATCGAGACGAATGGGCAAAAGCTAACTTCCTTCGAGAAGATCGGTTTGGATTAACACCTTATGTCGCTCCAACAGTTTGGGACCAGTCATCCACTTTATGGAATAGAAGAATGGGCGAAATATCCCATTCACCCACATGAGGAACCGTGGGAGTGAGTCTAACTTAAAGACTCAATAATAAACAAAAGTGCTCTTACGAGATACAACTCGTATTATCCCTTTCTTTTTTACAGTTTAGTTTTTGTTGGTTTGGTATGTTTGTTTTATAATTTGCAAGAATTAGAGCAAGGAGGATCAAGAAGAGCTCATTACTGTTGGAACTGAGGTGCTCATATCAGTAATTACGGCGTAGCTTGTTCATGGGATTACGCCGTAACTATCCTCCTTATATCTGATGGCTCTAGGTTTTTCATTAATTACAGCGTAGCTTAGTAATGAGGTTACGCCGTAACATCTTTCCGAAACAAATTTCTCAAACTTTAAAACATGCACACCATAACCTTGTATTAATAACTAAATGAATTTTGAGGGTTTATTCACTATACACCCTCACGAGACTACACTTGTCCACTTGGGACACCAAGTGGTTTAAAAGGATTGTTGCATATGCTAAATGCAACCGTGATTCCTATGAAAGTGAGTTAGGTTTTATTGTTTGTTTTTCTTTTTCTTTTTATTTTTAGGTTTATGCTTGTGGTAGTACCGTGATTTCAGGGTTTTGAAGTTTGCTCATGGAGGCAAGTCGAAGGCATGCTTTCTTACGTGGACCTTCTTTTTGGAGCAAATTTCAGGGGAGTTTTCGCTCTAATTCTACTTTCTCTTCATTATATTTAATTTTAGTACAAAAGGGACTTTGTACAATTCAAGTGGGGGGACGAGAGTAGAATTATTGATTGAACTTATTTTTCCCTCATTTTTCTAGTTTATTTTGAAAAATTGTGCCATTTTTAAAATTTTGACATGTTTTTCCGAACCTAACTAGAATAGACCTTAGCCGAGCACATTTAACCCTTGAATTTCAATGGTGAGATTTAGCCTACCCGTTTCCACTGATTTACCCAAATCTACCAAATATTGAGTGTGCCGGTAGTTTGTAAACTTTAGAACTTTGCCTTTACATCATTTCGAGACCATAAACGAGTAGTGTGTCGAGTTAGCTCGATACATGTGGAAGAAACTATTTAAGAAGGCAATATTTTAGGATTATCACCCAAACAGCCTATATGTGTGCGTGTATCAATTAGTCACCTCGACTTCTCGACCCCCGTGTTAAACCCTTTTGTTGCACTCACTTTTAGTGCAAGATACCCCTAGATACACCCTGTTGAGCCTTTCCTTTCGTTTCATACCCTTAATATATTGTTTCGATACACCTATTCGCCTTAGCCTACCATGTAGTCTTAGTTTATGATTGGGAAGTCATTATTTGCCCAAGTTCAAGGTCTAAGTAGAGAAATTCGGGAATCACGCTTACATCGAAGACATACTTTTGAAGATCATTTGAAGACCTCCCAAATTCTCACATATTGTTCATCTCAAGTGGGGGGGGGGGGTGTAAATATTCTTGTATTAAGTTATGATTAAAAAAAAAAGTGAATTTCTGTTTGTAAATATTTGTATTGCTGGTGCACCCTTGTATAGCACCAAGTTTATGAGCGCATCAATGATTTAGTATCGAGGAGGCCACTTCGATCACGTTTGAAGAATTGAGTTGGTGATGTTTCTACACCAACAAGAAGACCAAGTAATGTGTCCATCATGACATCCACTAATGGCACATTTACTTGTTATGATATATTTTTTGAATTTTGAAGCTTGGACTTTGGGCGAACGGTAAACGGTGATGACTTAATTGTAGGCTTAGACTATTTGCTTGTTTATTTTTATTTTACATCCATTTTGTCTATTCCCATGTCTTATCCTACCCTTTAGACGCAAATCATGCTTAGGTGAGGGATTTGAGTAGGCATTGATGTCTTACTCGGCGTTCCGGTCATGTATCGATGTTCTTTGTCGCCTTCGCCGTAGTATGTTAGTAACGACACTACACCCTTAGCCTTATTTATGTTCACCCAATATTGCCTTCAATGTTTGTTTTGACCTTAGCTCTAGTGGTGGAGATTTGTTTAACCGCCAAGCTTATGATAGAATACATACTTGACTGTGCTTTGAGTGATCACACTGAAAATTTAACACTTAGAATAGAGATAGTATGAGTGTTAGTTCCCCTTTCGTGAGGTGTTCGTGTTAGCCTCGCTCTTTTATAAAGATAACGTCACACAATTGAATTGGACTAGATTTGTAGTAAGTTGCACCCGTAGGGAATACTTATGTAAACGGGGCAAAGTAATAGTGTGATGAGCCTATAAATACCCCTCATGACTCTCCATGAGGGGGGGGGGGGGTTGGGAAATCATTGTGTAATTTTCATATTGTCAATCTAATAAACTTTGTGTTTCTTCACCCTCTTTCTACTTTCTCTCACTAGAACTATAAACATGTCTATCATCATTAATCACCAACCTCGACCTCCCGAACCACATGAATCATACATCTTTTCGGTCCTACAATTGGTATCAGAGCTAACCAGGAGCGAATCGTGGTGTTTTGTGGTGATTTGTGTTACTTTTGGTTCGAAAATAAGCCTCAAGAAAATCATGGTTCGATTGTTGTTTCGTGATTAAAGTTAGTAAAGTCTACTTTCTTACTTAGATCATGACCTAATATCATTTCTTCGTGATCTACGGCCTATTTGGTGGTTTATTTGGAAGATTGATGAAATTTTCTAAGTAGCGGTTTGTGTTTCGAAGTGGTTTTCTTGGTAGCGATTTGGTCATTTCTGGTAGCGATTTACCTTGAACCAGACTCACGATTTGGCAGTATATTATAAATGGGGAAAAGGACAAATCTAGCGAGTTGCTAGGTAGCGAGTTTCCCTCTAGCGAGTTTCTAGGTAGCGAGTCGCCCTCTAGCAATTTGCTAAGCAGCGAGTTGCCCTCAAGCAATTTGTCTAGTAGCGATTTGCCCTCTAGTGATTTTTCAGTTGAAATTTGTCAATTGCAAGTTTGGGTTATTGTGATTTGGGTGTTCAAACCTAACATACTAAACCTTCGTTTTCAAACCCTAATTTGCCGAAAATAGGGGGTATCTAAAGAATTAGGGCATTTCACAAACTCAACCATCATACCAAAAACACATGATATTATTGGTCTACACTTAATAGAAGATGATCCGTTTCATCATTTCATAAACTTAATACCAATAAATCCCACTTCAAAACACACCACGTATAGCTTAAAAGATCCTGATCAAGAATCACAATCAAATAACAACGGCTAGTACCGGTTTGTGACTACGGAGTTTTTGTACAATATTGCTTATTTGGGTTTAAAGTTCACTTCACGGACATGTGTACTTATTTATCTCAAATTCTAGAGGTTGGATGGATGTATGACTTTCAAAGATACTTGTTTGGGCATACACTGATAGTGATAGTGATTAAGACTTGGATTATCTAGTTATACCCGATGTAAGGAGTCACATTGTAGCACTCACGGGTTATATCTATCACTTTAAGGAGTTACATTGTAGTACTCAGTGTCACATGAAGTTGTGGATAGTCCAAGAGGTGGATATTTCATATACTATTTGTTGGTTTGGGTAAATGGCACTACCTATGCTTAAAGGAGTTACGTTGTAGTGCTCAGTATAGGTTCTTAGTCACACTTTCGTACAAGATTAAGTCACATATCTAAGGGATGTTTACTTAATTCTCAGATGGGTTATATTGGGTTGTCTCCATTCAGTGGTCATTTACTAGCTGGTTGGAATTTGAAGAGGTTGCGTATAGGTTGAAGAGGAGAGGTGAGATTGTAGAAAAAGAGAGTCATATTTTTTTGACATAGTCTCACAGAATTATGCTTACATGACTCTAATATTGCATCAAGTTAAAGGTAATTTATGGTGTGTACACAAGATTATGATGATTCCGATAACTCGCAACCATCAGGAGGGAGAAGTACATGAAGTAAAAAGTAGTTTTTTGATCTTCAGCGACTGGATTGATTGAGGGAAATGTGCTTAATACCAAAGAAGTACCAAGAGGTACCAAGAATGTGCACATCGGGGCTTATTACCAACTTGGATGCAATACTACGTGAGGTATGTTGTTATGATGCTCCCCGAACAACAACCATTGTGCTACACTATAGAATCTACTTTATCCGCTGCGTGATGAAAGAGAGTTGTCAGTTCATGAGGGAGCAGGTAAATGAAAAAGGCGCACTAGTTAGGAGGGAGTAATAACCTAACTATACCATTACAGTTGAAGTTCAGAGCTACATAAATCAGTGCCGTGAGTGCCAAAGATCAAATGCCGAGATCGTCGGAAGAGAGAACTTCAAGTCTGCCTTAGTATCTAGACTACAGAGACTCTGCACTTCAACAACGTCAACATAGTTTATTATTATTGTAATTTACTTGTTTATAGGTCTCACTGTAACCATTCACGTGTGACGATACCTTGGAGGGAGATTGTAAGCCTCGCTCTTTTATAAAGATAATGTCACACAAGTGAATTGGACTAGATTTGTGGTAAGTTGCACCCATAGGGACTACTTATGTAAACTGGGCAAAGTAATAGTGTGATGAGCCTATAAATACCTCTCATGACTCTCCATGAGGGGGGGGGGGGTCGGAAATGATTGTGTAACTTTCATATTGTCAATCTAATAATCTTTGTGCTTCTTCACCCTCTCTCTACTTTCTCTCACTAGAATTATAAACATGTCTATCATCATTAATCACCAACCTCGACCTCCCGAACCACATGAATCATACATCTTTTCAGTCCTACAGTTCGGCATTGAGAATTATAGCATAGGATATTTTTAATCTCATATGTCCCGAGTAATTTTGGGGGATATCTTTTTAAGAATGATTCTAATAAGGTCTACTTGAGGGCAAGTAGAGTTCAAGTGTGGGGATATTTGATGACATCAAATAATCTTGATATTTAAGTGTTAATTTCCCCCTAATATGCTCCTTATTTATACTTATTATTAAGATATATACTTTGATTTCGTTATATTTTGTATCCAGGTTACAAATGAGCATAGGATCTGAAGAGACGCAGAAATTGGAAAGAACTCGCAAAAGATACACAACTATAGTATGCTGAAGAAAGCTACGACGTAACTTACACTCTCTATTACGCCGTAGCAAGGAATTCAAATATAAAAACTAAAGTCAAATCGGACCAAGAACTACGGCGTAACCATAATCCGTAGTTACGCTGTAACTATTTCAAGACTTAGAAGAATTCCTAGTGATAAAGGTTATGCCGTAACATTGATATTGAGTTACGGCGTAGCAATGACACCGTAGTTTATCCTAGATCCAAAATTAAGCTACATCGTAGCCACACTTGAAGACTACGACATAAGTGAAACCCTACAAGAAGTTACGGCATAACTAACTACATCAACTACGTCGTAGCTATTGCTATTGGATAAGATCGTTTTACGATTACACTAGCTACGGCGAAACCAACTCATAGAGTTATGTCGTAGCAGTGTCGGGCCTATAAATACAACCCTAAATTCTGCATTTTACAACAACTTTCTCACCACAACAAATTAAAGATCGTTGGGAGTATTTAGAAGGGCATTCTACAGCAGGATACAGAGCCATTCCAAGGGAGAGATCACACTTATAAGACCATAAGTTTTAGCTTTTCATTATTTAATCTACATTTTGAACTCATGTTGTTACGCCCCGTGCCCGTTGACCAAAAATTTGAAACTTTACTCAGAAACGACTCAACTTTAATGGACACTATTACCATAGGTATTAGTTTAAAATAGAGCCTATTTATTTTAAAGTAAATGATGAGTGTGTGAATACTCATCATTTTTGGTCAATCTGAACTGCAAAAACATTAAAAAACACTCAAATATGCATAAAAATACTGAAAATATCCCAGGATTGTGTTTTATATGTTTCTGATGCAAAATGTTTAAAAACAGATGAAAAACGAACAAAGTTTGCATAATTGGCAGTTTCAGTCCCCGAACTTTCAAAAATTAATAGAATTGGTCCCTGAGCATATATTTTTGGTTGAAAAGTCAAATATGGTCCTTGGGAATTCACATGTGTCACTTTTAATCCCTGGATGAAAATTTTGAGAAAATTACAAGTTTAGTCCCTACAATTTTGAATTTTGGCATATTTGGTCCCCGGATGTTTAAAATGAAAAATTTTCATTAAGGGTCCTTATATTACTTACACTGGGCATAATTGGTACTTGTGATAACTTTGGGAGGTTTACACTTTAAGTCCCTCAATTTTTTAGAATTTACAAATAAGATCCTTGGGCTTTATTACTTGTAAACATAAATGGTCCCTTAGTTATTACCCCTAATCCAACAAACACACCACTCCCTTTGGCCTGATCCAACCAAATACCCCAGGCCCATCACAAAGCCCACACAAAACAAACCCGCCCTGGTTAATACTAATACCAGGGTCAAACCCCACCCCCATGGTCAAACCCACCTTATCCCTCCAAAACCACTCCACCACACCTGCAAAACCACCCTGTACCCTCATCATCACCACCCCTGTCACACTCCACCTCCCCCTTCCACTCCAAACAAACACCTAAGGCCAAAACATATTAATTGCTCACAAATCCCACCTAAGCTACCCCTAACTGCCAAATTGGCATTTCCCGCCAAAAATAGTTTCAACGGCCATGATCATTTCAGCTAATCCAAAGGTCAACATTAGAAGTGGGATTGACAAAGGGACCCACTTTGGTCCTTATAAATCAAGAAATGAAGAAAGAAGTGAAGTATGAGGGTAGCAGTAGTTGAAATTTAGGTTTAATGTCGACTAATGTAATTTTCTCTTTTTTAGTGTAATTTTCAGTTTAAGAATGATGTACTAAGCATAATCAGTGTATTTTAAATCTACTTCAAGCTTTAATTTAATTGTCTCAGTTCATTTCAGCTTGTGGCAAGTTTTCATTCAAAATCTCAATTTCACCTAACCTGTTCAAAATTAGTTGTTTGGTGTTCATTTAAGCTGAATTTGTCTTATTAATAGGTATAATTAAGTTTTTAAAATGAATTAATCAGTTTTTTATTTTAAATACCAAAAATACCAAAAATATAGGAAAAATAGCAAGAAAATCAAAAAATCAAGTGTTCATGAAGCAAACTGCAAGGAGCATTAGTGATTTTGGATATTTATGGTTTAGAACCTCATGGGAGGCTTAGGATAGTGAATTTGGTTCATTGGTTCTTTATTTGCATCTCACAGGTCCTTTGTAAGTTTCCTTCTCATTTCTTGAATGCTACTGTAGCACTAGTTAGTAAGCTTGCTTTTAGTGTTTCTTAGTTTATATACTGTGATTAGGTTGATTTATGTTAAATCAGAACATGTTGGTTCATTAGAATTTAATGGTGATTTTATTTCTCTTTCAACTATCAAAACTGCCTTGTCATTGAATCATGGTGTTTTACTGTTGTTGTTGTTGTTTGTGAGTTTATTTAAGTTTACATTATCTTATTGTGTGTTTTGGAATCAGTTTCATGGTCTGAATTCATCTTAGGCCTTGAAAATCACAAATCACAGTCTATTATAGAGGGTGTTTGATTTAAGGTCTTCCACTGTGTATCAGTGGGAGTTGGTTCTTGTTTAAGGTTCATTTATGCTACCTTAAGTTGTTATAGCTCAATTAGACAGTAAAAATCAGCACTCACCTTTCAAAAAGTCAAAATCACTTGTTACCTTAATTTAACATAACTGTCTATAGGTTTAGGGTGCACAATCTTTAAAATAGCTACAATAGTTGTTAATTTAGTGTAGTCTAGTCTAAATATAGCTTATAACTTCATTTATAATCAGTAAGATGTGATCAAAGTTCAAGAAAGTCAATTTAGTAGTTTATTGAAAAAGTCAAAACTTGAACCTTAGGCAGAAAACTCAGATTTTCAGGGAATTAATGTGATTTTTGTGTTGGGATTTAAACCTTGAGCTTTTTACATGTTACACTATCCCACCTCATCTTTAGGAATCAGGTCTCATTACATTTTTTCAAATTTTTTTGTGGGCCCTACACCTTGCCAAACACACCTGCAGGGAGGGTGTTCACCCCTGCATTAGCAGACCTCCCAAACACACTCACTTCTGTGGGTCCCATAGACCTCACCAGTGGGCCCCACACTGTGTATCTTGGTTCTTTGGACTCCCCACCTGGCCCTCTTGCTAGTTCAAGAAGAGTTTTGAGCCAAGGTGCCCTTGCCCCCTCCTGAGATTGGTTGGCAAGTTTGTCCCATTTTCAGTATACAAAAAAGGAAATAAGGTGCTTAATTCTGGCTTATTGGCTTATCCAAGAGACTTGTTTGCTAGTTTCTTGCTTATTCATGTCTATTTTACTTATTTGAACCATTTTCCACCTCTGTGGACCCCACAGAGGTTTATTTCCTTCAAAGTCAACAAAAAGTCAACTGTTGAAGCTTTTAGTGTCCAAATTGCATATTTTTAAGCTAGAAAAAAGTTGTTTTTGTAAAAGTTGTTTGTTTTTAGTGTTAAAATAGTTTTCAAAAAGAAAAACTAGAAAAAACCAATTTAATTTCAAGTGATAGTTTCTATTTAATGTAATTTATCTTTTTAATTTTCCTTTTTAGTAATTAATTAAGTATTAGGCATTTTTATATTTTTCTTAATTTTCTTTTATATTAAAGTATTTTTAGTAATTTTTTCAGATTTTTATATTGTCATTTAGTATTAATTTGATTTAATATTAGTTTTACTATTAATTAATTAATAATTAAGTATTAAATAGCAAAATTAGTTTTTATTAAGTAATACCTAGTTTTTATATTTTTCCCAGCTTTTGTAAGTTATAAAATAATTTTCGGAATTTTCTTATAATTGTTACTGTTCATCTTCTAGTTTTTATAATTTAAATAGTTTAATTAGTAATTAATTAATATTTAGTTTAATAATTAGCAAAATAGTCTAGATATAATTTTTAGAAACTTTTTATATTTTTTTTAGGATTCCTGAGATGGTTAATTAGTTTTATAAATTTTTCTTTAATTATCTAAGTCATTTAAGTATTATTAGTAATTTAATAATAGTTTAAATAGTTTAATTAAATATAATTAGTAATTAATTAATATAAAAGTCACAAAAAGACAAAAAGGTATATTTTTAATTTTAAAATTTGTTTTTAGTTATTTTATAATTTTTGGTATTTAATTTTCACTTTTCTAGTATTAAAATAATATTAAATTGTATTTAAGTTATTTAAATATTAATAATTAGTATTAAATAGTATTTAATTAATATTAAATAAGTAATTAGTGTAAAATTTTATTTTCTTTTTCTAAAAATTTTCTATCATCCTTAGGTTTGTAAAAAAGTCATTTTCACCCCCTGGGGGTTTTCAGATTTCAGTTTTCACTTTTTATTTTGTACGTTTACGTTATTTTAAATGTAAACGTACGCGTTTTAGATTTTAAACGTTTATGGTTTTTTCAAATTTCCAGTCTTGTTCATATAGCTTATTTAAGCTATTTCCTTGTAGATTCCTTAGTTTAATCAATCACAAACCCTTTCCTGTCCAAATTCACCCGATCACAAGCCCGTTTGATTACCATCACTCCTCGTCGGGACATAACGCCCCGGGGAAACCCTATATTCCACGGAGATTGACTCTAGGCTGTTTGATCTAGTTGACCATCACCTGGTCAATTAGGTTGACCGTTTTAAGTCAATCAGTAAACACGTTTTCTTTGCACCCTAAAATAGACCCATTTGTGTCTAAAAGAGACCCATTTTCCTACACTTTCAAAATAGACCCATTTGCAGTCTAAAATAGACTCATTTTACCTGCACCTTAAAATAGACCCATTTGCAGTCTAAAATAGACCCATTTTTGCACACTTGCATATTTTGATCCATTTTCATCACAAACCATCTTTACCACTTCATTTAAACACCAAACTTAACTAAAGCCATTAACATAACATAATAAAGCGTTTCCATAATCATTTGACTCGTTTACAACCCAAATGGGTATAATTATACGTTATGCCAAACACCCCCTTATCCATAGCTACAAACACTTAAATCCATTTACAACACAAACCGTTAAACATACTTTCCTTGACATATCACTATATAACTTTGACTTGACTATGACCATATAACCTTTAAATGACTCAAGGAGGCATCAAAATTGACCACGAGCTCGGTATTCTACCTAGCTCCTACATTTTTTTAACCCAAAACCTTCTAACTTTGCATCACCAACCTTAACCCTTAATCCAAGCCATAACATTAACATAAGAGCCTACAAAATATTGAACATTAAACCGTAAGTGAATGCTTAGTAAGTAAAGCGGATATAACATAATATCACAATTCATTCACACATTACGCATCATAACCTTTAACCCATCATAACATTAAACTCTTAACATGTACCTTAACATTTAAGCATCAACATTCCTTTCCTAATCCAACCTTGGCTAAAACAACAACTAGCGTCACACTCACTTTCACATAACACAATTATACCAAACCAAACATTAACCTTAACATATCAATACACATAAACACATAATGCATAGAAATCATTATAACATTATCTTATAACCGGTTTACTTACCTTAGCTCCAAGCTAAGCCTAATAAGGACATCATCATCATTATTATCATTCATCATCATCTTCCATCACCATCATCATCATTCTCCATCATTAAAATCAAGACTTGCGGGGAGATCATTGCTAGGGATGGCTATAAGCATAGTGTCTTCATCATCATCATCTCCCTAGACCATCAAGACTCATCTTCTTCCCTCCCTTTTTCTCTCTAAAATTGACAACACACTCACACCCTTGAATGTTATGGAAATCTTCAGAATCTTATGGATAGATAATAACTATATACTTGCACAACTTTGCCCATTTGGCACAATTAGCCCCTCAAGTCTCTTCTTTTATATTTAGGCCACACTTCATATTATTAAACCTTTAATACTAGACAACTTTAGTCCCTTAAGTTAAGCATCATACTCTCCAAAGCCATGTTACACATTCGTTAACTATTAGGTCTAGTTAATCACGTTAAGCCTTGGTCAATTTCATCTAGGGTGGGGCCTATTTGTATTCGGGAAACAGGTCTAACACATGTCTTGTTTAAACATTGATTTGAGTGTTGTTATGAATATGATCGGCTAAGCACTTCTGGTGCTACTAGTTATGATTCCTTTATGCATAGTAGGGCTGAGCATTGAAACCGACATAAACCCGACCGAACCGAAGGACCAACGGTCTGGTTTCGGTTCCAAGTTTTTTCTTATTTCGATATTGGGTCGGTTCAGTCCGGTCCGGTCTTACGTATAAACCGACCATTATGCCTTTTTGGACCAGACCGGACTGAACATATTCGGTTCGGTCCTCGGTATGGGATTTTGAGCTAAATCGGTCTTAAGTCCCGTCCGGTCTTAGCCCGATGCTCATCCCTAATGTATAGTATCAAAAATAGTAAATTTGAACTTTTTAGTACCAGGAATAAAATCAAACATAGCACATGCTTTGCAACCCGTGATATGGAGGTTTGAACTTCTTTCCTGTTCGTCGCTATTCTTTAAATCTAACGTGTCTAGGTGTATTCCCTTTGGACAACCTTCCTATTACACATCAGATACTTTTGTTTCACAATTACGTTCCTCAATCTTTTCTGACATGATTTCCTAACTACGAACACTGTTTTGCAGCATATTTCATCTACACGATAATGCACTCATCAATTAAATCATAAACATTGCCCTTAACTGGTAAACAATCCACATGAACTTTATGAATATAATAAATCATTCCACTAGGAGTATCAAAGCTAGAGTGAGTAACAAATGATTCAGGAGTTTTCAAAGAATTCGAACTTGAAAAATAAAGCACAAATAAATACTGTGATTAAGTAAAAATACAATAACACACACATGCATTTAGTAATAGATAAAATATCACATGTGATATATCTAACAAAATCAGCTTATCTAAAAACTACCTAATTCTATCTAACAAATTAGCTTATCTAAAAGATTAGTTAAATATCGCATGTGATATATCAAACAAATCAGCTTATCTAAAAACTACTTAATTCTTTCAAAACTGCTTAATTCTAATTATAAGAGATCGCAAAAAAACTGCTTAAATACTACCAAAACTGCTTAATTCTAATGATAAGAGATCACATCAAAACTGCTTAATTGTAATAAGTTTCAAATTACCTTAAAAACCTCTTAATTCTCTAGCTACTTCAGAGTAACATATGATCTACAGTACAAAATACATAATAATCAAAAGATTCAAAAACAAAAACAAAAAATAAGCTTACTAGTAGCAATTTGCATTTCACTACTGTGTTTGTATGCAATAATCTCCTCAGTATACTTAGCCGTAACAGCTTGTCGCATCCGGATTTTCCTCAGTTGTTTAAACCGAATCCATAACACCTAATTGTTTTGCAAAATGAATAAATTAGCTTATAATTTGACAGAATAACTTCAATTTGTGATAATTAATGAGCTTATTGAGATCAATTACCTTAATTAATGGATCAAAAATCAGATCTGATGCAAGTACGTGAGGATGAATAATGTATAGAATGATCTGAGAAAATGTAGATGATCGATGTGAATAAAATAGAAAAAAAAATTACGGTTAGATGATGATCGATTAAGATGAAGGAGGTTACATGATAATAGAGAGAAAACAGGGGAGAAAGAAACAGACACTTTGTGTGTGTGAAAAAAATGAGCGTTTTAAAGTTCCGCTCTTAAAAAATTGTTTCTATATTGGACGAAAATGCACTTGTAGTGTTAAATATTAAGTTTGATATCAGTCATTAGATCAAATAAGGATGGAGAGTGGGGATTGATCCCTTGGTATATATACAACCTATAATACAGTTTAAGTTCTTAGCACTTCAATCATAATTAATTTTAAGATTTTCATAAATACGTTTTAAGCATTACATGTACAAATGCAATGTTTACAACTATTTAAAACACAAATACGTTTATTGAATACATATAATTAATTCTCTTCTTAAAGTACCCCCTCACTCAAAAGTACAACCATTTTACCACATGATACAATCTAATCAAGCTGATAAACATTCTCTTCCTAATATTTGTAAGACATTTCATGAAATATTTTTTAAATAATACAACCTTTATTTACATCTGAAACACAAAAAATAACATATTCATATATCTCAAGAGTTCTTAGGCCCCAAAATTAACAAACTACCTCCAAAATACACGGTTTCTTATGTTCGAACTTTCAAAATAAGAAAAGAAAAAATGTTATGAGTGATATCAGATAAGATATCATCATCTTCCTCAGAACTTCAATATTATACCATACATGCAAAAGAAAATTTTGTCATATGTAAAGTAACTGTCACCATAAATAAATACTATAAAAAACATTGTTTATCAAAAATTTAGATTATAGGGTACCCCCGCCGCAACGTGCGGGTACCCTGCTAGTGTTAATAAAGTTTGATATGTAAATGATCTTAAATGTTAAAGATAAGTAATGACATCTGGAACTTCATGTTAACCCGTTCATAGCGAACATCATGTAAGTTGAAATGAAGTGAAAGAAAGCTTTAATCCATTGATTAAACATTATATCCATGTTAATACGACTTATATCAATATACAAAACACTAAGTTTTGGTTGCCATAGAAACACAAGTTTTGGATGCCATAAACATAAGGCATTCTGATGTTTAACTAGGTTGAGTAGTTATACTAGAACTAGTGGTTACCCTTCATCACCTTCCACCTTAGCGCCACCTCAGCTTTCTCTCTCCTCTCATTCTTTCTCACCTTTCACCCGTAGTGGTCACACCGCCTCACCTTTATACCCATTTTTTTAATTTAAATTTTTATTCCTTAACTAAAAATATTACATAGATCATTTAAAACGTAAACTCATGGAATTAAAAACAACACATAGATAATTAAAAACTTAAACGTACTAAATAAAAAACGTAAACTAATATAGCAAATTCCACTTCGACTTGATCCTTGCCCTTATCTCTTCCATCTGCTGGCGTGTTACTTCAGTCAAGTGATGATATGGCTGCATATAGAACATCACATCTTTTTTACGTTGTTTATATTGCTGCATTGCTAACTCTTGTTCACGAACTTCCAACTACCTATTTTTGATCTCCAAAAAGTAGCGTGTTCTTCTTTCTTCATTGCCATGACATGTTCGTTGTGACTTTCATACTCGGAGACCATCAACCTAGCCAATGTTTCCTCATTCATAGTTGATGTCGATCCCGATGATTCCGCCTCTTTCTTCTTTCCTACTTTCACTTTGTCCCTACCCATTGGTCATCATTCGATTTCCAGCACCTCATCTTCCTCATCATCTACAACATCCACATTCAAATTAAACTAGCATCCCTAGACTCTGGGTTGACGAACTAGACCCAGATGACTTGTAACTCTTGGCCTTTTCTCTTTGCTTTGCTTCAAGTTTGGAAATTCAGTATCCATCCATTTCAGACAAGTTTTTAAAACCTCCCAACAATAACAAAGTGTAAATGGTACTCCGTATTCAACTTCATATTCAAAAAGTCCCTTTTGGACGTAATCCCTGTCTCCGGCTCCATTCATCAGCACCTTACGTTTAACGTTAGTATGCACTTCACAAACTAGAGCCACTATAGGGAGCACTGTCTTTTATTTCCCATTCACCATATCGTACATCCAATGACCGATTGATTTTGTTTTGCTCTCCACATACTCTACAACCTCATTTCAAAATCCACTCTCCTTCCTCGTGTTACCAATGGTCCTATCTTCGGATACATGCACCCATCCTTTGCACAACACAATTTCTTCCTCAATGGTCCAAAGAAGGCACTAGGGTGCGTCCTCTTTTCGAACCGTCCTTTTTTGGCATCTTTTAGGCTGCTTCATTGGGGCCGGTGCTGTGACAGGGCCATGACATTGATGGGATAGTCCTTATGAGCAGTGTTTTGATAAAAACCTGAAAATTGAGGTTCGTACATATCTTCAAACGGAAATGGAGGAATGAGAGACATGGGTTGGTTCGTATTTTGTTGTGATGACATACCACCCATATGGGTTTTTGAGCCATAGTTGGGGCTATCGAATGGGAATGTGTTTGGTTGTGAGTATTTGCTAAAAGCGTTTTGCTGTGGGTATGAGGTTTTGGTATGGTTGGTTTGGGTAAGGTTGGTTATAATAGTATAAAGGTGGTCGTAAGTTCATTTGTCGGTTTGATGATAGAGTATTTTCGAGAGTAATCGTTCCTTCGGGTGTCGAGGGAGTGCTTCGGGTAGTTTTTCGTTGTTAGCGCTTGGTGGTTCGGGGAATGTTTTGTTGAGACATTTTTGTAACTAAAATGAGAAGTAAAAGTGTTGAGAGTATGAGCGTATAAAATGTTGAAGTTGTGTTTAGAAAATGATGAAGTTAATGGATATTAATAAGTAAAAAATAGGGTAGTGGTAAGTTTTATTTATTTATTTATTTAATCAATAATGGTCAAATAAGGAAAGGGCTCACTTTTTTTCAAATGCACCAAAGGTGACCGAATCACCTTTCACTTCTTTCTTTTTGCTAACTCATGTGTGAGGTGGTGAGACCGAATGGGTGGCGCGTGAGATGTTCCCAACCTGCCACTCCGGTTAGTCTTACTCAGAAGAAAATTGCAATGATAGGAAGAAGGCATGAGAATGAGGTGGCATTATGGCAACAAGGTCGGTCATCATATCAGGAATTTAATCAGTCACTGCTTTCTTTTATTTTTCTTTAGCTTCAATTAAAAACCCGTAACTTCGGTTAAAAAACATTCGCAATCGGTTTTTAATTATTCTAGTTATTCAATATGTTCGTTTAGTCTAACTCGATTCAGTTTTAACTCCATTTATAAGAGCACACGGAGTAATAATGGCATAACGCAAATTCGTCCGATGTGGAACCAAACCAACGACGTTATGGCGTTAAGACCATTTCCCCATCGGGTGCGTTGGAGCAGTGTTGTGATTTACGTTTTTGGACTAACTTGCTTGTAACGTTTGATTTAATATATATATATATATATATATATATATATATATATATATATATATATATATATATATATATATATATATATATATATAATCAAAATCAAACCAACCCCTCCATGTATACAACTGATAGTTTGTGTTTCAGGGTTTGCGTTTGTGTGTGTGTGTGTGTTTAAGTGTGTGTGCAGGAGAGGAGAGGAAGAAGATGAGTGTTGATGTGGTTTTATTTTTATTTTTATTCGTTACAGAGTGGAGTAGTATATCATTGGACCAAATATTAATTTAAGGTGGTATGGGTGGGCTGGAAACTATTGGCCAAAATATACATTTAGCTTATTTATTTTAGTTTTGTAACATATATGTATTTTTATTTTTTTTAATAAAAATGTTATTTGTATATTAACTTAATGAATGAAATATTTCTAAAGAATTGAGAGATTAAGTGAGCCAAAAACAGAAAGAGAGGAAATATGGATATGAAAATTGCAACATGGAACATAAGAGGCCTTAGCAATTCTGATAAGCAGAAGGAGGTTAAAAAATTTATTGCTGAGGAGAATTTACAAATGTGTGCTATCCTGGAGACACATATCAAATACAATAAAGTCAAAAAAGTTGGTGGCAATGTATTTGGTAACTGGGAATATGTAACAAATGTTGAGAATAACAACAAAAGGTGCAGAATTATGATGGGGTGGAATCAAAACATGGTTGATGTGTGGGTGATTAATAAGACTTGACAGAGCATGTTATTGCTAGTTGAAACCATTGGTCAGAAAAAGAGATTTTTCTTTACAGTCATCTATGCTAGCAATTCAGGTATTGAAAGAAGAAGGTTGTGGAATGAATTGGGAGCTTATAAACAAATAACAAATGGTACAGCATGGGTGATTTTAATGTTACATTAGAAGCCAGGGAGCATTCAAATGGGAGTTCAATGTACACAAGTGACATGATTGAGTTCAAAAAATGTGTTGAAGAGGTGGAGATTGAAGATTTATTGAGTTCTGGTTTTCAATATACCTGGACTAAGAGTCTCAAGAACCCTAAATGTAAAACATTGAAGAAATTGGATAGAGTAATGATCAATGAAAGATTTCTGGATACTTTCAGTGCTGCACATAGTATATTCCTACCATACATTATATCTGATCATTCACCAGCTATGTTAGTGATACCAAATGGAGGGGTTAAAAAGAAAAAGGCTTTTAGAATGTCAAATTTTATTACTGAGAAAGAGGAGTTTTTAACTGTGGTGAAGGCTGAATGGGAAAAGAATATAAGTGGAATTCAGATGTATAAGATAACCCAAAAAATGAAACTATTGAAGCACAAATTGAATAAATTGAGTTGGAAGAATGGAAATGTACATGATAGAGTCAATGTTCTGAGAGACAAAGTCAAGATAGCCCAAGATGAAGTTGATAAGAACCCATTTTGTGAGAAAAGGAAAGAGCAAAGTTGCAAGATTCTACAGGAATACTGTGAAGCTGCGAGAGATGAGGATAATCTTCTAAGACAAAAAGCTAAAATAGAATGGTTAAAGGAAGGAGATAGAAATACCAAATTCTTTCACAAGATCATCAAAAGTAGACAACATAAGAGCAGAATAATGACCATTTGTGATGAGAATGGGAATAGTTTTAAGAATGAAAAAGTTGATGTGAAGTTTCTGGAACACTTTCAAAAGTTTTTAGGTACTAAAGATGTTATTGCAGAGCTACACAGAGATCATGTTACCTTCAATAATAAATTGTCAAGTGATGAAGCTGAAAGGCTAGTGAGACATGTATCTGATAATGAGGTTAAAGAGGCTATGTTTGATATTGAAGACTCAAAAGCACCAGGGCCTGATGGATACACATCTAAGTTCTTCAAAGCAGCTTGAGGCATAATTGGAAAAGAGGTATGTTTGGCTGTTCAGGAGTTCTTTAATTCAGGGAGATTATTAGGTGAGGTTAATGCTACCTTAATATCTTTAGTTCCTAAAATCACAACACCTCATAAGGTCTCAGACTTTAGACCAATAGCATGTTGTAATGTTCTATACAAATGCATAAGTAAGGTGATTACAAATAGAATCAAAGGGGTGTTAGGAAAACTAGTCAATGTGAACCAAAGTGCATTTATTGCAGGAAGGCAAATAACTGATAACATTCTATTAGCACAGGAACTGTTAAGGGGGTATAATAGGAAGCAAAAGGTTAAAAAATGTGCCCTTATAATTGACTTGCAGAAAGCCTATGATACCTTAGACTGGGAATTTCTTAAGAATATCTTGGTGCAGTTTGGGTTTCATGAGAAGATAGTGGGTTGGATCATGACTTGTGTCACAACTACCAAATTTACACTGAATGTTAATGGAGATAGGGTAGGATACTTTTGTGGGGGTAGAGGCCTAAGACAGGGAGACCCAATATCTCCTTACCTATTTACATTAGCCATGGAATTCCTCAATTTGCTGATGAAGAAAAATATTGATAATGTTGTGGATTTCCAATACCATCAGGGGTGCAAAAGATTAAAAATTACACACTTAGGGTTTGTTGATGATCTTATAGTGTTTAGCCATGGAGATAGTGAAATTGTCAAAGTTATTAAGGAAACTCTGGAAGAATTTAGTAGATATTCTGGACTGAAAGTAAATATGCAGAAGAGCACTATTTTCTTTGGGGGTTTATCTGTGCCAGAACAAGAAAACATTGTACAAATTCTGCCATTCACAATAGGAAGATTGCCGGTTAGGTACCTTGGGATTCCATTAATTACAAAGAAACTCAGTATCAGTGATTGCAAACCATTAATTGAGAAAATCAGAAGCAGAGTTCAAGACTGGAGGAACAAGGTTTTGACATATGCAGGAAGACTACAATTGATAGCTTCTATTTTATCTTCAACGCAAGTGCATTGGGGTTCTGTTTTCATTCTAACCGAGGACTGTGATAAAAGATATTAACAGGATTCTTAAGGGTTTCTTATGGTGTCAAGGGGAACTTACAAAAGGAAAAGCTAAAATCTCATGGGATAGTATCTGTAAACCAAAAAACCAAGGAAGTCTAGGTATTAAAAACTTGCAAGTATGGAATGAGGTTTTGATTATGAAGCATCTTTGGAACATTGCTGCTAAAAAGATACTCTATGGGTAAAATGGATTAATGTGGAGAAATTGAAAGGAAGGAGTATATGGGAGGTCACACAAGATAGTAATAGTAGTATTGGGTGGAATAACATTTTGAAGCTAAAGGATAAAATCAGGAAACATGTGGTTTACAAAGTTGGTAATGGTGTGAGTGTTTCTGCATGGTTTGATAGATGGAGTGAAGTAGGACCTTTGAATGAATTCATATCTGCAAGAGAAATCTATAATGCAAGGCTAACCAGTGATTGTACTGTGGATAAGTTGATCAATAATGGAAAGTGGAGTTGGCCTGAGGAATGGTTTATTAAATTTCCTATCTTGAACACTATACAAATCCCTACATTGCTCAATGGTGTTCCTGATAAAGCATTATGGGAATCAAATGCAGGGAACAAAACTGAATATGCAACAAAGATTGTGTGGAAATATATGAATGGCAATGGCAATAAAGTGATGTGGAAAGATGTGGTTTGGTTTCCTCAAAGCATACCTAGACATGCTTTTGTCCTGTGGATGGCAGTTCAATGTAGATTAATGACACAAGATAGATTGGCAGCATGGAAACCAAATCAAGATATGAAATGTGTGTTCTGTAAGCTTAATCAAGATTCACATGAGCATCTTTTCTTCTTGTGCACATATACCAATAGAGTATGGAATGAGATGCAGAAACTTATTGATATGAAATTCTCCTCTAACTGGCATGATATTATTGATGAATTCTCCAAGTTGAAAGCCAACAGAAATATTTGGAGTATCATTAGAAGATTGGTATTGGGTGCTACAGTTTATTTTATATGGCAAGAGAGAAACTCAAGAATCTTCATGAATAGTGAGAGGAAGTTTGAAGTACTGGTGCAAACTATAATGGACAACATCAAATGGAGAATTATGAGTTTCATAGTCAAAGAAACTGATAATATCAAAGAAGTTGAAGCAAAATGGAATGTGAAGTTTACAAGAATAAAGAAGAATGCAGACTCAGGAATAGGAGAATGAATAGTATATTGAATGAATTGTTGTTGTATAATTTTTTGAGTTGAATTAGGCCTATAGAATGCTTGTTAATTAGTCAAGTCTATTTGTTTGTAGATTTCTGTTAAAGCAAGCATGGGATATGTCTATGGCAATGCTTGGAATCTATTGTACACTTTTTTGTGATTAATAATATTCACCTTTTTCACAAAAAAAAAAAAAAAAAAAAAAAAAAAAAAAAAAAAATGAATGTAATTGTTGATGGTAGAATTTATAAATTATAATTTTAAAGAAAAGTGAGTATCAAAAAGTTGTGTTATTGGATGTTATAATTTCCTGATGGTTTTTGATGTTATGTTATTTGATGTTGAAATGATGTGAAGCTGACGTGACGGGTATTTTGATATTATAACATGTTACTACTCCTTGTGCTATAAGGCTGGGCACAGTAAGCATTGACGATCGACAAGGTGGATCGATTT
Organism: Artemisia argyi; assembly: GCA_030686995.1. Lineage (NCBI taxonomy): Eukaryota > Viridiplantae > Streptophyta > Magnoliopsida > Asterales > Asteraceae > Artemisia > Artemisia argyi. Next base: position 65,327,537 of record CM060689.1, read on the forward strand.
GGTGTCGATCTTGTTACAGCAGCAAATCGATCGCGAGTCTCAATCTTTGGCACTCGGTCTCATACTGGACCGATTACAATTCAGGCTTTATATGTTTTGTGTGTGTATTATTAAATATAAAAGTTATTTTTGTGGGGAATGTTTTTTGTAGTGTAGGTCGCCTTACTGGGGTACCTAATCGCCTGCAGGTCGCTGGAGAGAGAAAGCTGACGTGGGCACGTGGCAGGAAAAATTAGAGGGATTGGGTCTCCTTACTGTGTCCAGCCTAAGATAACTTGGCAAACATTGTGACTTGTATATATCAATCAGACTAATTCACACATTTAGACTTGCGCAAATTACTTAGGTAAAAAATCTTTACGGTTTTAAGGCGTTTCAAAAACTAAAGAGTGTAGACTTTAACTAGTATCGAATCATCGGTCTTTAATTTGCTTTGTAATTCTTCGATATGTGTGTTTCCATGTACAAGATAATTAGATAAGTTAGCAAACACTGTGATTTGCATATCAATCAGACTAATTCACACATTTAGACTTGTGCCATTTATATTATTTACGACATATCGAGCAAACAATGTTTGTTTCAATTAATTTTGATTATGTACAATTTACTTTATAAGTTACGAGTATAATTCAAGACTTCATGTACTTGAGTGAGTTAGGAGATAGCCCATTTTACTTATCTTTGTAACTAAACTTTTAAAACTTATGGTTTTGTTCTCAACTGTGAATGAAATATATTTTAAACTATATAAAACGGAACAGATTTTCACTGCACAAGTTAATTCGAAAAAAAAAAAGGGTCACTAACTCAGATGTACGCATTATAAGTACCGGATATGCCGTCACTGTTTTAGATTTATATACATATTCATGTATACAACTTATACATGAGTCTCTAGATGTTTTGGTTACGATTAAATACATTATTATAGGAGTAAGCTAAAGTGAAGTGACCTCCATATTCCAAGGAACCAATCATTAGATTTTTGTTTTGTCAATATTTGCTCAATTATTTCCGAACTTCTGCAAAATATAGTCGATTTTTGTATACTTCTAAGAGAGGTGGGAGTGGGTGCCTGAAGGCATGTGAGGGATCCCTTCATCCACGGGAACACCGCCGCCGGGGGTGGCTTCTTGCACGGGATCTATCTTTTGCCAGAAAGTTTCATGCACGGGATCCTTTTTATTTTTTGAACGTTGCATGTGTTTTTTTGAAGTGAGTGAAGAGTGAGTGAAGTAATGCCTCTAAAAAATTGAGTGAGTGAAGGAAAAAGTGGGTGGATGATGTGGCATAAGAAGATTGGTTGGGAGTGAGTGATGGTGGTGTGGTGGATGAACCACTCCCTCCCCCTTACATTTGTAAATAACTCAGTCGTATCAAAATAATTCTTGAATCGTTACAGTTTTGCTAAAGCTTGAACTAGTGTAGTTCTTTGAGTCGTGCCTTTTAATAAAACTCAAACGCGCCTGCCTGTCATGGTAAGCTTTGATACATATTGCATTCACGTTTATATATAGCGAAAAAAAAAAATCCGATTCCTTGATCGTTCACCGGCTACACATATCTAGAGATTGTTCAAAATGATAGAAAATAAGTTGTGCAACAAGGAAAATTATATATATTTTCATAGTATACACACCTTCACAATCTCTATCATATATTAAGCGATAAAGTATGATTTTATATAGCAACAAAAACAAAAGTAAGTGATAAGTACATAAAGAGTAGATATTACATCATCATCGATCGTGACCATTAATGCTTTATAACATAGAACATTCATATTTTGTTTGTTACCGCAATCAAACAAAAATATATCATTTAACTAGTTATATTATCGTAATCTTAATAATTTCAATCATGTTTTCAATCCTTTGGCAAGATATATAAATTGTCGATAGTAGTAAAATAGTTAAGAATCTTTCCGTCAAAACGGTTATTTCAGACGACGATACCGAAATATTGTGCTAAGGAGGTTAAAATAGCACTTGGCCATCGGAGCTTAGGCAAGGGAGCTATAGTACAAGCAAGCTAACTCGGGGGAAAGGTCAAAACAGGTGGTCTAGCGCAACCTTTGGATTGTTACAAGAGTAACCTTTAGCCCTTTGTCGACAACCTCTCTCAAATGTTCAACTTTACAAATATTCTTCAACATTCTATAAAAAAGATCCAGTCGAGAAAAGACTGGAAAGCAAGTACATGTGATCGCGGCAAAATCTTTTATCTAGAAAAGTTAATTACTCGTTCTAAAGTATACAAGTTCGAAAGTGGAAAGCACATTTTATCTCATTTTGGTTAAATGAGCTGCTAAAAACTTTTAAATAAATTCAATGGGTATCCACTATCCATTATCATCCTGGCGATTTACCATTTAGGTAAGTAGTTGATATATTTTGTTTAAAAGGATAAAGAGATGTATCTTGTTTGGGATGCTGGTACGGTGTACCTTCAACCTAACTTTCAATCATTGTACCAAAATGTCTGCTACTTTTATTCATCTTTTTTTTTTGAACGGTTACTTTCTTTCAAGGGAAATCCATGTCCAATTTGAAACCCGATGAGGGGAAAACCTTCAACTTAAGCTGCCCGAAAGCACGACACTTAAATTGAAGTAAACTCTGCCTTCTCCAGATTCGAACCCTGGTGGGTTGAAACCTTCATTGAAGGACTTTGAAATCGTACCGACAGGGAAGTGGTCCACAAGTGAGGACTTCCCAGTTGGGTCACCCAAACCGGTATCCACACGCTTTCATTAGTACATATATCTAATTTTTGTAATTTAACCCTTTAATGTTTATCTGTGTTAAATCTTTGGGCATAGGATATCCTCACCATTCCTATTTTGTTATCCAAGCCCATCCTCACAAATCCTATTTTGTTATTCAAGTCCTCCCTAACTCCTTAGGATGTACTTGGTGTATTATTATTATTATTATTATTATTATTTTGTAATGTATTTTGTTTAATATATTTTATGTTATGTAATATATTTTATTTCGTGTAACGTATTTTGTGTAATATTTTTTGTTGTCTATGTTTATATAATAAACGTCTAATATATTTTTATTTAATTAACAACAACAATACCACGTTAAACATTACCACATTAAATTGTTATTATTCAATTAAACAATATAAACACATTATTTAAAAACAACAACATCTACGACATATGAAGATTATTCATTTCATTTAAAAGATCATGGAGCCTTGCACCTGACTGACAAACGTGATCCTCATGATTCTTTGTCAATTCTAACTCCATCTCCAGCGTCTTTATTCTTGTCATCAACAGCTTATTTCTTGCTTCAAGCTGGTCAATTTTATTAGCTTTAGCAACACAGTTTGAGCACTGCGTTGAAGAATATGCTTGATTAAAGTACCTCCTTTGAAATTCATCTTTTCACATGAAGTATCGACACCCATAGTCCTTTGTGCCTGGCTGTTACATGTTAAGAAATTATAAGAAATGTATTCTTAGCAAACAAATTATTTACATATTTACATAACTAAGCAAACATATAATTATTTACCACTGAAAAAGGACATGCATAATACGGTATCCCATAATTATCTTTTGTACGGAATATCCTTTATATAATTAATCATCTCTTACAGCGCACAAGAAAGGATTTTCTCGTTCCACCTGGTCAAAAAATTTGCATAATAATTTATAACATCAATCAATAATGTTATTATTAATTTAAACAAAATTTTAATCATTTGCTATATAATACAAACAGTTACTTACAACATAAATCAGTAATCATTTACTATGTTTTGTCGGTATAATTACTTACAACATAAATCAATAATCATTTACAATGTTTTGTTTGTATAATTATTTACAACATAAATCAGTAATTATTTACAAGATAACGCGATTCTGATATAAAGTTGCCCATTCGGATGCATCTGGGTCTCTGTACCTCCCCCATCGTAGGTGAATATGCAGAAGTGGTAATTGCCCGTCTAGCGTAAGACAAATGAAGTGAGCACAGGAGTCTGGCCTCACACGGGGAATCACAAGGGGGTCAATTCTTTGCGATGAGTTTGGACCGGAAAAAAAGCAGAAAACACGTGTTCCAACCCCGCTTGTATATAAATACAACAGGTCGGTTAATCACTGAAGCAATAACCAATCCCGTGTCTGGTATAATCATCCAGCGATCTAGCGATGCACCTCCATCGAACCAGTTTACAGACCAGCGAATTCGGTTAAAGTCAGTTTGCGACTACATACTTTTGTAAACTAAAGTATGTCTGTCTAACTCTTGTAATAGCATAGCTCGAACTTCGCGCCACATATTTTCGTCTCCACCAACACCGTGGGCAACGCACCGAAAGCCACAATTTCCGTCACCTAGCACATTATATATACTTATTATGTATGGACAGAAAATCTCTGGAATCTGTTCCAAATATTCGTTATCTGCATCTCCAACGTATAACCTGTGTCTTATACCAACTTGAACTCTAGGACCCGTGTAAGAACTATGTCTTGCAGGTCCTTTGCTAAATTTTGGGACTTTTGTAGATCTTGAATTTGTGCTTCTTCGGTGATCTACGGTTGGTACATCATTCATGTTCGGGACTTCATTCAAGTCCGTAATTTTTGTAGCCTTGGACGTTTTGGCCTTTGCACTCAGACGTCCATGGGTACTTTTCTGAACAGCAGGTTCACGTATGTCAACAGATTCAGGTTGGAATATCCCTCTCACCTTCGTTAACATGTTTTTCTTGACAAACGATGATGCTTTGCTAAAAACATTCTTGAATTGTCGCATGTAATTTTCAAAAGCAAGATCATCTTCATGTTAACTAGAAGGACCATCTTTAGGTTCACTAGAAGGTCCATCTTCAGGCGGTGGCCTATTGATAATAGGCCACGAAACATATAGTGTTTTCCAAAAAATATCAATTGCATCCAATGGAATGGGCCATTCTGCATTCGTTAAAAATGACTTATCAATTGCATCCAATGATAATTTGCCTAGATTTCCCACCCAGCTTGACAATAATCAGGTTCTAAGTGAAGAATAGGACAAAGTCCCTGACTCTCACCTACAAAACCTTTATCAAAGCCACTAGCCTTGATTACACTGTGAACTTTGCTGCCCAACCAAAGGATGAGGATGTGAAAGCAATATTGCTGGAACTAGGGCCATATGATAAACAATATCCTGATGTGACCCCAGGAGCCCTCCTATCCAAAGCCCCTATCGTTAAACCCTGGTTCCCTGCCCCCTGGAGGATCCTGATGATCTTTGTCATTCAGGTCCTGGGGGGAAACAAATCCTCCACTATGCAACTCAACGCTACTTAAGCAATGATAGTGTATTGTCTTCTGGAGGGTATAAAAATAGACATTGGAGAAATAATCTTCAGGGACCTCATTGTCAATCTGGGTGAGAAATCTAGGCAAAAACTCATGTCTTACCCTAGATTCATTTCATGCGCCTTGCAAGACCTGTTGGGGTCTGAGTATATTAAGCCTGATGGCGTGGGCTTTGAGCCTGAAGTCTTACATAAGACAAACTACTCTCGAAACCCCACTGAGGTCACACCAGTCGCCCTGACAACATTTATGTTGACTACTATCCAAGGTGACAACAAAATTTCACCTATTCCTTCTCCCTCCAAAAAGGAGGAGAAGAAGAAGGGACAGTGGTCCAGGAAGGTGGCTAAACCCAAGTCACTCGCCACTAGCACCTCTGCCTCTAAGCCTGGTAAGAGAAAGCCAAAACAGACCTTCCCTACTCAGACACCCAATGTTGAGGCCGATCCACTGACCCTGAAACAAAAGCCAATGGAGGGTACTGAGACATCACACTCAGTGTCCTCGGGAAAACCTTCTCCAAAAGGCTCTGCTGACATACACAAGTCAGTGGAGTCGGAAACAACTCAACAATCATATCCTGCTAAAGGCTATGATAAATCACAATTAGAGTCTCAGGGAGTAAGGGGTCCTAAATCCTATGTGGGGCAGCACTACTCCACTGAGACGGGGACCCACACCCAATCACATCCTTCTAAAGGCTTGGGTAGATAACAACCTAGGCATCAGGGAGTTACCATCCCTAAACCTTCGACAGGCCAGTACAAGCTTGTTGGAAAGGGGGACATCACCATTCATTCGCTTGATGAGGACATTCGCAAATCAAAGCTTTTGTCTGAGGGCACCACTACTCATCCCAAAGACTCAGAGGGAAATATACAACCCACTAATAGGTAAATAACTTTCACGGTTCCTAAGGATGTGATGAGTGCTCAAACACTCATCATTTTTGGTCTAATCTGAACTGCAAAACATACAAAAACACTCAGTAATGCATCAAAATACTGAAAATATTTCAAAATCGTGTTTTATATGTTTTAGATGCAAAACGAGTAAAAACAAATGAAAAACGCACAAAGTTTGCAAAATTGGCAGTTTCAGTCCTCCAACTTTCATAAAATTACAAAACTAGTCCCTGGATATTCAAAATATAGAAAATTATCACCAAAGGTCATTTTGAAATCATAAGTTGTCATATTTAGTCCTTTGGTGAAAAATTGGAAAGTTTTGGAAATTTACACTTTTGGTCCCTGGAGTTTCAAACTTTGGCAGATTTAGTCCCCGGTGGGATAATTTTGGATGAAAAATTGTTTTTAGTCCTTGGAAGTTCAAAAATGTTCAAATTTGGTCCTTGGATAAAAGTTTTTACAAAATGGCAAGTTTAACCCCTAAACTTTTGGAAAATGTCAATTTTAGTCCTCGGGGTTTAAAATTTTGGAAAATTGTAATTTTGGTCTTTATAATTTTCAAACTTGTCAATTTTGATCCTTGTAAATACTTTGGGCAATGTTCATTTTCAGTCCCCAAGTTTTTCAGAATTACATAAATGGTCCTTGTGATTAATGCTTAAACCAATTGGACCCTTAACTTAAATAAGCCATAAACCAAACCCAAAAACAACCCAACACCCCCCTGATCCAGTAACCAACACCCAAGCCCAAACCTATAACCCGGCCCTTTTTCTTTTTAATAATTCCCACCCCAGGGTACTGTTCACCTTCCCTCAACCTCCCTAAACCCCGCTTCCATGTTCCCCCTCCTCCACCATTTTTCTCACCAACTCTACCCTTTTCATTAATGATATCACCAACTCAACCAAACCCCCCCCCCCCCTCATTTAATTATCCCACCAGTAACACTCAACTTGCCCACCTCTCATTTTTCCCGCCAAACGATTTTAAACGGCTAGGATCAACAAAAGCTAATCCAATGGTTCAGAGAGAAGTGGGAAGAAAAGTACAACCCTCCAGGACTATAAAAGAAAAAGAAAAACAGAAGATGGAGTAGTGTAGTGTAGGAATTAGTTTAGTTTAATTTCAATATAATGTAATTCTCAGTTTCAGTTGTATTTTTTAGTTTGAAAACATTGTAATCAGTTATTTAATGCAAGTAAACTTTTATTAAACCTTAATCCCAAGCTTTCCTATTCTCAATTTAGATTTTGCAAAAATCTAGTGAAATCTCAATTTCACTAAATTATGAGTGAAAGTTATTAATGGTTGTTTCATAAGCTAATTTCAAGTCAATCTTTTAAGTTTAGGTCAGTGATTTAACTAGTACTACTTCAAAGTTTCAAAGAAAAAAAAAATATAAAGAAGAAAAATCCTTTGAAAAATAAAAACATAGTTCATTAGTTTCATAAGCTTCAATAAGCTTTAATTTAGGATTCTACAGGTTTACATAAGCTCTGTATAGCTTATTGTAAGCTTGTTTGTGCTTATTCAGTACCAATTTCCAACTCTTGAAAAAGTCAATAAGTCAACTGCTTATTGAAATAAGCTTGGAGTGTTAATTCTTTGCAGCTGATGGTACCTAGACCCTAAGACCTTTGTTCTGAGCTCAATGTGGGTTCAATTTACCCTGGTGTAAGCAGGAAGCAGTTGTGAGTCATCACCTCTTCTTTGCTTGATTCTTGTGCTTCATTCATATTATTTGCTAAATCTCTTTGAGCTGTTGTTGTGTTTACTTTATGTGAAATTTATTTGCATTCAGTCCCCATAGCTTATATTTTAGGTTAGAAGCAGTTAGGGTTGCATCAGTCACCAACTTCCTTTGAAAATTTCAAACAGCCATAGGTTTAGGAGTGTTTGGATCATGCTGATCATCAGTGTGCTAGGAGGGTTTGGTTGTTGTTTTCTGTTTCTATAGCTCATATTAGGAAGTTTTAGTATATATCAGTCATAAAATACTAGTGTTATAGTGTCAAAAGTCAAAATTAGTTTTCCATCCCTCTAAATTGTTAACTGTTGTGTATATGAGTCCTCAATCTCATTCTATCATCACATTAGTTGTTAATTTAGGTTAAATCAGTTCATTTGTAGTTTAATATAACACAATCATCAAGTTAGAATCAACCAAACCTCATTTTAGTCAAAGTTCAAGTTTCATTCAAAAGTCAACTTTGCATCACTTCAGAATTTTACAAAACTTCTAGGAATTTTAGAGAATTTTGTACAATGATTTAGAGGGTGAAGTTTGTTTGTATTTGTTGTATGTCAGCTCAACTTTGAGTTTCCATCCTTGATACATTTTTAGAATTTTTCATCTCCTATCCCCATAAAGGATAGTGACATTGTCTCCGACGATCCTATTCCGGAATTTGAAGCCTTCAGCTTTGATCATATTGGAGAGAAGATTAGTGGCACTACCACTTCTCATTCTCATAATTCTCTTCCCATATATGATTCATTCGCCTTTGAGGAGTTCTCCTGTGAACTCACTCATCATATCAAAACTCCTCTAGAGTTTGATTGCCCGGGGGGAGATGCTCTCAATCATGAGAATTTGCAAAATCCCACCCACCCTCCCGGGTTGTTTACGAGCTTACCCTTTGAAATCCAAACTCAGGCTACGGAGCCTCCTCTCGAGGAAGAAGATCAAATCATGCTTTTTATCATGATTTTCTTCCTTTTCTTCACCTACAGGGTGACTTCTTCTCTTCTTCACTCCTTCGGGAGTGAGGACACTGTATTTGATCCCGGCATTTTCATGTATCATTATCTTGAGCCGGTTACTTATCTCATCGGTGTGGAACTTTCACGTGCTTCATATGTTTGTCCAAACATTTTGAATGAAAGTCCGATTGAGATTGTTTCTTCCACATCATGCTTCCCCAATGACAAATGAATTAGGGGTCGAGTCAAGCTAGCGACTCGGTAAACAAAAACAGAGCATGCTTATAGGGTTTTCACCCTAAGTGTGGGGGAGTCCCCCATGCTATGATTACAGAAGTGAAAATACAAAATGGTGTTTTCCACGCTTAGCTTGTAATGTTGCCCTTTTACGTTCAAAATGTCGGCATAATAGCCGGGATTTTGAATATTGAGGACAATATTCATGCTTAGTGTGGGGGGGGGGGGGGGGTATTCGCTATTCTAGCGAATTTTATCACATTTTATTATATAATACCCCCGTTTTAGCCAAAATTTCAAAAATTTAAAAAAAAAATTTCACTGGTGCTTCAAAATTTTTATGGTAATCAGTCCGCCTTGTCTAAGTGACAAAAGGGATTGGCTAGTCCAGGAGCAAACGGCTCTTGGTAAAGACATATCAAATCCGTTGACGGCTGGCAATTTGCCCAAAATTGTATGGTTCATCAACTCCCTGAAAACAAATGAGTTGGCTAGCCCACAAGATTATGGCTTGTGGTAAAGGCCGTGGAAAATCCATAATTGGTAATCAGCTCACCAAGATGTTGACTATTCCATCAAGAGCTGGCTAGTCCAGAAGCAAACGGCTTTTGGTAAAGACTACTCAAATCCGTTGACAGCTGGTGGTTTGCTCAAAATCACACGGTTATCAGGTGTGCCACAGTTCTTACACCTGGCTACTCCAGAAGTGATGGCTTTTGGTAAAGAGTTTTTCAAATCCATCAAGTTTTCAAAACAGTATTGCTAGGGACTAGCAATAGTTTAGTGTGGGGGATTGATGAGTGCTCAAACACTCATCATTTTTTGTCTAATCTGAACTGCAAAACATACAAAAACACTCAGTAATGCATCAAAATACTGAGAATATTTCAAAATCGTGTTTTATATGTTTTAGATGCAAAACGAGTAAAAACAAATGAAAAACGCACAAAGTTTGCAAAATTGGCAGTTTCAGTCCTCCAACTTTCATAAAATTACAAAACTAGTCCCTGGATATTCAAAATATAGAAAATTATCACCAAAGGTCATTTTGAAATCATAAGTTGTCATATTTAGTCCTTTGGTGAAAAATTGGAAAGTTTTGGAAATTTACACTTTTGGTCCCTGGAGTTTCAAACTTTGGCAGATTTAGTCCCCGGTGGGATAATTTTGGATGAAAAATTGTTTTTAGTCCTTGGAAGTTCAAAAATGTTCAAATTTGGTCCTTGGATAAAAGTTTTTACAAAATGGCAAGTTTAACCCCTAAACTTTTGGAAAATGTCAATTTTAGTCCTCGGGGTTTAAAATTTTGGAAAATTGTAATTTTGGTCTTTATAATTTTCAAACTTGTCAATTTTGATCCTTGTAAATACTTTGGGCAATGTTCATTTTCAGTCCCCAAGTTTTTCAGAATTACATAAATGGTCCTTGTGATTAATGCTTAAACCAATTGGACCCTTAACTTAAATAAGCCATAAACCAAACCCAAAAACAACCCAACACCCCCCTGATCCAGTAACCAACACCCAAGCCCAAACCTATAACCCGGCCCTTTTTCTTTTTAATAATTCCCACCCCAGGGTACTGTTCACCTTCCCTCAACCTCCCTAAACCCCGCTTCCATGTTCCCCCTCCTCCACCATTTTTCTCACCAACTCTACCCTTTTCATTAATGATATCACCAACTCAACCAACCCCCCCCCCCTCATTTAATTATCCCACCAGTAACACTCAACTTGCCCACCTCTCATTTTTCCCGCCAAACGATTTTAAACGGCTAGGATCAACAAAAGCTAATCCAATGGTTCAGAGAGAAGTGGGAAGAAAAGTACAACCCTCCAGGACTATAAAAGAAAAAGAAAAACAGAAGATGGAGTAGTGTAGTGTAGGAATTAGTTTAGTTTAATTTCAATATAATGTAATTCTCAGTTTCAGTTGTATTTTTTAGTTTGAAAACATTGTAATCAGTTATTTAATGCAAGTAAACTTTTATTAAACCTTAATCCCAAGCTTTCCTATTCTCAATTTAGATTTTGCAAAAATCTAGTGAAATCTCAATTTCACTAAATTCTGAGTGAAAGTTATTAATGGTTGTTTCATAAGCTAATTTCAAGTCAATCTTTTAAGTTTAGGTCAGTGATTTAACTAGTACTACTTCAAAGTTTCAAAGAAAAAAAAATATAAAGAAGAAAAATCCTTTGAAAAATAAAAACATAGTTCATTAGTTTCATAAGCTTCAATAAGCTTTAATTTAGGATTCTACAGGTTTACATAAGCTCTGTATAGCTTATTGTAAGCTTGTTTGTGCTTATTCAGTACCAATTTCCAACTCTTGAAAAAGTCAATAAGTCAACTGCTTATTGAAATAAGCTTGGAGTGCTAATTCTTTGCAGCTGATGGTACCTAGACCCTAAGACCTTTATTCTGAGCTCAATGTGGGTTCAATTTACCCTGGTGTAAGCAGGAAGCAGTTGTGAGTCATCACCTCTTCTTTGCTTGATTCTTGTGCTTCATTCATATTATTTGCTAAATCTCTTTGAGCTGTTGTTGTGTTTACTTTATGTGAAATTTATTTGCATTCAGTCCCCATAGCTTATATTTTAGGTTAGAAGCAGTTAGGGTTGCATCAGTCACCAACTTCCTTTGAAAATTTCAAACAGCCATAGGTTTAGGAGTGTTTGGATCATGCTGATCATCAGTGTGCTAAGAGGGTTTGGTTGTTGTTTTCTGTTTCTATAGCTCATATTAGGAAGTTTTAGTATATATCAGTCATAAAATACTAGTGTTATAGTGTCAAAAGTCAAAATTAGTTTTCCATCCCTCTAAATTGTTAACTGTTGTGTATATGAGTCCTCAATCTCATTCTATCATCACATTAGTTGTTAATTTAGGTTAAATCAGTTCATTTGTAGTTTAATATAACACAATCATCAAGTTAGAATCAACCAAACCTCATTTTAGTCAAAGTTCAAGTTTCATTCAAAAGTCAACTTTGCATCACTTCAGAATTTTACAAAACTTCTAGGAATTTTAGAGAATTTTGTACAATGATTTAGAGGGTGAAGTTTGTTTGTATTTGTTGTATGTCAGCTCAACTTTGAGTTTCCATCCTTGATACATTTTTAGAATTTTTCTTGTGGGCCCCACTCACCCCCAAACTAGGCTGCAGGGCACAAAGCTGCTCTGTCTCAGCAGTTCACCACCCAAACACCACCCTTTGGTGGTGGTTTCCTACCACCCAGTGGGTCCCACAGCCCCCCACCTTGCACCATTCAACCCTCCCCATGGTAGGCTTTCATTATTGACCATTGGGTTGACCTCAATAGCCCTGGGACCCACCTGAATTTAGCCACCAAGTTTGTCCCATTTTCAGTTATGAAACAAGTTCCAAGTGCTTATTTTATAGCTTATTTGCTTATTCAGTGGTCCATTTGTGCTTTTTCCAGCTAAAACAAGTTTTAATAAGTTATTTGTATCAGTTTTGACCATTGTGGGTCCCACTCAAAGCCATTTTAGCTTATTTTTCCTTTGGGTCAACAAAAGTCAACTGTCTTGACTTATTGGCTTATTCCAGCTTATTATTAAGTTCTAAAAAATTTGTTTTTATAAAAAGTTCTTGTTTTTAGTTGTAAATCAAGTTTTTAAAAAGAAAATCCAGAAAATCAAAAGTTAATTTTAAGTGATAGTTTCTATTTAATTTTATTTAAATTTTATTTTTCATTTTTAGATTTTTATTAAGAACTTAGCTTTTTTATATTTTTCTTAATTTCCTATTATATTAAAGTAGTTATATTAATTTTCTCAGATTTTTATTTTCTCATTTAGTATTAATTAGAATTAATTTTAGTTTTATTAATTATTAATTAATAATTAGTTTAAAATAGCATAATTAGTTTTTATTAATCAAAACCTAGTTTTTATATTTTTTATAGCTTTTATAAGTTATAAGATAATTTTATAAATTTTATTAGAATTTTTACTGTTCATTTTCTATTTTTCTTATTTAAAATAGTTTAATTAGTTAATTAGTTATTAATTAGTAATTAATTAATAGAAAATTCACAAAAAGACTTATTTTTATTTTTAAAACTTGTTTTTAGTTATTTTATAATTTTAGAAATTTTATTTTCACCTTTTTTAGTATTTAAATAATATTGTAGTGTATTTTAGTTATTTAAGTATTAATAATAAGTATTAAATAGTTTTTAATTAATATTAAATAATTAAATAGTGTAAAAAGTAATTTTAATTTTCTAAAAAGTTTCTTTTATTATTAGGATTGTAAAAATGTGATTTTCACTTTTGTAAGTATTTTATTTTGTTAAAACTCGCGTTTTATTTCGTGCGTTTACGTTTTATTTAAACGTTACGTACGCGTTTTAAGTTTTAAACGTTTCTGGGTTTTCAAACTTTTCCGTCTTATTTAGATAGCTTATTTAAGCTATTCTCTTCGTATATTCCTTAGTTTAATCTCACTCAAACCTTTTTCTCATCCAGATTCACCCGATCAAATAACCGTTTGTTTACAATTCACACCTCGTCGGGACTTAAACGACCCTGGAAAACACTGTATTCCTCGGAGCATTGATCTAGGCTGTCTGACCTCGTTGACCATACCCTGGTCAATTTAGGTTGACGGTTTGGCATCAATCAGGATGCCACTGAAAAATACCCATCAGTATATGAAGGGATCACAGGGGACAAAGACTCAGGGAGCATACAACCACTTCCTGATATGGAACCTTCACCCCCTCACATAAATGCGCATTCTTATAACAACCCACTAACTCCCTTTAGGTTAGCAATGCCTCACTAACTTAACTTAGGCCCTCACTAAGCACAATCTAGGTTAGAAATGCCTATAGCTATTTCCCAAGTAAATTTTTTTGCTTTGCTATACTACTATTGCCTAACTAACCTCTAGACAAGCTCACGTATCCACCTGTGCCAACCACCACTACGTTTACTTAATGTAAACATCTAGGTATGTCAAGTCAAGGTTAAAAACACATTTTTACTAAGTAAACTATCACTCTAATACACAATACTCACTAGAAAACCCTAAATGCACCTATGTATTCCCGGTTAGCTTTAAAACCCTACTTGCTTATCTGAACTAACTTGAAAGTGTTTAAGGCTTTGGTATGAGTTAAATTAGTTACCTTAGGACATATTAGACTCCATAGATCATAGTACAATCCTCTAGAACCTAGGTACAAGTTCCTTAAGCACAAAACCCTAAATAGGTCATAACTTCCCGAAACTAGGTCTAAACTATCCCAAATCTTTACCATAAGTTATCACAACTTAGTATAAGCCTCCTAGGACATTATATTAGTTACTAAACACCCTTATGACCCTGAATTAGGCACTAAACCCTAGGAAAAACCTTAAACTCTCACTAGGCAAAACTAGGTTAAAATTAGACCTAAACACCTAAACTAAGATACCTAAGCACCTCAAATCAACCAAGAAACCACCCTATCACCTCCCTAATAGTAAGCACACACTCTAGCACCTCTAACCACCCAAAAAAGTAGGTGGATCACCTACTTGTCACCACCTTCACCCTCACGGCTCACCATGGCCACATCCGGCCTAGGCAGCCCCCTACCTACACCATAGCACTCCTTAGTAACCCTTTAGGTCCTCCACCATACCCCCTAGCTTCCATTACTCGGCCTCCCCCTCCTCAACACCAAGCTCACTCTTTCTTGCTCGCTACTCCTTCGTACCCTATAAATACCCCACGAAACTACACCATACGTCTTCACACCTTCCATCTCTTCTTTACCTATACATTTTTGTATATAAGACCCTTAGAAGTTGAGTAGCGAAGCTCTTGAGCCTTGTCGAGTTGAGTTTTGGCCGAGAAAACCCTAGTTGCCTTGTTACACCTCCCATGACCTAGGTAAGCCTCACCTTTGAATATAATATCCTTAGAATAGACCTAGGACACTTAGAGAATGCATTAGAAACCCTATGATAGCCTTGACTGTGGAAAACTAGAAGGGGGGGTTGAATAGTTTTACGTCTTTTTCATTTTATTTGTTTTGTAAAAGTTAGCTTCTAAGGATGAAACGAAAAATTCAAAACTCTTTAATACAAAAATATAGATACTAGTTTATTTACGATTTTGTATAAACACTACTTATGTATAATGTACAATTTCAAAACTCTTTAATGCAAAATTGTATATACTAGTTTATTTAGGATTTTGTATAAACACTACTTATGTACAATGTTGGGAAAGAATTTATAATTTTCATATATCATATATATATATATATATATATATATATATATATATATATATATATATATATATATATATATATATATATATATATATAAGTGTTTCAATATAAGTTTATGTACTTGGTTTGTTTTTGTAAGATTAATGTTATGAATGAATTTTAGTTTGATCTTTATGTGAAATCAATCTATGCACAATCACAAGCAATAATAATTATGTATGAGATGCTAATAAGTAAGTAATCAAAAAGTGAGAGATGGAAAGATCAAACCGAGAGACAAAGGATTTATAGTGGTTCGGCTACAAGGACACCTTCCTTGCCCTACTCCACTCCCCGAGTCACCTACTCGAGAGTTTTCTTCACTAGATCAAAAGCGTCCCTTATGGCGGAGAAAGCCTTACACACCAAATTACACACCACAACTTTGTCACAACACAATCACAACTTATACACAACTTCTTCACACCAATTCTTCCTCACACTTTTCTACTTCACTCCTAGCTTCTTCACAACTTATTACTATGCTCCTAGCTTCTTCACAACTTACTACTTCCTAACTCTTTTTCTTCACACCACTTGTTTCTTCACACCTTCACTACTAAGTCCTAACCACTACTCCAAGATATATACTACTTCACAACTTCTAGGCTTCAAGGTCTTCTCAACTTCAAAGCTTCAACTTGTTTGTCTTCATAACTATCTCCACTTCAATATGCTACCACTACTTATTTCTTCTATCACCAATCCTATTCACCTCTACTTCTTCACTTCTAGTACTACTTCACACCTTCAATAAATCTAGATCCTATATCTAAATCTAACTAACCAATGTATACACTATATTCACCAAAGAATGAATGATATACAAGATGAAATAATCAAGCAACTTAGATAGCAAGATGATACTAAGTTGTAATACTTCTAGTCTTGATGAATAGAAGTATTCTTCTCTTTGCACTTGAATAAATGAGGCTTTGGATCACTTGGAAACAAAGGCTTATGAATTATATGATCAAAGGATTTTTAAGATTGAAATGGAGATTTGAATCAGAAAGTTTTTAGTGCAAAAAGGTGAGAAAAATTCCAGATTTGAGGTGGTATTTATAGGCAACAAAATCTGACAGAGGAGCGTGGCCGGTCCCCTTAAATCAAGGCCGGCCCCCTTAAAATTAAGGGGACCGCCCTTTATAATTAAGGGGGCCGCCCAGCTGTAATGGCCAGATTTTTTGTTTTTTAGTGGGGAAAGTTTATTTGGTGAAAAACTAACTGATTTTGGTTAAAATTTTGAAATCATATATTTAGTATGATTAAAACATTTTTCTTTATTACCAAAAGTGTTTTTCAAAAATATATAATAAGTTTATATATTAAAATAAACTTTGTAATAATATCCCTTTGATCTTATAATGCATTAAACACTATGTTTATTCATACCTTAAGTGATTAGATGGTGAAAGTGATTATTTACTACTAAATACTTGTTTACGTCATGATCTTTGGTTTGATGAGTTTAGGTTTTGTGATTATCAAAACATAGAGATATCGAAAGATATGAATAACGTTTTTAGTCATTTATTTATATCAACAATCTCCCCCTTTTTGATGATTACAAAACCTAAACTCATTAAATCCAAAAATTAATTTTTAGACGAGTATTTAGTGAGTTTATATTCACTTCTCCCCCTTTTTGTAAAATCAAAAAGGTTTAAGCCAATAAGAAGGAAGCTCCCCTTGATGTATGCTCCCCCTCGTTTGAGGACTCCAAGGGTTCGAGTATTGGAATTCTTGCAAGAAAAATATTAGAAGCACAAGCATGGCACAAGCAAACACATATAGCATAATACCAACTAATAATAAGCATGACAAAAAATAATTATAAACACATATTAAATCATTCATTAATAGAAAATGATTATGTCAACCCATAATCATTGTTACAAAGGCCATAAAGATAGAATACTAAATTAACTAGAGCATCCTAATGTGCCAACAAGGAGTGTCACCAAACTTTCTTGAATCCCAAAATGGTTGAGGAGATTTATTTGAAAATGAGAAACATAAGCATATAAAATGCTTGGTGGTTTAGTGGAGATAAACTTTTGGTTGCATGGATGTTGGTGAGTTTGGAGATGTGGAGCTTGTAGGTGGTGGATTTGAAGTTGGGTTTGTTGATTGAGGGTTTTGATGTTGTTCAAGTGATGGTGTTTGTTGATATCTAGTAAGAAGATACTCAATCCAAGTGAAGTGCTCATTCAATGCAATGGTTTGTTGTTAGAGGAATATGCAACAAGGGAAATTGTTAACATGCTTCTCAATTTGGTTGATGTTGTGTGGTGATGATGGTGAGCTTGATTGAGGTGGATCCAAATTGTGTTGAGCAAGATGTAATGCTAAAAGAGCACTAAGCTCATGAGCCTCTTTTAGCTCCTCAACGAACTTCAAGTGTTCGGAGGAAGGTGATGGTGGTGGAACATGATAGTTGTCTTGGGTGAAGGTTTGAACATGCAACATAGGAGTGACATGTAAAGTTGTAGGATGTGGTGGTGGTACTCTTGGTGGTGGAGACATGGTTGAGCTTGGGTAGTCATGAAAACATGAAATGGGTGGAAGAGGTTCTTCATGAGTAGGTGGTGTTTTTGTTGAATAAGCAACATGTGAGGTATTGATTGAAAGATTGGGATTGTTGTTTTGGGATTGAGCATGCTCATCATAAGAAGAAGCATTAATGAGGGCATGAGTGGATGATAAGTTGTGAGATGAGTCATTAGTGTGGGTTTGAGGTTTAGTTGTTGGTTGACTTGGAACAACATCACTTGAGTTATGGCAAGAATCAAGTTTCCTCCTCCAAACGGGTTTGACAGAGATCCTTGCGGTTCTTGAAATCTTTGGTTTTTGGTTGTTAGGAGATGACATGTTTGGGTGTGATGGCATTAATGATGGGAAGAGGGTATTTATAGTGTATGAGAAATGTGGTTTAGGAAGGTAAATTTTGAGGGATAGTATGGGACAAAATATGTTTGTGAATTTTGGGAAGTATAGGGTGAAATGGGTCAAAAAGTGATAAAGAAAACAGTATCCCCGACCATCAGATGGCCGGTCCCCTTAATTAGGGGCCGGTCCTCTTAAAATTAAGGGGGCCGCCTTATATAATTAAGGGGGCCGCCCATCTGGTGATTTCCAGAATGTCAGAAATGGGTTTTTGGCAGAAAATTTTCAAAAAGGTTGTGTTTTTGGATTTGGATTCAAGTAAGTTCAACTCTTTGAGGCAATATAGGGCATACTATTCATGAATGTAGAGAGTGTTATAGAAAAAAAGTAAAGTAGGCAATTAATTTCTAATAATCATGCAATCTACTAATTGATCAATTAAGATAGGCAACCAAGGAAGCAATAAAGCAAACTAGTTAAGTATGCAACTATATGAAGATGATAATATGTAGGCTAGAGGAAACATATTAATGAGTGTTTACAAGTAACAAGTGGGAAGATATGATTATATGGACTTCAAGTTTTGTTACAAACAAGATCCATATGGGCAAACCATGATTCTCATAAAATGATTTGATTAAATTGTGAATGTCATTTCCATAAAAGTGTATGACACATGTGAGATAATCAAATATGTTTTAAATAAAACGTTTTTAGTTTTATTCAACAATGCTTCGAAATAAATTCAAGTGTGCATTAGAATAGAGTAAATTGAGTTTTGCTTCATAACATGTTAAAAAAAATTAATCTTGATTTTGATTAAAATAAAGTTATGGTAGCTTATAGTTAAACATGTTGTTTGAAGAAGAGTAATATAGATATTTGAAAGATTGTTATTCAAAGAGAAAGTTTTTAGACAATATGTTTTAATTTTGATGACAAGTAATTGCAAGTGAAGGTTTTGAAATAACAACTTATCATACTCAAGAGAATCAATTAAGCCGATGGTCACATATGATCATCTCTAATGGCAACTAAAGATATGGAGGAGTGATGGTGGATTCTAATGATCTTAATGCACTATAATTGAGGGGATAAAGTAAATCATCTAAACACACTAGATTAACACATGTGTGTGTGTATATATATATATATATATATATATATATATATATATATATATATATATATATATATATATATATATATATATATATATATATATATACTAAACTCATCATAATACTAGAAGTTAACTAATCTTAGTAATAGCTCATATATGAATGTAACTATATATATATATATATATATATATATATATATATATATATATATATATATATATATATACTAAACTCATCATAATACTAGAAGTTAACTAATCTTAGTAATAGCTCATATATGAATGTAACTAGAATAGTCATTTAGTACAATTAGTAAGCATTCTACTATAGATCATAGATGATATTCAATATAAATGAAAAATAAGAATATTGGTAAAAATCTAATCAACAAGAGGGTTAACTAATCCAGAGTCACATATACATATATTAGAATTAATTATCTAAAACCATGGCAACCTATAAATTTAATCATATTATTATACTAATTAAAGCATACTTTAGTATAATGTGATAATGATAAGTTTTTGAAAGGAAAACTTACCAAAGGTCCAGCTTTTCTTCAAGAGTGGGCATGAAAGTGTTAAAGGATATCTTAAGAGTTTGCCCAAAGCGTGTCGAAGTAGCAAAGTAAAATTCCAACGCAATAGAAATCAAGGGAGCTTGAACCGAAATGCTTAATCGATCACACCAATCATCACAAGACGTGAAGACAAAGAATAGTTGTGCATTGAAACCTTCGTCGCAACAACGTCATAGGCAAATCATGTGCAGAATGTGAAACATAGTGATAGGAACCAAGAGTCGTCAAAAGTAAGAGAGCAAGGTGAGCAATCCAAAACGTAAAAGTCTCTTCGTTCGTTAATTACCTAAACATGATAAAGAGCTTGGTACCCAGATTCTCATGGGTCCGAGTTGGTTAGTTGAGAACATCCATTGCATTTAAATGCACATGATGAGGATGTCGTCGAGAAGTACAAGAATTCATCAATAGTTTGTTTTAATCAACAAACACTGACTTTCTTGACTAGAGTAATAAATAATGAGTGTAAATAATATTAGTTCTAAATTTCTCCACTAGGTTTAACAAATTTTATTTGTTTTGATACATTTGTTGAAGGATCATTTGCGGTAAATCCTAAGCCGGTTTTATCATAAAATGACTTTTGAATGTTAAGTAAATATTTTAAAGATCTAGAGCTATTTTCAAATTTTGCTAATATTTTTGCTTTTTCATTTTCCATTTTAATTTCATGTTTATAGTCTTGACAGTATTTACATTTAAGATCAATTTCAATATTGCTTTCAAGTCTAGACATTTTATCTTCTAAAATTATTTCCTTTTCAAAATTGTTTTCAATGAATGTTGAAGATTTATTTTTAGGAATCATTTTTGAGTCAATGTTGCAAAAATGTTTGAAGTTGTTTTCCAATTTTGAAAATTCTAATATAAATTGATCATAGTAAAAATGTTTGGTTTCGGATTGTACCTTATTAGTAGTTGTATAATCTTCACATGCTATATGTTGATCAATTCCATCTTCTGTGTCGCTCCATGTTTTATTTGTAGTTTCACTTAGATCTAGAAGCATGTAGTCCTTGCCATCAATACTTGTATTCACATTTGTTTGAATATTCTCACAAGCCGTATTATCATCGTCTTCTTCGTACTTGTAACACCATGATTTATTAACACTCTTTCTTCGGATTTGGCTCATGTATTCTTCGTTATTGATACCTTCAATGATCACATTTGAACTAGTAGTACATGTGTTTATTTCAACTAAATATTTATATATTAAATTTTCTAGAGTGACTATTTCTTGTGCAATATCAAGTTTATCATCTTTGGTTTTACATTTCTCTTGGTGAAACTTTAAAAGACATTTCCAAATATCATTTGCCGTTTTACAAAGAAATAATCTTTCATATTCAATTCTTGGTAGAGTTTTAAAAATAAGTAATTTGGCTTTAATATTTTTATCAATTTTGGTTTGAAGATTATTATATTGATTTTCAAAATCCATTTTGGTTGGTTTAAGATCACCAATTGAAATGATATGCCAAAGATCAATATCTATTGATTTCACATAATTTTCAAATTTATTTTTCCATTCAAGAAAATGATCATTTTCAAATAATGGTGGTTTTTGCGTAAATTCCCCTTCTAGAAATTTTTCTAATTCCGTAGATCGTTACAAGTTTTAAAATACAATATATTTTAAAAATCTTGCTAGACGTGGCTCTTGATACCAATTGTGGAAAACTAGAAGGGGGGGTTGAATAGTTTTACGTCTTTTTCGTTTTATTTGTTTTGTAAAAGTTAGCTTCTAAGGACGAAACGAAAAATTCAAAACTCTTTAATACAAAAATATAGATACTAGTTTATTTACGATTTTGTATAAACACTACTTATGTATAATGTACAATTTCAAAACTCTTTAATGCAAAATTGTATATACTAGTTTATTTAGGATTTTGTATAAACACTACTTATGTATAATGTTGGGAAAGAATTTATAATTTCATATATCATATATATAAGCATATATATATATGTATAAGTGTTTCAATATAAGTTTATGTACTTGGTTTGTTTTTGTAAGATTAATGTTATGAATGAATTTTAGTTTGATCTTTATGTGAAATCAATCTATGCACAATCACAAGCAATAATAATTATGTATGAGATGCTAATAAGTAAGTAATCAAAAAGTGAGAGATGGAAAGATCAAACCGAGAGACAAAGGATTTATAGTGGTTCGGCTACAAGGACACCTTCCTTGCCCTACTCCACTTCCCGAGTCACCTACTCGAGAGTTTTCTTCACTAGATCAAAAGCGTCCCTTATGGCGGAGAAAGCCTTACACACCAAATTACACACCACAACTTTGTCACAACACAATCACAACTTATACACAACTTCTTCACACCAATTCTTCCTCACACTTTTCTACTTCACTCCTAGCTTCTTCACAACTTATTACTATGCTCCTAGCTTCTTCACAACTTACTACTTCCTAACTCTTTTTCTTCACACCACTTGTTTCTTCACACCTTCACCACTAAGTCCTAACCACTACTCCAAGATATATACTACTTCACAACTTCTAAGCTTCAAGGTCTTCTCAACTTCAAAGCTTCAACTTGTTTGTCTTCACAACTATCTCCACTTCAATATACTACCACTACTTATTTCTTCTATCACCAATCCTATTCACCTCTACTTCTTCACACCTTCAATAAATCTAGATCCTATATCTAAATCTAACTAACCAATGTATACACTATATTCACCAAAGAATGAATGATATACAAGATGAAATGATCAAGCAACTTAGATAGCAAGATGATACTAAGTTGTAATACTCCTAGTCTTGATGAATAGAAGTATTCTTCTCTTTGCACTTGAATAAATGAGGCTTTGGATCACTTGGAAACAAAGGCTTATGAATTATATGATCAAAGGATTTTTAAGATTGAAATGGAGATTTGAATCAGAAAGTTTTTAGTGCAAAAAGGTGAGAAAAATTCCAGATTTGAGGTGGTATTTATAGGCAACAAAATCTGACAGAGGAGCGTGGCCGGTCCCCTTAAATCAAGGCCGGCCCCTTTAAAATTAAGGGGACCGCCCTTTATAATTAAGGGGGCCGCCCAGCTGTAACGGCCAGATTTTTTGTTTTTTAGTGGGGAAAGTTTATTTGGTGAAAAACTAACTGATTTTGGTTAAAAATTTGAAATCATATATTTAGTATGATTAAAACATTTTTCTTTATTACCAAAAGTGTTTTTCAAAAATATATAATAAGTTTATATATTAAAATAAACTTTGTAATAATATCCTTTTGATCTTATAATGCATTAAACACTATGTTTATTCATACCTTAAGTGATTAGATGGTGAAAGTGATTATTTACTACTAAATACTTGTTTACGTCATGATCTTTGGTTTGATGAGTTTAGGTTTTGTGATTATCAAAACATAGAGATATTGAAAGATATGAATAACGTTTTTAGAAATTTATTTATATCAACATTGACCACTTTATTTTAGAAGTTTTCTATTTAAAACCCTAGAAATAGATAATTAGGTATTTATATGCTTAATTGATATATTATGTGCTATAGTCTGGTTTATGTGACTTAGTTAGACATATATTGACTAATCATAAGCTTAGAAACTTAAAAATCTCATTATAATATAATATACCTAAAGTTAGGACTAGTTTTGCAAAACTTTACATGCATAGGGTATATATTGTAAAATTCTGAAACTATAAAGTATAAGGACTATTTTTAACATTACTTGAAAGTTATAAGTACAAGGACCCCTTTTGAAAAGTTTTAAAACCTTAAGATATTAAGAAAAATGAAAAATAAACTTAAAAGGACTAAATTTGCAAATATTATAAAGTTAAGGGTAAAAATGGTAATTATTGAAAGTTAGGATAGTTTAGGGACCATTTTTTCCATTTCTCTTAGAAATGTAAGTATAGGGACTAGTTATGTAAAATATAGAAAGTTATCTGCCTAAATGTTATAAGTTTTTAAGTTTAGTTGAAAGGTTTAAATGAAATATTTTCATATAAAATATAAAAACCTATTTTTGAGTTAGAAACATAACACAATACTGGGGAGCTTCATGTGAGGAGTACCATGTGGATATTTTGTTTTGACGAGTTTGCTGGGTTTACGAATTAAAGTGCCCTGGCTCCTCATATGATTATTGCATGTACTTCTGAATTATGATGGCCCGAACGGTGTTATGCTATAACTAAAACCTAATAACAACATTGCTCAATAGTTGGGAGCTTCACGTGAGGAGTATTAACTTCTGAATTATGATGGCCCGAACGGTATTATGTTGATAACATAATACAATAGTAGGGAGCTTCATGTGAGGGGTCATATACTTCTGAATTATGATGGCACGAACGGTGTTATGTTATATCTATAAACCCTGAGAGTAATTACTTAAAAACCTAGACTAAGACTTGACATACACACACCCACTTACACTACCCCAGGATATGTGAGTAAGCTGTCTAAACCCTACCCTACTTACCTTAGACCCAGGTGAGTTTTCATAACCTCACTTTTAAATGCTTTACAACCCTGTGAGGGGGATACGTGCTTTAAATCGAATACAAGTCTTTTTCTTTGGTTGTTGCACGAGTAAACTATCTCCGACCCCTACACAACAAAATTCATGAATCTAATCGCTTATGATATTTTACACAAGTGAACGCGAATATAATAGATAGATCTATTGGAGTTTGACAACTCCCGTTGGTACTATCTCTCACTGGAGAGTACCAATAAGTATTATATTTGAACCCTCACTGAAGGATTAACTTTGGCAAGTTATCCTTCCCATCCCCTCATGGTTAGGTCTGTAGCCCCCATGACCTGGATTGTTAACATGTGGTTCATGAGCTTAGTGCAATACACCAGCTATCACTAAACTTTTCCACGCATAGGGTTTAAGCTGAACCCTGTGGAACTTGTATTCACATACCCTAACTACTTAAACCTATGACTCTCACTCAACATTCGTGTTGACTTTTAAGCATGTTATCCTAGGTAAATGAGCTCTTTAGGAACCCTGGCATGGAGAAGTACTGGATATTAGGATGTCCAGAATAGTTATCATTCATCAGTTTTGCCTTAAAACGTATCTTTTGGGACCTCTCTTTTGGTAAAAGTATATCTTTTACTGTAAAAACTCTGATGAATAAATGAATGATAACACATTTTTCTAAAACGTCTCTTTTCGTGTTGTTTTCTATTATCTTGTCTTTGTTCCCATGAGTAATACCCCAAACACTTAATCCGCTGCGATTAGTGAGAAATGGGGGTGTTACAATTCTTCAGGGAATGACCCTAAGGACCAGGCAGATACAACTGAGTCTGCTGGAATAGAGGGGTCAGGACCTGACCATAACAAAGCAAACCCTCTTCTGAGGGGGAGCTGGTTGCATCCCAAGGTCCAACTCTGGCTGACATACAATTACTTATCGAAGAAAAGTCGGAGGATGATGAAGGTTTAGTTGAAGATGTCAGTCCTGATTCACATATTGAAGAGCAGCATACTGAATCCCAACACACATGTAACAACTCGTATTTTAAGGTCATAATTTTAACTTTAAAATTTTACTATTCATCCCCGAAAAAGTTACTATTCGCTATCGTAGTTTTTACTATTCACTATTTTTCGAAAAATTGAGTTTTACGAGTTTTATCTTACATATAACTTTAAGAGTTAAGTCGCGTAACCGAGAAACATCATTTGGTGCACAACATATAAACTAGAGTTAGCTAACATATTGCCAGTATTGTCATATTCATTTTGAGTCTTGCTTGTGTTTGCATTTTTAGTCATTCATATTCATTTATTAAATAAACGCATTTGCACGATTTTTGTGCATGAACAATATACCCGACACTCCCGACAATGGTTCTAATATATTTTCATACTAATTACAATGTTACAAATAATTTAGTATTATTTCACCAGGTGTTTTAAATTCATTTATTATAAATATTCTTAAATACATTTTTATTATTTTTACAACTTCATTACATTTTATTTTGTTTCGCTAAAATTTATTTCTAGCTAACTCAATACCCTAAGAATAAATATCTAACTTTTATATATTACAGTAAAAAACAAGATTTTAGACAAGAAAATCAACACATTTAATGAACCAACAAACCCCCATACTATTTGGTACTTATTTCTGGTCGAACACACAAAGCAAACACCAATTTTCAACCTTGATTGATTTGCTAGATTTTTGTGTACTTATAGATCCATTATAATTATATAAAACTAAATAAATATCCTATATATACAAACTAACTCATACTCCCTCATGGACACTTAACAAAAAATTCATGAAACCTTTTCTACTCTCAAAACTCTCGACCAAGATAAGAAGAAAAGCAAATTGAGTTTTTGTTTGTTATAATATTTAAGAGTTATTTGGTTAAGAGGGTTAAAGTGTTATCGATTTGGAAGCATAATTTGGGTATAAAGTGGGTTATATTGTGTTTGTAATCACCTCACCATTTCAAGGTTTCATTCTTTTCTTACTTCCGATTTTTATATCTGAATTATTATGTTATATCACCATTTAGTTGTGTACACATTTTTATATAATCATACTTGCAAGTAAATGGATAAACTTACACTTGAAAACATATGCTCAACATACCACTAGTCATTTACAAATGTTAATATTATTAAGGTTACTTAATTTACTAGCTTTGTTGTATAATTTATTTTATCATGATCTTTGTTATATTTATATCATATAACTGATGTGTTGAAGGGAAATAGGTTAGTATGGATGATAGTGTTGAAGGGATTAAGTTAGAAGATTGATTTTATTAAAAATAAAGAGATTAGTGATTTTTATAAAACATATATGCTGTTTGAATTTATTTTCGTGTGAACAGTAACATTAAAAAATATATATATATTTCGGCAAGTTATAACCTTAAAAATATGTTCGTACACTTAAATACCTTTCTGGGGATATAAAGAACGTAAAAATCGGACTTAAAACGAGAAAGTTATGACCAATTGAAGTTTAACAAAACATATATGTTTTTAACAGCTTTTGTAATATATTAACATCCTGATCAAATTTTAAAACAAGCTTTTGACCCCTTTCGGGTCCGAATCAGCCAAAATTTATAAAAGAAAACTTGTCTGGAATGATATTTTACCTATAGAAACAACCTTTCTTTTGTCATGAAAGTGCATAACGAAGGAGCTAAACCCTATTAAGTTCGGTCTATTTATCAGAAAAGTCAATAAATTTTCTGCACATATTTCTACTAAGACATAGAGCTGTTAGGAAATTAATTAAATGTTTTCGGGTCCGTATGGACTATAAAAACCTTAGGAAAATTGTCGTATCACTTATATAATATTTATACGCGTCGTAAAACTTTGTAATTATTATTTTACAAGCCACTTAGATTAAAATTTAGATTAAAATTAAACCGATGACATAAAAATATTAGAAAATAATAAAATGTTAGAAAATATTACAAATGTGTATACTTAAATATTAAATGTCAAACACGACGTAAAACATTATTTTGACTTATTTAACCAACACAAACTATTAGGTGGTGATATAACGATAATAATTTAGTGCATCGCTTTATTTCACTTGTATTATTCTAAATCGGCCTATAATTAATTAGGCTGCTTAACGGAACTATTGTGACGATTTCCTTTTGTTGATTTTCTTAAAAATCACTACAGTTCACTCTAGGTGAGTATTCACGAACCCCTTTTTCTAACTATTTTAATCGTTTTAGGGTGGATGCATGAATTATACTTGAATTAAATTGATTGTTATTTATTGAACTCTTTTGACCTAAACTTTTGAACTTAAATCAAACTCTTGAACTTTATTGTGAACTTATGACTTGTTTGAACTTAATAAACCGTATGTGCTATGACCTAAAGTCTCACCTTATTGGTGGAGCGTTCTTTACCTAAAGTCTCGCCTTATTGGTGGAGCGTGCGAAGTCTCCCATGTTCGGAGCATTCTTAATCGTATATAATAGTTGTATGATGTACTGTTCGTACATTCGCATTGTTCGTCACCTATTAGTAGTATGGATAGCGCTATTAGAGGTCGGCCAACCTCTCGTTCACTATGTTACGGGACGCATATTATTTATTTAGGGGCTTTGCTTGGCATACATTATTATATACATGGTGCTTATATTGTGACCTATTATGACCGTGTGTGCTTGACTACTAGACATACTACTTTACATGCAATGGGTTGTAAACACACAGGTTGCAAGTTTTGTATGGGCGGGATTTGCAACTGAGTGAATTTACAATGCCTTTGCCTTGTGAACTTTCTCAAATGGTTTCTCATATTATATAAAATGTGTGTACTCCCAAACTATTTTCATAGTTGACCCGTTTTCTCTCATGCATTTCAGGTGATCGTCAGTAAGCTTTTCTTCAAGGTCTTTGCATAATGAAGTTTTCACATGTCACTACTGATCATTATGTACTAAAACGCTATCATTTGGAAACCAAACTTTTTATTTTAAATTGCCGATGTCGGCTAAAACAATATTGTAATGATGTACTCTTTCCTTTAAATCTTAAATGATGGTATGTTCTATTATCTTATGCTTGTGTTCCTTTCCAGTTACACCTCGTGTTTCCGCCTTCGGCGGGGTGTGACAACACATCATCCCTTGAACACACTGCTGAGGAACAACAACAACCATCATCATCATCAGGAAACAATCCCACTGAGCCCTCATCTTCGGGCTACTACAACCTGGACGACACCAAGCCAAGCACTGGAAAGGTCTTGGTTAAATTCGGTGAATACAACAATGAATGGCTTTATAATCAACTTGAAGATGCCAGTCAGGATAGGCACCTTGAAGCAGTTGTCTCTTATGCTGACTTCAGGGGCTCAGTAGAGGGAATAACAGGCTGAACTGAAGTCTACTTTCACAACCACTGATGGAAAGGTCACAGACTTCAAGGCTTCTGTTGAACAATTGGCTACTGACCAAGGAACCAATTTTGCTAATCTCCTTCAGACTCTCACCTACATCCAACAAGGGTTCAAGGATGATCCTGTGCTGGTTGCCAAGCTCACTGAGTTCATGGATTCTCATAGGTCCACATCAGCTGCACTCAGTAGCCTGCCTGATCTTTTCAAGGAGATAAACTTTACTGAACTAAAATCTCAACAAGTCTCCATCCTCACCACTCTCAAGGACCAAAGTCTTCAGATTAATAAACTCACAGCTGGCTATAGAGAACTTACAACAAATCACAATGAACTTGTGAACTGCTACACTGCCAAAATCTCTCAACTGACTGATAATCAGAAGTCTATGTCCACTGAACTCTCGAGCCTGAAGACAGAAACCTCAGAAATCAAGGGCATGGTTTCTGAAATGCTCAAACTTCTTCAGGCTGCTCCTGCTGGTCCCAAATCTACAGATGCTTCCACTGAAGCTCACGCATCTGTTGAGGGGGAGAAATTAATCACCATCACTCCAATCAGGAGACTGTTTCAACAGTTGGACCCTCACAGGAAAGCAAAGAATGACGCTCAAACAACGACTACTGTAACAACATCTACCACTGAGGTCATCACTGAATCTGTTCCCTTAAGAAGCTTCATGCCTGAGTCCACCACTTCAGCTCCCGTCATAACTCCAGTCATCACTGAAGCAACCACAACAACAACGGGTCATCCTGAATCTTCTTTCAGTACATCTCCTCCCACTGACAAAGGGAAGGGAATCAAAGTCATTGAAGACTCACCACCCAAATTGGTAAAGGCATCAAGAGAAGTGTGTCGTGGTCCTGATGTACCAGAACTAGTTGAAGTCACTTTACACAATGGGAAAGTATTTAGGGGTACAAATGAAGAAGTGGTTGCTGCTCTAGAGGAAGATGACAAGCTTAAGGCTGAGTTGCTCAGTAAGCCTGTTGTTACTGAAGTGGCTAAGGAGATGATTAAGGAATCTGTCACACCCCCAAAATCGGGTCCAGCGGAAGCATACATGCAGCTGGGGTGTAACTCAATTGATATCACAACACAAGTACAAAAATAGTTTTCACTTTAATCATTTAGAATAAAATCGTTAAATAAAAAATGTTGAATTTACATCGTTAAAAGTAGTACGGAAGTAGGCCCTTAGATAGTTTAAAACGGTCCCCATATAAATAATCAGAGTCTTCTATGACCATGCCATGCCCTGCCAAAACCTCCTGTAGCGTGCCGTATGCTTAAAACCTGAAAATACATGCTAAAGTGTCAACACGAGGTTGGTGAGTTCATAGAGTTTGTTTAACAAATAATGCCTATAGAGAAATGATCGCCCAGCAAAGGCATTGTAAATCCACTCAGTTCCAAGTCCCGCCATAAGAGACTTGTAACCTGTGTGTTCACAACCCACTGCCAAATATGTTATAGTCTACGGAAACAAAAGTAATATGTGGACCAATAATCAAAGATAAGTGTAGTTTGACCAATACATTTGGTTACGTGACCAATTTATTCGGTATGTGACCAATTCATTCGGTCGTATTACCCGTACATTCGGTTATGTGACCCGTTCATTTGGTCATGTATGTACATAGTGGGAAAGCCGGTTCATTCGGTTAAGTGTGCATAATAGTGGAAAAGGCTTGGGTCCAAAGGTAAAAAGGATTAAGTGTGATGCAATTGAATATACACTACATTCGAATGAGTAAGAAATTCATAAATGGAGCAAGTAAAGGTTTGACTAAGCATGTAGCAAAAATCAATTAAATTAAGTATACATTTAGATGGAAACGAGCATGTATTCTCCCCCAAAACCGTTATAAAACAAGTTAAAATAGTAGGGGCTATGACTCACCTGGAGCGATAGCTACGATGACAAGAATGGATACACTGAAATGAGGCACGATCTCTAACCGCAACCTAATATGAGTAATAACGATCTACTTTAGATCATGACGTGATGAAATGAATGCACATGCACATGATGCCTATACCACTCGTAACTTGGAAATACTAGTTATGGTCAAAGTAAAATAGTTTCCATACTTAGGAAAATAAGTCCAAATATAGAAGTATATAACTTGTCGTAGTATATCGTATAAAAATGTTAGTGTTATATTCCTCGTCTTGAAAACCTTAAAATAATGTCTAGTAGTCGCATAATAAACCTTGAGTTGTACGTAGTTCGTTAATTAAAAATAAACTCATTGAATAAGAAATCTAGAAAATATATTATTTAGTACGTAATTATATTATTTTCTAGTAGTGACAAAATATATATATATATATATATAGTTTTGACGATGTTATAACGCGTATAACTTGGTCGTTTTAAGCTTATTTTACTCGTTCTTTATATCCACGGATTCGTTTTAGTATATACTAATATATTTTCGATAGCTCGGCTCCTCTAGGTTACGTTTAACGCCTCTATTTGCCCGTCGAAAACTGTCAAACAGCATGCAGTTTTTCAGAAAATAGTTTTCGTCGTTAAATTTACAAAAATCATATCTCCTTCGTTATTAACTCGTTTTTATCCCCGTTTTCGGCTATAGTTTCGTATCGGAGAGTATTTTCTAAATCTTTGGTCAAAAGTTACACCCTTGCCCCTGATCTTTCCACGTTTGCCAAAAAGGGACAGCAACATTTTGAAAGTGTCAAAAATAGATTTTCCTAGTTTCTAACTTCATCCAAACCACTTTCAATCACCACAAAACTAGTCTAATCCTACCATACACCTTCTTAGGGTGTCATGGGTTCCTAAACTTCACCAATCTTGGTGGATCTCTTGAAGTTACTAATAAAAATTATAGATCTAAGATTAAAGAGTATTATTGTAAAAGTGGTATATATAACATATATATATATATGCATGATCTACTACTATGACTTGAAAATACATAAAATAAATATATGAAACATTAAGAAAGATCAAGAAAAGCTTACTAGTAGTTTGAAGGTGTTTAAAGTAACTAGGTACCTAAATACTTCTTGGTTTTTATTTCAAAACCCAAAATAGAAGTATACTAGAGTTGTAAAATCACTTGATCTTGGAAAAATTATGGTTTCTTCTTGTGTTCTTGTTCTTGGCCGATCCAAATGGAAGAGAGGAAGAGAGAATTTGAGGTTTTGCTAGTTTATTTGCTATATTGTATGTGTAAATAATTATAGAAAATACATGTACCTAGCTTGCATTAATTCTTGTCAAATACATCAAGTGTTATCAAGGAAATTAGGGGGCATGTTGGCGTGTAAATGGGAAAAGGTAGGAAGAAGTTTGTGCCATTTAATGTTCTTGTCTCTTGGATGATAGTTGGCTAGATATTGATGTGTTTAATTAAGATATTATATGTTACCGGGTACCGAGTTAACTAAAAATAAAGTTTAACGGAGTTAACCGGGACATAATAAAGTCATAAAAATTGTAAAAATATGTCGGGTATAAATATTGAGTGTTTAGATAATTATAGTTTAATTTTTACGAAAACCGTCGAAATTTTAGTAAACTTACGTTAATAATTAAAATAAATCTCCAAAATACCGGGTAAATTAATATTATAATTTTTACATTATAAAAATGAATATAAAAACATATTGGGATCATAGTCGGGAGTGTCGATCGTGTTAGTCATATTATTGATCGTTTGTTAACATTTATATAGAAATAATTATACGTAAAAGTTAATTATGCCAAAAGTATTAATTTAATTATCCTACGAGTGGAATAGTATGCAAGTGCCATAATGATGATATGCAGACTATTTCTAGTCTGTATGAGATGTCCCAAATGATAAAGCATGAATTCGCTCCTGAACCAATACGGTTACGCGAATTTGAATACTCGTAAACTGAATTTACGACGACATGAGTAATGCACATGAATAGTGGTTTTCTCTCGGAAATGAATAGTGTCAGGTGAATAGTAAAATTTTTGAATGTTTCTCGGAATGTCAAATTGACCTCAAAAATGATAAATAGTAAAACGATGAATAGTGATCGATGAATAGTAATTTGTGAATAGTAAATTGTCGAGGTTTGGAAAATGACCGGAAATTACGAGTTGTGACAGTCTTCCCTTCTAACAGGAACTTCGTCCCGAAGTTCAGTTTGTGTTGGTCTCTAGAGAGGTATTGGTGAGAAGATGATGATATGTATCGTGTAAGCTACTGAGCTCTAATGGGAGTTCAAGTCTGTAGGCCACTAGGCCCATACTGTCTGAAATATTGAATGGTCCAATGTATCTCGGGTTTATCTTCCCAAATTTTTCTTAATGGTATCATGCCTTTCCTAAGCAGAACTTTCAACATAATCCTGCCATTAACTTGAAATTCTAAGGGTTTACAACTTATCAAACTTGTAACTGATTCTTGATTTGTAGGAAATTCCTGGTTATTTCATGAATGCTTATTGGACTAGTGAGTTAGGCTTTTTCTAAATTTCGATCCGTCAATAGATGTTGGCACTTCGACCATAGAGTGCTTAAAATGGTGTAGTCTCTAAGCTCGTGTGGTAACTATGGTTATAAAGGAATCTGATTTATGGAAAATGGTTAGTCCAACCATTTCTAGAGTCAATCACACCCGATTTGGGCATATCTCCCTAGGTTTGAATCGTTCTCTAATCCTGACCATTGGTTTGCCGATGATAAGTGGTGTAGTTCCAAAGAATCTTAATGAAATCGCTAGGAGCTTGCGGTGATAAAAGATAGAATATTCATTAGGTCGGAATTCGTTAATAGTACATGAAAATTATACGATAGAACGTAGAATTAAACACAAAAGAAGTACAACACTAGAGAGTTTAGGTTTTATTTATATACAAGGTAGGAGTTCTCTTTTTAACATTGACATCGTTGTTGTTTTCCCGACGAGCTTCGCATTTCAACGAACTATTCCTCCATTCTGGTTCCTCAACTCTGGGCATTCACTCTTGAAGTGTCCAATTACTCCACACTCATGGCAGGTTACCGTGACTTTCTGATGCATTACGAGGGTGGGAGTCTTGCAATCCTTGGCTTTGTGTCCGACCTTTTGGCAGTTTCCACAATGAGTGGGGCAAGGTCCTTTGTGATGAAACTGACACTTGTTGCACTTAGGTAAAGTACCTGCATATCCTTTCTTTTCACTTGGCTCTGCAACGTAGGCCCTAACCACTTCATGTTGTTTGTTTGGCTGCCATACTTGATCGTCTCCTTGGTTGTCATCCCTTTTCCTCTTGTTTTCGTTGTTGTTGTTGACAGTAGTTTCTTGCTTCATCACTTGAGCCATAAGCTTTTGAGACATTCTGATAGCTTCCTCCAGCGTGTCTGATTTAGAAGCAATTACGTTCCCACTGATGTTGCACGGTAGTCCACCGATGAAATTTTCTAGCAGCTTTTCATTATCTGGAACAATAGTTGGACATAGCACAGCCAATTCCTGAAACCTTCGGATATATGCCTCGATATCATTACCTACTGTCACTAGCTTATAAAACTCTGTTTCCAACTTCTGCACCTCAGTACGAGGGCAAAACTTATCAGTCATCAATTTCTTGAATTGCTCCCAGGTGAGCTTGTAGGCATTTTCCATACCCATCGGTTGAGCATAAGAATTCCACCATGACATAGCTTCATCCGAAAGCATACCAGTAGCGAATTTTACCTTGCTGACATCAGGACAGTTGCACATGAGGAACACATTCTCAGTCTTTTCGAACCAGCGAATCAAAGCAACCGCTCCTTCAGTGCCCTTAAACTTGATGGGATCACTAATCTTAAAATTCTTCCAAGTACATTCGCGCTTATTATCGGATTGCCCATCTGTCCCTGTCTGTAAAGCGGCCTCAGCAGCCCTTGCAGCTACCTCAGCTCTCTCGATCTCTAGAGCTTCGGCGATACTATCCTTAACCAATTTCCGAATAGCAACAGGTGTCATAGTTGGAGTAGCTTTAACTTTCCTTGGCGGCATAGCTCTTCGAAACGAGAAAAGAAGGGTGAGACAAAATTAAGACGTTTCCTAGTAGTAGATGTTCGAGAGTGGTTTATCATAGAATGAAAGGTTGATGTTGCGATATGACGAGTTGACGTGGTTCGAGTGGTTTTGTGATATCCTGAGATTTCCGTTGAGTTTTAAATGGTCATAATGTACCTAGGGATCCTCCTTATATATGGTATGGAAAGTCTTTCCTAGGGAGGTCATTGATAATATCCACTTATCAATATTGGGAGTAATGAGTGATGAGTGACATAGGAATCTATAGAGTGTCACCTAATTCCTTATATATATATAGGGATGGGGAAAGGAAATGATATTGATGGTGAGAAGGGAAAAGACTGTGACAGCTGCGACATAATGAGATTGTGATGAAAGTGAATACTGTGATGTAAAATGAAACATTTAGAAATTGGGTAGAGAATTCAATCCAGACAAAATTTTATTATAACCATTCTCAGTGTTGCAAAATTCATCTCTGAGTCAGACATAGGTGGTCAGCCTATATCTCACTATCCCGGGTTGAATATAGATGACCAGTCTATCTTCCACCGAGGTTCCATGAATTTTGAAATACTCAGCTTAGTTATACTAATACTATGTCATTCACAAATACCAAGATGTTCAGAAAGACTAAGGCAGGTGACCAAACTCGAGGTCGAATGATGAAACTATGCAGGGAAAAACATAACAGGGTGATATATATGATACGTGAACATGCTTATATGAAAGACAATTATAGTAATCAACTAGAATAAATGAGTATAATATACCAGATAACGAGACACAAATCTCATCACCTAAGTCAGCAACAAACCACAAGTGAGGCATCATCTTGGCAGGCAGGCACGTGACGGTCATAGGGTTAAGTTTTTTCGTAAAAGTAGCTATAGTCTAGGTTTTAAAAACACTTAGTTCGCTATAGCCAAAGCTCTGATACCAATCTGTCACACCCCCAAAATCGGGTCCAGCGGAAGCATACATGCAGCTGGGGTGTAACTCAATTGATATCACAACACAAGTACAAAAATGGTTTTCACTTTAATCATTTAGAATAAAATTGTTAAATCAAAAATGTTGAATTTACATCGTTAAAAGTAGTACGGAAGTAGGCCCTTAGATAGTTTAAAACGGTCCCCATATAAATAATCAGAGTCTTCTATGACCATGCCATGCCCTGCCAAAACCTCCTGTAGCGTGCCGTATGCTTAAAACCTGAAAATACATGCTAAAGTGTCAACACGAGGTTGGTGAGTTCATAGAGTTTGTTTAACAAATAATGCCTATAGAGAAATGATCGCCCAGCAAAGGCATTGTAAATCCACTCAGTTCCAAGTCCCGCCATAAGAGACTTGTAACCTGTGTGTTCACAACCCACTGCCAAATATGTTATAGTCTACGGAAACAAAAGTAATATGTGGACCAATAATCAAAGATAAGTGTAGTTTGACCAATACATTTGGTTACGTGACCAATTCATTCTGTATGTGACCAATTCATTCGGTATGTGACCAATTCATTCGGTCGTATTACCCGTACATTCGGTTATGTGACCCGTTCATTTGGTCATGTATGTACATAATGGGAAAGCCGGTTCATTCGGTTAAGTGTGCATAATAGTGGAAAAGGCTTGGGTCCAAAGGTAAAAAGGATTAAGTGTGATGCAATTGAATATACACTACATTCGAATGAGTAAGAAATTCATAAATAGAGCAAGTAAAGGTTTGACTAAGCATGTAGCAAAAATCAATTAAATCAAGTATACATTTAGATGGAAACGAGCATGTATTCTCCCCCAAAACCGTTATAAAACAAGTTAAAATAGTAGGGGCTATGACTCACCTGGAGCGATAGCTACGATGACAAGAATGGATACACTGAAATGAGGCACGATCTCTAACCGCAACCTAATATGAGTAATAACGATCTACTTTAGATCATGACGTGATGAAATGAATGCACATGCACATGATGCCTATACCACTCGTAACTTGGAAATACTAGTTATGGTCAAAGTAAAATAGTTTTCATACTTAGGAAAATAAGTCAAAATATAGAAGTATAT
Source organism: Artemisia argyi (assembly GCA_030686995.1). Classification (NCBI taxonomy): domain Eukaryota; kingdom Viridiplantae; phylum Streptophyta; class Magnoliopsida; order Asterales; family Asteraceae; genus Artemisia; species Artemisia argyi. The sequence continues at coordinate 65,364,633 of CM060689.1, forward strand.
AACTTGTCGTAGTATATCGTATAAAAATGTTAGTGTTATATTCCTCGTCTTGAAAACCTTAAAATAATGTCTAGTAGTCGCGTAATAAACCTTGAGTTGTACGTTGTTCGTTAATTAAAAATAAACTCCTTGAATAAGAAATCTAGAAAATATATTATTTAGTACGTAATTATATTATTTTCTAGTAGTGACAAAATATATATATATATATATATATATATATAGTTTTGACGATGTTAAAACGCGTATAACTTGGTCGTTTTAAGCTCATTTTACTCGTTCTTTATATCCACGGATTCGTTTTAGTATATACTAATATATTTTCGATAGCTCGGCTCCTCTAGGTTACGTTTAACGCCTCTATTTGCCCGTCGAAAACTGTCAAACAGCATGCAGTTTTTCAGAAAATAGTTTTCGTCGTTAAATTTACAAAAATCATATCTCCTTCGTTATTAACTCGTTTTTATCCCCGTTTTCGGCTATAGTTTCGTATCGGAGAGTATTTTCTAAATCTTTGGTCAAAAGTTACACCCTTGCCCCTGATCTTTCCATGTTTGCCAAAAAGGGACAGCAACATTTTGAAAGTGTCAAAAATAGATTTTCCTAGTTTCTAACTTCATCCAAACCACTTTCAATCACCACAAAACTAGTCTAATCCTACCATACACCTTCTTAGGGTGTCATGGGTTCCTAAACTTCACCAATCTTGGTGGATCTCTTGAAGTTACTAATAAAAATTATAGATCTAAGATTAAAGAGTATTATTGTAAAAGTGGTATATATAACATATATATATATATGCATGATCTACTACTATGACTTGAAAATACATAAAATAAATATATGAAACATTAAGAAAGATCAAGAAAAGCTTACTAGTAGTTTGAAGGTGTTTAAAGTAACTAGGTACCTAAATACTTCTTGGTTTTTATTTCAAAACCCAAAATAGAAGTATACTAGAGTTGTAAAATCACTTGATCTTGGAAAAATTATGGTTTCTTCTTGTGTTCTTGTTCTTGGCCGATCCAAATGGAAGAGAGGAAGAGAGAATTTGAGGTTTTGCTAGTTTATTTGCTATATTGTATGTGTAAATAATTATAGAAAATACATGTACCTAGCTTGCATTAATTCTTGTCAAATACATCAAGTGTTATCAAGGAAATTAGGGGGCATGTTGGCGTGTAAATGGGAAAAGGTAGGAAGAAGTTTGTGCCATTTAATGTTCTTGTCTCTTGGATGATAGTTGGCTAGATATTGATGTGTTTAATTAAGATATTATATGTTACCGGGTACCGAGTTAACTAAAAATAAAGTTTAACGGAGTTAACCGGGACATAATAAAGTCATAAAAATTGTAAAAATATGTCGGGTATAAATATTGAGTGTTTAGATAATTATAGTTTAATTTTTACGAAAACCGTCGAAATTTTAGTAAACTTACGTTAATAATTAAAATAAATCTCCAAAATACCGGGTAAATTAATATTATAATTTTTACATTATAAAAATGAATATAAAAACATATTGGGATCATAGTCGGGAGTGTCGGTCGTGTTAGTCATATTATTGATCGTTTGTTAACATTTATATAGAAATAATTATACGTAAAAGTTAATTATGCCAAAAGTATTAATTTAATTATCCTACGAGTGGAATAGTATGCAAGTGCCATAATGATGATATGCAGACTATTTCTAGTCTGTATGAGATGTCCCAAATGATAAAGCATGAATTCGCTCCTGAACCAATACGGTTACGCGAATTTGAATACTCGTAAACTGAATTTACGACGACATGAGTAATGCACATGAATAGTGGTTTTCTCTCGGAAATGAATAGTGTCAGGTGAATAGTAAAATTTTTGAATGTTTCTCGGAATGTCAAATTGACCTCAAAAATGATAAATAGTAAAACGATGAATAGTGATCGATGAATAGTAATTTGTGAATAGTAAATTGTCGAGGTTTGGAAAATGACCGGAAATTACGAGTTGTGACAGTCTTCCCTTCTAACAGGAACTTCGTCCCGAAGTTCAGTTTGTGTTGGTCTCTAGAGAGGTATTGGTGAGAAGATGATGATATGTATCGTGTAAGCTACTGAGCTCTAATGGGAGTTCAAGTCTGTAGGCCACTAGGCCCATACTGTCTGAAATATTGAATGGTCCAATGTATCTCGGGTTTATCTTCCCAAATTTTTCTTAATGGTATCATGCCTTTCCTAAGCAGAACTTTCAACATAATCCTGCCATTAACTTGAAATTCTAAGGGTTTACAACTTATCAAACTTGTAACTGATTCTTGATTTGTAGGAAATTCCTGGTTATTTCATGAATGCTTATTGGACTAGTGAGTTAGGCTTTTTCCAAATTTCGATCCGTCAATGGATGTTGGCACTTCGACCATAGAGTGCTTAAAATGGTGTAGTCTCTAAGCTCGTGTGGTAACTATGGTTATAAAGGAATCTGATTTATGGAAAATGGTTAGTCCAACCATTTCTAGAGTCAATCACACCCGATTTGGGCATATCTCCCTAGGTTTGAATCATTCTCTAATCCTGACCATTGGTTTGCCGATGATAAGTGGTGTAGTTCCAAAGAATCTTAATGAAATCGCTAGGAGCTTGCGGTGATAAAAGATAGAATATTCATTAGGTCGGAATTCGTTAATAGTACATGAAAATTATACGATAGAACGTAGAATTAAACACAAAAGAAGTACAACACTAGAGAGTTTAGGTTTTATTTATATACAAGGTAGGAGTTCTCTTTTTAACATTGACATCGTTGTTGTTTTCCCGACGAGCTTCGCATTTCAACGAACTATTCCTCCATTCCGGTTCCTCAACTCTGGGCATTCACTCTTGAAGTGTCCAATTACTCCACACTCATGGCAGGTTACCGTGACTTTCTGATGCATTACGAGGGTGGGAGTCTTGCAATCCTTGGCTTTGTGTCCGACCTTTTGGCAGTTTCCACAATGAGTGGGGCAAGGTCCTTTGTGATGAAACTGACACTTGTTGCACTTAGGTAAAGTACCTGCATATCCTTTCTTTTCACTTGGCTCTGCAACGTAGGCCCTAACCACTTCATGTTGTTTGTTTGGCTGCCATACTTGATCGTCTCCTTGGTTGTCATCCATTTTCCTCTTGTTTTCGTTGTTGTTGTTGACAGTAGTTTCTTGCTTCATCACTTGAGCCATAAGCTTTTGAGACATTCTGATAGCTTCCTCCAGCGTGTCTGATTTAGAAGCAATTACGTTCCCACTGATGTTGCACGGTAGTCCACCGATGAAATTTTCTAGCAGCTTTTCATTATCTGGAACAATAGTTGGACATAGCACAGCCAATTCCTGAAACCTTCGGATATATGCCTCGATATCATTACCTACTGTCACTAGCTTATAAAACTCTGTTTCCAACTTCTGCACCTCAGTACGAGGGCAAAACTTATCAGTCATCAATTTCTTGAATTGCTCCCAGGTGAGCTTGTAGGCATTTTCCATACCCATCGGTTGAGCATAAGAATTCCACCATGACATAGCTTCATCCGAAAGCATACCAGTAGCGAATTTTACCTTGCTGACATCAGGACAGTTGCACATGAGGAACACATTCTCAGTCTTTTCGAACCAGCGAATCAAAGCAACCGCTCCTTCAGTGCCCTTAAACTTGATGGGATCACTAATCTTAAAATTCTTCCAAGTACATTCGCGCTTATTATCGGATTGCCCATCTGTCCCTGTCTGTAAAGCGGCCTCAGCAGCCCTTGCAGCTACCTCAGCTCTCTCGATCTCTAGAGCTTCGGCGATACTATCCTTAACCAATTTCCGAATAGCAACAGGTGTCATAGTTGGAGTAGCTTTAACTTTCCTTGGCGGCATAGCTCTTCAAAACAAGAAAAGAAGGGTGAGACAAAATTAAGACGTTTCCTAGTAGTAGATGTTCGAGAGTGGTTTATCATAGAATGAAAGGTTAATGTTGCGATATGACGAGTTGACGTGGTTCGAGTGGTTTTGTGATATCCTGAGATTTCCGTTGAGTTTTAAATGGTCATAATGTACCTAGGGATCCTCCTTATATATGGTATGGAAAGTCTTTCCTAGGGAGGTCATTGATAATATCCACTTATCAATATTGGGAGTAATGAGTGATGAGTGACATAGGAATCTATAGAGTGTCACCTAATTCCTTATATATATATAGGGATGGGGAAAGGAAATGATATTGATGGTGAGAAGGGAAAAGACTGTGACAGCTGCGACATAATGAGATTGTGATGAAAGTGAATACTGTGATGTAAAATGAAACATTTAGAAATTGGGTAGAGAATTCAATCCAGACAAAATTTTATTATAACCATTCTCAGTGTTGCAAAATTCATCTCTGAGTCAGACATAGGTGGTCAGCCTATATCTCACTATCCCGGGTTGAATATAGATGACCAGTCTATCTTCCACCGAGGTTCCATGAATTTTGAAATACTCAGCTTAGTTATACTAATACTATGTCATTCACAAATACCAAGATGTTCAGAAAGACTAAGGCAGGTGACCAAACTCGAGGTCGAATGATGAAACTATGCAGGGAAAAACATAACAGGGTGATATATATGATACGTGAACATGCTTATATGAAAGACAATTATAGTAATCAACTAGAATAAATGAGTATAATATACCAGATAACGAGACACAAATCTCATCACCTAAGTCAGCAACAAACCACAAGTGAGGCATCATCTTGGCAGGCAGGCACGTGACGGTCATAGGGTTAAGTTTTTTCGTAAAAGTAGCTATAGTCTAGGTTTTAAAAACACTTAGTTCGCTATAGCCAAAGCTCTGATACCAATCTGTCACACCCCCAAAATCGGGTCCAGCGGAAGCATACATGCAGCTGGGGTGTAACTCAATTGATATCACAACACAAGTACAAAAATGGTTTTCACTTTAATCATTTAGAATAAAATCGTTAAATCAAAAATGTTGAATTTACATCGTTAAAAGTAGTACGGAAGTAGGCCCTTAGATAGTTTAAAACGGTCCCCATATAAATAATCAGAGTCTTCTATGACCATGCCATGCCCTGCCAAAACCTCCTGTAGCGTGCCGTATGCTTAAAACCTGAAAATACATGCTAAAGTGTCAACACGAGGTTGGTGAGTTCATAGAGTTTGTTTAACAAATAATGCCTATAGAGAAATGATCGCCCAGCAAAGGCATTGTAAATCCACTCAGTTCCAAGTCCCGCCATAAGAGACTTGTAACCTGTGTGTTCACAACCCACTGCCAAATATGTTATAGTCTACGGAAACAAAAGTAATATGTGGACCAATAATCAAAGATAAGTGTAGTTTGACCAATACATTTGGTTACGTGACCAATTCATTCGGTATGTGACCAATTCATTCGGTATGTGACCAATTCATTCGGTCGTATTACCCGTACATTCGGTTATGTGACCCGTTCATTTGGTCATGTATGTACATAATGGGAAAGCCGGTTCATTCGGTTAAGTGTGCATAATAGTGGAAAAGGCTTGGGTCCAAAGGTAAAAAGGATTAAGTGTGATGCAATTGAATATACACTACATTCGAATGAGTAAGAAATTCATAAATGGAGCAAGTAAAGGTTTGACTAAGCATGTAGCAAAAATCAATTAAATCAAGTATACATTTAGATGGAAACGAGCATGTATTCTCCCCCAAAACCGTTATAAAACAAGTTAAAATAGTAGGGGCTATGACTCACCTGGAGCGATAGCTACGATGACAAGAATGGATACACTGAAATGAGGCACGATCTCTAACCGCAACCTAATATGAGTAATAACGATCTACTTTAGATCATGACGTGATGAAATGAATGCACATGCACATGATGCCTATACCACTCGTAACTTGGAAATACTAGTTATGGTCAAAGTAAAATAGTTTCCATACTTAGGAAAATAAGTCCAAATATAGAAGTATATAACTTGTCGTAGTATATCGTATAAAAATGTTAGTGTTATATTCCTCGTCTTGAAAACCTTAAAATAATGTCTAGTAGTCGCATAATAAACCTTGAGTTGTACGTAGTTCGTTAATTAAAAATAAACTCATTGAATAAGAAATCTAGAAAATATATTATTTAGTACGTAATTATATTATTTTCTAGTAGTGACAAAAAATATATATATAGTTTTGACGATGTTAAAACGCGTATAACTTGGTCGTTTTAAGCTCATTTTACTCGTTCTTTATATCCACGGATTCGTTTTAGTATATACTAATATATTTTCGATAGCTCGGCTCCTCTAGGTTACGTTTAACGCCTCTATTTGCCCGTCAAAAACTGTCAAACAGCATGCAGTTTTTCAGAAAATAGTTTTCGTCGTTAAATTTACAAAAATCATATCTCCTTCGTTATTAACTCGTTTTTATCCCCGTTTTCGGCTATAGTTTCGTATCGGAGAGTATTTTCTAAATCTTTGGTCAAAAGTTACACCCTTGCCCCTGATCTTTCCACGTTTGCCAAAAAGGGACAGCAACATTTTGAAAGTGTCAAAAATAGATTTTCCTAGTTTCTAACTTCATCCAAACCACTTTCAATCACCACAAAACTAGTCTAATCCTACCATACACCTTCTTAGGGTGTCATGGGTTCCTAAACTTCACCAATCTTGGTGGATCTCTTGAAGTTACTAATAAAAATTATAGATCTAAGATTAAAGAGTATTATTGTAAAAGTGGTATATATAACATATATATATATATGCATGATCTACTACTATGACTTGAAAATACATAAAATAAATATATGAAACATTAAGAAAGATCAAGAAAAGCTTACTAGTAGTTTGAAGGTGTTTAAAGTAACTAGGTACCTAAATACTTCTTGGTTTTTATTTCAAAACCCAAAATAGAAGTATACTAGAGTTGTAAAATCACTTGATCTTGGAAAAATTATGGTTTCTTCTTGTGTTCTTGTTCTTGGCCGATCCAAATGGAAGAGAGGAAGAGAGAATTTGAGGTTTTGCTAGTTTATTTGCTATATTGTATGTGTAAATAATTATAGAAAATACATGTACCTAGCTTGCATTAATTCTTGTCAAATACATCAAGTGTTATCAAGGAAATTAGGGGGCATGTTGGCGTGTAAATGGGAAAAGGTAGGAAGAAGTTTGTGCCATTTAATGTTCTTGTCTCTTGGATGATAGTTGGCTAGATATTGATGTGTTTAATTAAGATATTATATGTTACCGGGTACCGAGTTAACTAAAAATAAAGTTTAACGGAGTTAACCGGGACATAATAAAGTCATAAAAATTGTAAAAATATGTCGGGTATAAATATTGAGTGTTTAGATAATTATAGTTTAATTTTTACGAAAACCGTCGAAATTTTAGTAAACTTACGTTAATAATTAAAATAAATCTCCAAAATACCGGGTAAATTAATATTATAATTTTTACATTATAAAAATGAATATAAAAACATATTGGGATCATAGTCGGGAGTGTCGGTCGTGTTAGTCATATTATTGATCGTTTGTTAACGTTTATATAGAAATAATTATACGTAAAAGTTAATTATGCCAAAAGTATTAATTTAATTATCCTACGAGTGGAATAGTATGCAAGTGCCATAATGATGATATGCAGACTATTTCTAGTCTGTATGAGATGTCCCAAATGATAAAGCATGAATTCGCTCCTGAACTAATACGGTTACGCGAATTTGAATACTCGTAAACTGAATTTACGACGACATGAGTAATGCACATGAATAGTGGTTTTCTCTCGGAAATGAATAGTGTCAGGTGAATAGTAAAATTTTTGAATGTTTCTCGGAATGTCAAATTGACCTCAAAAATGATAAATAGTAAAACGATGAATAGTGATCGATGAATAGTAATTTGTGAATAGTAAATTGTCGAGGTTTGGAAAATGACCGGAAATTACGAGTTGTGACAGAATCCAACCAGGATATGGAAGGAGAAGAGTTTGTCAAGCTTCAGGCTAACCTGATCAAAGAAGCCAACCTGAAGCCAAGCAGGTGACTTAAAGGAAGCAGAGAAACTATGAAAGGTATGTCTGGACTATGACCAAGACTAAGGGTGAAGGTGCTATCACTGACATGATCATTCATCCATTCAAGAAGAATGAACCCATTGAAATCACCATTGAAAGAGGCCCATGAGTCCATGAAAATTACAAATCTTTTAGGCCTTCTGACTTTGGGATAAAGGAATGGGATATAATGGTACCCATCCTGAAGAAGAAGATGAGCAAGTGTGTTCCTGAACTCTTATCAACTCTGTCACAAATACAAGGAGTTGTAAAGGGTTGCCAAAAGCCTTGGAATCAACCATCAGGAAGCACTTGCCTCTCAGGGACTATCAATTCCCAAGCCAGCTCAGGTCACTGGGAATAAGCGTAAAGTAGTTGCATTCGAACCTGAAGCATTCATAGCTGGACTCCACTGCAACAGAGCTCTTCCCCTTGGTGTTACATTCACCAACAACAAAGTGATCAAAGTACCTGAATATGGACTCTTCTTCATAGATGAACTTGGTGCCCCTGCCTTTCAGAGAGTTAGTGACATACACTTGGTGGAGACTACCACACTTCTAGCCTACGAACTGATGGCTAGAAATCACAAGTCCTGAGAACGAGGAGTTCATGTTCCTGATAGACAAGATGATGGATGAACGTCCTGATAAACACATCCTGCTCTCCAAGAAGCTGAAACTTGAACTTATGGGCATGAAGGAAGTCTGAGTACTTTGCCATAAGTTTATGTAATAGATGTTAGGATCTTTTGTAATGTTTTTATGAATAAGATGATGGCCCACGTTTAAAAATTTCATGTGTTCTTTGGTTGTGAAATAGTATCTTCAGTGTAAGAAGAAGCCCAAATGCTCACTTACACTGATCAAACATTTAGGCATAATTTATATCCAAATAGGGGGAGATTATTGGGTTCATTCAGTACCCAAGTCTCATAAAACAAGGATTTGAACACAACTTAACCTAAGTGTTGTAAATCATTAAACGCAATCAAGTCACTGAGTGAACAGTAACTCAGTGAGTCACCTTCAGGATGCTTAGGACGAGTCTAAGAAGAAAGTCTCTCCACTCAGTGAGGCGGAACTCAGAGGATGGCACCTAAGCCAAAGAAGAAGGTGATGGGTTCAGTGAGGATAACAATAGCTCACTGAACCCCCAGGATTACTCAACAACTAATGAAGTATTGAAGACTGAAGACCTGAAGACTGAAGAATGGGCGGGACAAAGCGGGAAACGTTTGAAAGTATGAGTGGGTGTCCCTATCAACCTGAAGTCAAACTTTCCCTAAAAGGCATAAAGTCCGGATCGTGTCATCACTGTACATCAGAAAGGCTTATTGTCTTATACCTAAAATAACCTATTGTAACAGAGACAAAATACGTCCTAGGTCATCAATTTGTCTTATCAGTAATGTTGAAATTTACTTGTGTATAAATAGGAAGCATAAGTAAGGAGTAAAAGTTGACAAGTTTGTGCAATTAATGTTTAGACATTCACAAACTACTTTTATTCCTCCAAAGAACAACACAGTCTCTGAGATAGCTCAGTAGGACCTTTAGTTGTCACTCAAACTTAGTTTTAGTTTAGTGAGGAGTCATACCATACTTGTCGTTTCAATCCTAAGTGTTATTCCGCAAACACTTGAGTATAATTCTTTGATTAACTTCTAATAAGAATTAAACGTTGAAAAATATCTTATCTCTTATCTTTACGTTTTTTTATTTATTGTTAATCATTTACTTCTTTGTTCATGTCATGGAACTTGGTTAGTTTAACTCCATAGTTAACATTAACCTAGTAAAAGGGGCCAACAAAAACTATACAAGGCTTATGACATAAAAAATTTGGACACAATTCATTTGAAAATTATCAAGTGTTTTTACTATATTTTAGTGTGTTTAGTTGGAGAAAAATTTTCTTAATTTTCTATTTTCAATTTTGTAAAAAAAAAAATATATATAGTGGAGATTAAATATTCCACAAACGTAGATTATGCGTTCATATGACACTGTTTTCAATTTTGAAAAAAAAAAAAGAATGGGAAGTTGCAAGGAAAACAAAGAAAAATAGTGTTTTGTAGTTTCTCTTGTTAAGTTGAGAAATGCGTGTTTTGTGTTTTGTAAAGAATGTGTTAAATTTTTTTGGTTTGAATGCAATCCTTATTGTCCTTGTTTTACATAAATCATTTTATAGAAAACAAAGGTTTTTCGTTTAACTCAATGCACCATTTATGTTGCTGATTTTAGTGTCATCGACTGTTTTAGGTAATCGGGATTTACTATGAGACTAATGAGATTTCATATTATGCTCGAATACGAGTTAGGAAAATTTGGAGTACACACTCATTTGAGCTAATGTGTTTCCTCCACAACAAAGATGCAGGGGTCAAAGGACAGAGCGCCCCAACCCAAACGGTATATTTGGTGCTCTAAATGACTTACCCGTTTTTTCCCTTCCTTTTTTTCCCAAACGTTGTGACTGTTGGATAACAGTTGTGACTATTAGTTTTATAACCAACTTTAACTGCCATAACTGTTATATTGAATCTGTTTATTAATAGATTTATTAGTCTCATTCTTACATAAATATGAAAACACATATAATTCCTTTTTGTTTCTGCTGATTATTCTTGTGCCTAAAAAACAAAGTGTTCTTTTAAATTATCCCAAAATGAATTTCGTGATACCCAAACATCTATTGAGTCGAAATACTTTATACGGAAAGTAAGCATACATAATGCGAAAAGGTATCTAAGATTATCATCATAACCCTAAACCCAACTTAAAAGAATTTACATTTCACGAGAAAAAATTCAAGTAATCTACATAAACTTCGAATAACCATATCTGCGCCTAATCGTAATAAGATTTCTATGTAAAGTCTTATGTGGCCGGTGACAAACTTTAGAGTTCTAACCAAAAATCATGACAAATTTGGTGATCATTTTAAAAAGCAACAATAATTGAAGGAAACCCTTTTATGAATAAATCAATATATGGAAAGTAATGTACCGTACTACAAGTAATAGCTGTAAGCCTGTAATGCTGTGAATCCGTATAAAATGATCAATGGGTGACTTATAGCAACGGGGGCTATTGGTTAGATTAACCCTTTCTAATATTGTTAGGGTGTACTTGTTTTATATATATGTTTTTTTTTTGTCTTTTTTTCCTATTTTGTCGTTTAGTGTTTTTTGTTTTTTGTTAAATAGAAAGGATTATGTATGTATAATAATGTATTATATATGTATAATATTTTGTATAATAGCACGTTAAATATTACCACATTAAATAACTGCAACAACAACTGTTATTATTAAATTAAACAACAACGTTATACATATACGACATATGAAGTTTATTAATTTCATTTCATTTAAACGACAACGTTAAAAACAACAACATTTACGACATATGAAGTCTATTCATTTCATTTAAAAAATCATGGAGCCTTGCACCCGACTGACAAGCGTGATCCTCAGGATTCCTTGCCAATTCTAACTTTTTTTAACAAAATACTTTTTTTTTAACTTTTACAAAAAAAAAAATTACAACTTTTATTATTTTTTTAATTTACAAAAAAAATTACAAAGTTATAATAAAAATTTACAACTTTTATTTTTTTTACAAAAAAATTACAACTTTTATTATTTTTAACAAAATACTTTTTTTTTTAACTTTTACAAAAAAAAATTACAACTTTTATTATTTTTTTAATTTACAAAAAAAATTACAAAATTATAATAAAAATTTACAACTTTTATTTTTTTTACAAAAAAAATTACAACTTTATTATTTTTAACATTATTTTTAACAAAATACTTTTTTTTAAAAAACTTTTATTTAAAAAAATAATTGCAAAATATTCGGCCGCATATTTTGACCAAATAGTGGGGGACAAAAAAGTGTGCCAACGGGGCTAGGGGTAGCCCCGTTTCCCTAACACAACCCATGATCAATATATGGAAACCCTTTTATGATTAAATAGTAATGTACCGTACTACAAGTAATAGATGTAAGCCTGTAATGCTGTGAATCCGTATAACGTACCGTACCACCCAATAACTCTATATACAATTTACTTTACCTTGTTTATTTTCTTTATCTTTTTTTCTTTAATGTTTTTTATGAGCATTCTCGTATCTTCGTTGCGGGTTCGACCGTTACCAAGCTGGCATGTGCCAACGGAGAACTTAATCACGTGGGGCTGTGATGGACTCACACGTATGTCTTGTTTATGCTATAACCTTTTACAAGTAGGGGTCGCCCGCTGCGTTGCAGCAGGTATTCTTTTTTATAGTTTTGTGATTTTTTTTTTTTTTTTCCAATTATTTTGATACTTTCTGTTTTTTGGCATAACTTTAATTACATAAACAATATTTTTTGGGACATCTTTTCGAAAATCATGATCCGTCCCTGTTGAGTAAGGTTGGTTCACGTACATGATGTGGAATTAATTTTGTAAAGTTTGCAACTTACATTAAAAATGTTAGTATATTTTTTGTAAAATAAAAGTTTTGTAAAGTTGTGGCTAATAATAAGTGGTTATGTCATTTCGTAACATCTATCTATCAGGAAGAGCTGCTTCTTGATTGGCTGCTCCACCACATTGGCCCTTTTCTTCCTTATAACTTTTGTTTCTGCGTCATCTAAGCACACGTATTACCGTTTTTTTTTTTTTTTTTTTTTTTTTTTTTTTTTTTTTGTGATTTGGCCAAAAGTCTCGAAACAAAATAGGCCAAAAGGAAGCCCAAAGGTGAAATATTTTTTTATTCCGCACAGCGCTCAAGGCGGTACTCTTTAATATATACAAGTAGATGGAGTCGTATGATAGAGTCGAAATCGTAAGGTTCAATCAAAATGTCTTGTTTTGCTAATAGGCGTTGATGGATCATAATGTTTTACAGTTATACACATATCTATTAAATATCAAACACGAACTAATAAGATATCTTAAAAAAGATTTTGACGTTCAAACATCATGTAGTTAATGAAATACATTAAACTTTTTCAAGTTTTCATAGCTAAATAAATAATTTAGTAAGATAGGAAAAAGAAGATATGAGTTATAAACATGCCAAAAATCTAAAATAAAATAACTTAATCTATTTCATATGTTTGGTAACTTCATTTCCCGCATCCAAATAAAACTTTGATTCTTTTTTAAACTCTTCATCACAGCTTTGTATAGTCGAAAAATATACATCTTGAAAAAGACTTTAAAACCAAAATATAATAATATAGAGTAATATAATAACAAAGAGGAAAAAAAATACAAGTCTTATTTAAGGTTTTGGCTTAAATAATAAGATAACTCATTAAATTGATAAAGTTGGATCGAGAACGATCTTACAATCGGACAGATTCCATTGTTAGCATCAAATCCCATAGCTGTTAACAATTTTTCTGGAAATGGCCCACTTATAAAAGCCTCGTCCAACCCAAACAGTTCCCTTTGACTAGCTCTGAATCCTTACTTTAATGCACCAAGACAGATATATATATTCTCCTGAATACTCTAGTAGAACTATTATGATCTTCAGGAATTTCTACTTGACATTTGACTGTGGTTCCAGGAATTTAGGTTATCAACTCTTTGAACATAATATTTTATCATATAATATTGACCCTTGAGATCACCCATTATCATTTTGTTAGCTTCTGCCTTGGCTCTGAATGCCTTCATGCGAGAAACATTTACTTCTCATTTCTTCTGAAATGCATCCTGAACTGCTTTTGTAGGAATTTCTAGATCCACTGATACTTCATCCATAATTTGAAGTGAGAGAAACTTGTAGTTGCAAGCTTTAATGTCCATTGTATGTAGACATAAATGCTCACTTCTATGAGTCTTGCATACCCAAGTTTTCTTACCTAACTCTTTAATACAATAAAGTTCCCATGGACAGCACTACTTTATAACATCTTTTTGCCTTTTTTAACGGAACTAACTTTTGACTTAGACCTAGTTCTTGGACCACTTGACTGACTAGCACATTCGTTGGAAGGCCCATCCACAGAAGGCCCATCATTAACAGGCCCATCATCATTAAGGTCAAAAACAGGGATGATACCAACACATTTGGCCATAACTCTAACTTTGTCATTCCTTACCAATTTGAGTTTCCTTCTAGTTTCTATGGAATGCATGTCTACTCTATCTTTTATCTCCTTACTTGTACCAAATCTCTGTCCTGTAAAAAACCCAAATTTCTTAACTACAAATTCATCTTTCTATTTCTCATTTCTTAATTGCCTAAGTTTCTATTGTAAATCACTATCTAGGCTATCCTCATCTTCACTATCAAATTCTTCGTTATCAAGAACATCTAACTCAGTATAATCAAACATGGAATCTGGAACTTGTTTATTTAAACTTGCCAAAAGTTCAGGTGCTTCATTATCAAGTGAAGTTGCACCAAAACAATAACGTAAATCAACATGAGGTTCATGTATAACGTTATTCTCATCATAAAAGACCTCATTATCCTCCTCACTTTCAGTATGCTCCTCACTATCTCCATCATAAAAATAACTCTCATTATCATTCTCAAATGGACCACGTAGTGAATACAAAAATCATCATAACTAATCTCTATACCAGCATCATTAGCATTCATTTGATCACCACCTACATTAGCATTTATTTGATCACCATATACATTAGCATTTGATGAGTGTGTAAATACTCATCATTTTATACTCATTTAGACTGCGAAAATGACCAGAAACTAACCAAATATTCCAAATATATCGTGTTTTTGTGTTTGTGCATGTGCAGGTACCGGATATTTCAGAAAAAGACAATAAGAAAGGTAAAATAGACAAAAACCGAGCACGGGATTGGAAAGAGCACAAAAGTCCGAGTCTATCGATAATTTTATTTAGAGCATCGAGGCATGAGACAGAAATTTGAAAGATTATCGAGGCCCGAAAAACATTAGCCGATATATACTCGGTCATTTAAATGAGCTTAAACCTATTATAAAAATTATGGTCCATCTTGTGCCATGGCTACTTGACGAAAAAGAAAGAAAAAAAAAAGATATGAATTGGATATTTTTTTGGCACGCAAGACAAGAAAAAGATTGCTATAAGAAGAGCAGCCAACAATCTCTTCCAGAGGTTCACACCCTTATTGTCAAACATAGCCAACACTTCAATCACCATTTTAATGTTAGCTAGTATCTTTAAATGTACCCATCATTACTAAACTAATTTTTATAGTACTAATTTGTCTAGTTTTCTTTTAATCCTTGTACGAAATTTGCAGCAAGCTACATTTTACTCGTATTTCATTTGCTTTACTTTTAGACCAATTTTATAATCATTTTTCTAGTTTTTTTTTGTTTGTTTTAATCCTTACTTGAACAGACTAAATCTCATTTCATTTGCTTTTCTTTCATGTATGGTGTAATCGATTTATTAATTTCTTCTTTATCTTTTAAATGATTTACAAACTATGTTTCAGTTGTAGCTAAACTTTTTATGAGCTACTTTTATTTCTTTTCAAATCTCGTCTTTTTTTTTTTTTTTTTTTTTTTTTTTTTTTTTTTTTTTTTTTTAAGTTAATAGTGACTAGATGAGAATTAGTAGATAATTTGTAGTGATTAAATGGTAACTAGTGGGTTTAGTGGAGAAGCTTATGGATGTTGGGTTGAAGCTTATGGAACGGGTCCAATCTCGCCGTCTTTATGTTTTTCATCTCATTTGGTTATCTCTATCCTTTTTATCTTTTTATTTTTAGTATGTTGATTGTTATCGCCATGTCTGTTAGTTTTATAATTAGTTTATTATTATTATTTTATTTTATTTTATTTTATTTTCTTCTTTCTTATAGTGTAATTTTAGTTATGCACGAGTAGTGTTATTGATGCTTGTTTAAACGGTGATTACCATTAATTTAGATAATTAATATATTTGTGTATTGTTATTGTTAGTTTAGTAGTTATGAGTAGTGAGTAGACTATTTATATACTTGTTGAGTAGATTATTCCGTGAATTAAGTGTGGTTTCATAAAAATTTAGACAATATATTGATTAGTAATTTTTAAGTTACTTAGATTAAAATTTTGGTTGTTTGAGCGGGCAAAAGCCGTGAAAATAATTGGGTTTTAATTTAGATATTGATATCTCTTTATAAAAAAATGTTTTCAAAATAAACCAACGTTGTGAGAATATATTTATTCGTAAAAGATATTAATTCATCAATAAGAGGACTTAAATGAAATAATAAACCACACTTAAGGATCGTGATAATTTGCTTAACAAGTATATATTTTTATTATATATTTCTGATTTGTTTGCTTATAATTTAGTTTGTTATTTTTAGTTGTTATCTTTTATCGTTAACTTTATATTATTTACTTGCCATTAGCTTTATTATTTTCTTTGCTTAGCATAATTTAGTTGTTATTATATATTTATAGGATTCGTTTTTCTTCATTTTGGTATTTAGGCTCGGGATTAACCCGATTAGTGCGCGTTTTTATATTTTAATTACGTTTTTGCTAGTTTGTGCTTTCCTATCTTGTTTTATATGCTTGTTAAGTTATTTTTAGTTTATGTTTATTACTTTTAGTCTTAAAATCCAAAAATCACTTTTTCTATTCAAATCACTATTCACTTCACTCGATCACAAACTTGAACCGGTTTACCATTTCACACCTCGTCGGGATATAACGACCCGGGGAAACACTATACTCACCGGAGATGATGCACATGCAAGGTTTGACTAAATTGACCATCCTTTGGTTAAGTGGTTGATCTGAGCGTATCAGCATTCATTTGATTATTAGTTTAGAGACTAGCGGTGTAATTTACTCAAAAAAGTATTAATCCTTATCCTTTAAATAAAATTAACATATAGTATTAAGGTAGGAAGGTGATATGTACATCACTAAAAATGATGTACACATCACTAAATTAAACTGATAATGCACACAGTAAAATATTCAAATACATAATTAATTGTGTGCACATCAATTTTAGTAAGGGAAAATGGCACAAAAAGACATCAAAGTTAGGGTCCATATACAATCAAGGTATCCAACTTTTTTTCTTGCATATAAAGGTTCTCAATTTTTTTTTTTGGCGGATTGGGGTTTTTTGCTAACACCCGTTGCTAACTAACCCAGATATTATGTTAACTAAAAATTAAAATAATTTTAAAACTTTTATAAAAATAAAAGGGTTAATTTGTAATTATTTTTTTTTATAAACAGATTTGGGGAAAACGTTCTAACCCAAATTCCAAATTAGGGCTAACTTCAATTAGGGCAAAATCTGAATTAGGGCAAAATTAATTTCTTCCCCAAAAGTAAAACATGACAAACTCATCAAATTCATCAAACTATTCTAATTGGGTGTACTGGAATCGAAGAAATGCAGGTTGGGAAAAAGACAATTTGATCAATCGTGTTTGTGTCTTGTGCGAATGTGGTGATGAAAGTGGTAAGTGGACTTCTTGGACTGAAAAGAATCCAGGCAGAAGGTTTTTGGGATGTCCCAACTATAAGGTAAAATGGAAGGGTTAATTTGCTTTTAATGGTTTGTGAAAACATGTTTTAACTTTATTTTTATTAAATAGGCAATAAAGTATTGTGAATTCTTTCACTGGTGGGATCCATATTTACCAACTGAGCATTACAAAGAAAAACTGGCAGAGGTGGAAAAAAATGAAGAAGGAAGCTGTTCAATTTGAGGTGAAAAAAAAGAGCTTGGAAGAAGAAGTGACAGTATTGAAGTCTACAGTGAATATGCAATCTAGGGTTATCTTTGTACTGTTAGGAATGCTTTTCATTATTATTATGAAAGCTTTTTAGGTTATTATGATCAATGAATGTATTGAAAAGGTTTCCTTTTGATGAACTAAGATGTATTAAGTATGTTTAACTTTGATCAATGAATATGAATGTGTTTTATGTTTTAATTTTAAGTGCAGTAACATGTTTACATTTGAAAAGGTTATGCTTTTGCTGATATGAGTAAAAGGTAGTGATACAAATGCCAATGCCTTGAATAAAGAAGTGTTGCAGGTTTACATTGCAGCCATGAATTAGACACTGATACATTGCAGGCATGAGTAAACAACTTTTTCATGTTCAGGGCACAGGAAAAAGACAGTGATACATTGCATACAATGAATAAAGGACTTTTGTAGATTTTCACTATTTTTTTCAACTCACATGTTTAACAGTGTTGTTGGTATTGACTGTGTTGATGATTCTAAACATTATATAAAGGCATAATAAACACATCATTTGCAACTCACCTTTTTAAGAAAAATTACAAGTGAGAAAATGAGCAAAAACAAGAAACCAGGTTTCATATTTAACTGCACAATGTCATTTCTCATATCTTTTTAATTTTTTTTGGGTGCAGAAACCATATCCATTTCCAGTGATTCATCTGGATGGGCTAATTATTTTCCACCAATGGCTTACTCAAGCTCAGAGGTTGATTCTGTCATGAATCAAACTCCCAAAGAGACTGCAAAGCAAGAATTTGCTAACAGAATTCAGGTGTTAGGCTTGGGGAATAAGAAAACTTGTGCTGAAAATGGAATCAAGGTATTTGAGCCTAAAAAGTCAACTGAAGCAAGTGCTAGTCAAAAAGGAAAGGGCAAAAAGAAGTTTTGACCCTTAAAAGTCAACTGATGCAAGTGCATGTGGCATAGTTTAGTATGTATGGCTTAAGCATGTCTTAATGCCTTTAAATAAATCTATTGTATCCTGTTACAATATTATGAATGCAATGGATATCATGCTTATGTTTTAAGTTAAAATGCAATGGATATCATGATATGGACCATAACAGATGTCATTAATAGTTAATAAGTTATTACAAGTACTTAGGTAATAAGTAGTTACATTACAAACATAAAAGACTACAAATAAAAGTGACATTACAAACATAAAGACTACATTTATTCTACATCAAATGCTTCATCTGGTGTGAGTCCTGGACCTTCATAATCCTGGATGACTTTCCTATTATAATTGTTCATTGACAATCTTTGAGAAGTCCTTCTAGGGGCCTGAATCCTGCATTATATTAACCTTGCCAAAATTCATCATACCTCCTTTTCAACCTTACTTCATCCTCCTTGACAGGAACAACATTTGCAGGTGTATCTGTATTGGCATCAACACCATTTGGTGGTGTACTTGTATTTGCAGCTGTATCTTTAATGGCATCCCCTTGTTCAACTGCATCAACATTCATATCCTCTGTTTTTGCTTGACCAAGTTCTACATCAACCAATGCATCATCAACATTTGCAGGTTCATTATTAACATTGGATGTATTTGCCCTTGTATCAACTTCTTGCTGAAGTTGTACATCAACCAAGTCATCATCATCAAATAGCACGTATTGGACATTCTGCAAAATGGGTGTGTTACTTTTAATATACATCAGTGAAAACATAGTAACAAAAAATTAAAAAAAGAACATGAAACTTACACTGGTTGATACATTAGTAATTCCCCTTCCTCTACCCCTTCCCCTGTTTGCACTTCCTTTTCCCCTTCCCCTGTTTGATGTAATACCATTACCACTTCCCCTTCCTCTTCCACTATTTGATCCACTAAAACTTCCCCTTCCACTGCTACCCCCTGCACTTGTGGATCCCATCCATATACCACCCCTAGCAGTCACAACCTTTTTCTTTCTACTACAACTTGGGGTTCTGGAATTGACTGGGTCATTAACCATAGGTCTGCCTTTCTTTTTTTGTGGATTAGGTGTTGGTGTTGCTGGTTGACCTTCTGGATTAGGTGTTTGTGTGGATGGTTCACCTGTTTCCTTAGGTTTAGTACACCTTTTTTTGTTATTACCCATTCCACCACAGTTTTGACATGTCATTGTTCTTGGAGGTCTAGCTACATGTGTATTATTTTTCAACTCTAACTTATCCTTTCTCCTATTTAAAGTGGGTCTACCTAGCATCCTTCTTTCTAATGGGGGTTTCATGGGCACATGCTTCCTTTTTTTCCACACATCACTACCACCCACAGGCAAAATATTGAACTTATAGATATTTTTGCATGTGCTTACCTTGAATGAGTTGCTCACATACTCTTCTGGCTGCTTGTTTATGAAGTAAATGCCTGTGATTGCATGAGGGCATGGTATGCCAGTTAACTGCCATTGCCTGCAAGTGCATTCCCTCTTTTCTAAGTCCACACCATAGGCTTCTTGGTTCCCTTGCCTTATTTCAAACTGTTACCATCCACTTGGATTCAAACTCCATTTCCTGTTAGTGTAATACAAGTTAACATAAAGGTTGAATTTATTCATATCAGCATACATTTATAAGTATATACCTTTGAATCTTCTTGTTCAACTCCAAAACCTTGATGATGTTGGGACAAATATTACTTGTCCAATTTTCACATTCCTTCATCAAAGTGTAATTCCTTGTCATCACATATGATCTGATGTCTTCAAGCATTCCAATTATTGGTTTTCTCCTTGCATTCTTTATATGAGAATTGAAAGATTCACTCAGACCATTTTCAACAGCATCGCAATCCATTCCTGTCAAACACATTACAAATAATAAGTTAGTTGAGGTCATGTAATTATTCAAATAAGATGCAACAAATATAAAGACTATACCTTCGTTGAAGTATGATCTTGACCATGTCCATGGTTCTTTATCCATCAAATACTGATAAGCTGCTTCACTGGCATTCTTGATTTCTTCCATTGTATTTAAGAATCTCTGATGACTAGCAGACTTTGATGCTTGCCAAAACAGTTGTATAAATAGAACACCAGGGTAGACCTTTGAAAAATTGGCATAAATATGCCTAGCACATAACCTATGTTCTACTAACGAGACCACTCTCTTAACAACATGGTAAAGTCCCTTGTGTCCATCAGATATAAATGTGACCTCTTTCCCATCTTTTAATTCAAGGTCTTTTGCTAACAACTTAATAAACCATTCCCAAGTGTCTGTATTCTCAACTTGTACAACAGCCCATGCAATTGGGTATATTTGATTATTACCATCCCTCCCAATAGCTGCCAACAGTTGACCTTGGCACACCCCTTTCAAAAAACACCCATGCATACCTATAACCTTTCTACATCCTGCTTTCCAACCCTGTTTCAAATTAGGAAAACATAGAAACTATTGAACATGTGTGTACCATCCATTAAAGGATCAATGCGTAACGGCACTATGGTACCAGGGTTGGTTTGTCTTAGTTCACCAGCATAATCAACCAACATGTCATACTGATCTCCAACATTCTGCTTAAGACTATATATTGCAATCCTTCTAGCTCTGCTACACTGATTGTTTGTTGCCTTAACCCTATATTTTTTTCATCACCATTTCTTGCAGATCAACCACTTTCATATCAGGATACATCCTGTTTTTGTCTACAAATTGTTTTGCAATCCATTTTGAAGTCACTAAATGACCAAGATTACACTGTCTACTGCAAGTGTGCTCATTAACTAGGGTTCTTATATGCCAATAATTGCCTTCATGCATATTTACAGCTCTTAACCTAAAAGGACAACAAGGCTTAGTAGGATCTCTAGGAACTTTTTTCTTTCTTCTCTGTTTTTCATCAAACCCACACCTAACCAACAACTTTTCATTATCACTTTTTTCATACCAAAGTTGGTATCCATTGGCAACAACATAAAAGGTAAGACAGTCTTTTAGTTGATCTAAGTCTGCATACAATTCACCCAATCTAGGTTTCTTTAACTTCCAATGTATGTTTGGGTCATGGACAGGGTAATCTCTTTTATTAGGGTCAAACACAATCTCATCCTCATCACTCATGGGCAAATCCTCATCTGATGTAACTTCTGGTTCAACATGAGGTTTCTCTTTTTGAGATTCATCACCTAGGTCTGAAAATAAAGGATCTACTTCATGCTCATTCTCATCACTTTTATTTTCCAACACTAACTTACTTTCGTCAAATACACCAATTTCATTTGTTGCCCTTGTTTTTTTCTTTTCATCTAAAATTTGTCTTTTCTTTATCCTAACCTGCCTCAACTCTTCTTCACCCTCAGATAAATGATCAAGTGATGCAACATCACTTTCATCATCTGTGTCTTTGTAATAACTAACAGGGTTTAAAATTACAACAACATAATCACCAGTGTATTCTACTAGAGATTCATTCTTATAAGAAACATATAATGCTATGATACCTTCATCACTACTTTCCCACTTTTCAACAAACAGCCTAAGATCATCATCAGAATTAATACATTTTAACCCATTATTAAAGTAATACAAGCCAGACACTATTGAACCTATGTTGTTTCCAACAATATTTTTCAACTCACTAGAGGTTAAAGGGGTCACATCAACAGTGGTTGTAAGCATATCAGCATTATGATATGTTAAAGGTTTCAAACTGAAATACCCGTTATAATAAACATCCAATGATAATGTACCACCTTTGGATGAAGAAGCCATCCTGCTAAACATAAAAAAATTAACACAAACAGTCAATTTGTGCTTAACTTAGACGTTATTAACATAATTAAAAACAACATTTAGTATTAATTACCTTTAAGAACACAAAATAAGGTTCTATTTTGTGAATCGTATTGTTAACCGTTTTTAGGGTTTATGTGCGGGGAAAAATTTGGGGGAAAATGGTGTGTAATCGTTATTATAAAAACGAGATTTAAAATGTTCAAATATGGTCCTTAATATTTTACAAATGTATCACTTTTTAGGGGTGTTTAAAACTTGGGTTAGTTAGTAACGGGTGTTAGCAAAATTGAGAACCTTTATATGCAAGAAAAAAAGTTAAATATCTTGATTGTATATAGATTCTAACTTTGATGACTTTTTGTGTCATTTGAACTTTACATGCCATCTCCGGAGTAACTTAAAAAGTGAGGAATGACAAAAGATCGTGGGGTTGGTAAAAATAAGCACGTGGGCAACTGATATGGCCCCAAAATTTAGCGCCATGCAACTGGTTCGGTTAAATTTGCAAAAAAAGAAAAAGAAAAAGAAAAACTTCTTGTTAGAAAACGCAGCCTTACTATTTTGTTGTTATCGTACTCCACTAACGTTGTTTATTTTATCCTTTTTTGACTTTTTGGTCCCTGCACTTTTTTGAAATACTAGAAAAAACATTTTCATTATTTGTGGACTTCAAGTTATTTACTCCTTTGCGAATAAAAACCAAATAATACAACTTACAAAGATTACCTCAAATGCGCTTTTTTAATCATCTTAGTTTTAGTTAATAAACAAAACTATTTTTAATAATGACTTGTACCAAAATTTCAAAAATGTTGTGGTTAGGAGGAAAAAAAAAAGCAAACCCATGAATTAGTGATTATTTTACTTTGTGTTGTTAATTATCTATTGGGTTGACGCCAGCTACATCGCACTTGCTATTTTAAGAAAATGGACCAATCTATATGCTTTTCTCATCCCATCATTTTCGTAACACTCGCTTTCTTTGAATAAATATGAAAATGTGTCTTTTATGAGGTTTTAACTAATAACTAGCAGGTACTCGCGCGTTGCAGTAGCGGGTATCTTGAAATAATTTTTTTTTGATAAATAATGTATTTTAGTTTATTATGTTATTTTTGACAATAAATTTACGGATATCAAGAATTTCGTATAGCTTGTGCCCGATCGGGCTCGAACCCATTGGCCCGTGCCTGTTCGGGCTTGAGCCCGTTTGTTCCGCGCCCGTTTGGGCTCAAGGCCATTTGGCCCGTTGCCCGTTCGGGCTTGAATATTTGTATAATGTGCTTTATTATTTGTAGTAGTGAAATTTAATGCAGGAATTGTGTTAATTTGGTTGTACAATATGCTTGATAATTTGTATTTGTAAGGGGTGTTTTAATAAATGTATTAGTTGTATTTATTGATTAATTAAATAATTGACTACATTAAATAGCATTAATGTGATGTTTTGTTGTACACTATTCTTCTTGTCTTGTAGGTCTGAAAATTATGTGCATTAAAGTGTTGTACACTATATTTCTTTTCTTGTTAAGTAGTAGTCATTATAGTCATTAATAACATTGACCACTTTAATAGCATTAATGTTGTAAGTCTGAAAATAAGTCTGAAAATTACATCATGCTTATTTTGTTGTACACTATGTTCATTTTGTTGTAAATCTAAAAATTGGTTGCAGCTATTCTACATTGTGCTTAAATTGTTGTAATTTTTGGTGATGGGGTATTTTTAATAGCATTAATGTTGTTTGATTGAATTTTGGTCTTAAAATGACATCATGCTTTATTTTGTTGTACAATATGCTTATTTTGTTGTAATTCTAAAAATTTTGTGCTTTAAAGTGTTGTAAACCATGCTTAATTTCTTGTAAGTCTTAAAATTTTGGAGAGAGTCATTCATGTTTTATATGTAGTATAGATAATTTTACATTCAACAAACGGTTTAGTTTTGGTTGTAAGGGGGTTGGCAACCGTTCTAGCATTATCTCTCCCATCACTCACTCACAACCAATCCCCTTATGCCACGTCATTTCTCACCTATCGCTCACCCTTATTTTTGTTAGCAACCGATCACTCACCCATAATTCATTTTTTTTTTAATTCCATTAAAATGAAATAAAAAACTAAAATTCAATTAAAATTAAAAAAAAAAAAATCATTACATAACATTACTAAACAACATAAAATAACTAAAGTTCCATTAAAATTAAAACCGAACATAAAACTAACATAAAAACATTAAAACCTAACTTAAAAAACATTAAATCGTACAAACTACACGGCCAACCGTATTGTGCGCATATCACGCGTTTCCTTTTGATGACGAATTCCTTAAACGCCGGGTCTGGGATATTGTCGTGCGGCTCTATAACGAACTTCATGTCACGATTGTAGACCTCCCCATCAATAAACTTGAAATATTCTGCGTCCTTTTTTTTTTGAACCTGCAACTGCGCCTGCAATAAACTTTGCTTTTCGGTCGTGTAACTTGCAAGGGTATCACGCATCGAACTTCGGCTTGAATCTCCAGAATTCACCTTTTTTTTGCCTCTCGATTGACGTGATGGAGTTGGATTCTCGTTGAGGTTCGGTAAGTCACAGTCGAAATCTTCCACGTTTATTGGCGTTTGAGCGCTACTTGACTCCGACGACTATCTTTTCTTTCTCGATCCCGTGGATTCTTGAGTCTGACTAACCAACGGTTGTTCTTTCCACTTTGCTTGAACTTTGAGAATGTGCCACGCTTTAGTATGCGAGAAAGCTTTCCTAAATTATTTTTCAAAATCGAGTTGGGCTCTCTCATAAACTTTAAGATCATCGCACCCACTTTCTTTCGAGCGCACCTACATATTTATAAAACAATATAATACAAGTATATATATAAAACAATGTAATACAAGTATATATATAAAACTTCCAATATATATATATATATATATATATATATATATATATATATATATATATATATATATATATATATATATATATATATACATACACATACACGCACACTAGATGTCGAAGCCCACCCGATGGGCAGGCATGACGTATAATTATAATTTTTATAGTGTCAATTGACGAAAAATTATTTTAAGGATGTCAATTTTATTTAATTTTGTTTTAGTATTAGCTTACGTTTAAAAAATTTTAAGAAAATGAGAGCTTGACGTACATTTGGTGTTCATACCCGTTTGGCGGGCATGACTTATAATTATCGTTATAAAAAGTAAGTTAACGAAAAATAAGATATAATTGTTATTATTTTTATATTGAATGCATTAACAATAAAAATAAGTGAACGTTAACTTTTATTGAATAATTAAAAGTTACAAAGTTGTTCGTAAGAACATAGTATATAATTTAAACTTAAATGCAAAATGAAGCTTCTTTACCCAGACTTATCTCGCAACCCAACAAAAAACTTTGAACCTTCTTTAACGCTTGTCTAATACTCTTCATGTGAGCTAATGAAGCAAATTCCCTTAAATAACCTATATACATCTTGAGCAATTATGTCGCAATTTCGTAATTAAGTTGAAATCATTCTCATATAAAGAAAAGAGAAGTAAGTTTCTTATTAACTAACATATTTTAAAGCTAAAATGCGACAACATCCCTAATCCTATTTTGATAACAATTATTTGCACATGCTAAGCAAGATCATTACATGTGAACTCAATCTGCTTGTTCGAAGTTATACCCCTGATCCCCTATAACCACCCATCCATCCAGTTATATCCTGACCAAAAATATTTCCGAAATTAACAAATTTTCTTGAATGGTGAAAGTATTTTATATTTAAGCTCTAGCAGGTTTAATATCACTCTTGAAATATACAAGTTACAAATTACACATGTAGCAAATGGAATGGTGGAAACAACATAAGTGCCATATTTTGTTAAAGATTAGAGGACATAAAACCATAAAGGGTCGAAACTGACTAAAATGACTTAAAGACTTGTATACCCTGATTATATTAGCTTGATGGTCAACACATAAAACTAATAATAATTATTAATAAGGAAAAAGGAAAAGCGTGGCAGGGAAGGGCATTTCAACACCATTGCAAGAAACCAATGAAAGGATAGTAACAGCTTTTCTAATTAAAAAAATATATACTTTACTTTGATCTTGGCAGCTGCGTCTTCAGCTCGAGCATTTACAACGTGAGTGGCTCCTGCATCAATACTCAAGTTAACTTACTATCATGTTAATTTAATCGACTATGTCCATTAACGGTTGAAAACCGTAAAAATAACCATAATAATAATAATAATAATAATAATAATAATAATAATAATAATAATAATGATGATGATGTATTAAGCCAATAAGCTTCATAAATAACCAGACTATGTGAACACCAAAATGTCTTCGAGAAAACAGTATGCAAAAAGTAGTAAACAGCCATAACACAATATAAAATATAAAAAATAAATAAAAGAATTATTAAAGGTAGCGCAAGTTAATACCTTGCATACAAAGAATACCAAAGCCATTGGGAAATGTGACCGATTAAACGTAATCTCCAAGAAGTTAAGCCGCCGGCCAGTATATCTAAATCTAATTGGAGCTCGGGTTTTTGCTCACATTCCTTCATCCGATTGAAGCATTTGCCAAATACAACCTTGTTGAGCTGCTACCTAAAAATATCAAAACAACAATATTAGCCAATGGCAAAATTAGCTCCTAAAAATATACAAACTTGTAACCATTAGTCTAAGTTTGTTACATTGTGCATACTGTTAAAGAAAGATACTGTAATACAAGTAATTGAAGATACATTTTATTTCGTTGTCTTACCTCGGATACTCTTCTTTGTATGGATGCTTCAACACATTAGACCATTCTTTGCCTCTCGGCTTCTGATTTCACATGTGAACCGCTTACATGTCCCATATATTATATAATATAAAAATGTACATATATGGTATTAGTAGTGAAACTCACGATAGGCACATTTTAAAAAATACCCATAAATCGAACTAAGGGCTGCACATTTCACACAACGTACAAATTTTCTAACTTATTACAAACCGCGAACCATAAAATTAATGTATCAAATTGTAAATGTTAATTTGACCCGGACTTTCCCATATAATTTGAAAAAAGTAAGTTACTACAATTGTTAAAACGCATATCCAAGCACATCCATAACCCCGAGATAATGTGACTTCATGTTCTTCTAATGCACGTTGAGCCGCCATTCCCTCCTAAGATACAAATAAGTTTCAACCAATAATAATACAATATAAGTTGTGGTTTCGGATTGTAAGTACAAACATGTCTTTGATGCGTTTGCAAGAAACTGTGTTGCTGCTTGATGATCGCTCAATAAAGGCAAATAAGCAAACTAATACAGAAAATATTAATGAGACCAAGCGCTTTAGGAAGCTTGTCCATTAATTTTACCTTTTGAAGTTGTACAACCATATGTGGATCAGTCGTGTTTATTAATACATAGCTCATATTGCAATTATTCTGTTAAAGATGATAAACAAATTTTTATGTGTTAAGAATTATAACATAGGGAAAAAATGTGTAATAGTACTTGCCTTGAATTCAAGGGGCTTATAAGGAAATCATAAATGAGTTGATTATGCTAATGATTCCAGCCAAAAGCAGTTCCTCAGTTGAAATTACAGAAAAATAAAACTCATAATCCAAACCATAAATCGTAAAGTACAAAATTCAAGCACTGACTAAATGCAACAATGTTATAAGTTACATGGAAATTTAAATGAAGAAAGAGTAATCAGTTATTAGAGAAGATAACTCGGTGCTTGAATACTTGAATAGCCTAATACCCCTTTAATCATCGACAATGATATTTTTAATGCTAAATAAAGTCTCGTGTTATTGTGTGTAACTCCATGATCTTATATATTATAAGCAGTATTTAATTATGTTATATCATACACATAATCCTACAATTTTCACCCCTAGAACCACCCACCACCACCAACCCTACCTACCGCCGCCACCACCAACATACCCACCCAACCACCGCTGTCACCCTCAAACCTACCCACCAGCACTATCACCACCAAACTCAATCACAACCATCAATACCCTCGAACCTGCGCTTCAGCTTCATCACACCTAACCCCACCAACCCACCCACCACCGCCTCACTCTCAATCCCACCAGCTGTCGCTATCACTGCAAAACTCGCACACCACCATCATCATGCTATCGGCAACTCCCAATTCCACCAGCCTCGTTCAAAATCATATCAAAGGATGATGGCGGTAGTGGGTGGTTTTGGTGGTGTCGCGGTGTTAGTTGCGACCGATGACGGCGATTGCAGGTGGCGGTGATGGTGACGACATTGGTGGGTGGCAATGGGGTGAACACGATGTTTGTGGTAACGGTGGTTGTTGGTGGTGGTGGTGGACATGAAACCATAACACTTAATGAAAATCTTAAATACTTAGCCAAAACTCTTAAATTGGATAGAAAAAATAAATTGCCATATTCAATCGAGAAACATACAATTAGCGACATTGATTGGAAAATACCGTAATTTGAAAATCTTTTTGTGTTATTTGCCTATGTAAGAATTTGTCAAAAAAAAAAAAAAAAAAAAAAAAAAAAAAAAAAAAAAAAAAAACTATCACTATTACAGTTTTCGCTTTCTTACTTTTTGCGTAATACAGTTTTACCCTCAGAGAATCCAATTATAATTTCTTTAAATTTTGTAATAATAACTTCAAGTGGGGGTAATATATATTGTAAAATTGATCTAAATTCTTTATCGATGTGTATGTTTTTACACCACCAGGCATTGGAAGGACCTGTACAAAAGGAAGGTAATAAACAAAAAGTCATTAATCAAGTTGCAAAACTCGTCTGCTCATACTGTCATACGTCAATGATGTATCCAAAATACCTTATTCACTGGAAAATAAATCTATAATGAATAATCAATACCAAACGCTATCAAAACTACTTATTGACAAAGCAATAAGCACGTAAGCAATTTAGGGGTGTTTGAAATTGGTCTTATATGCTTTAACAATAAGCAATGGAAGCTGCTAATTGAAAGCAACTTATTCAAATAAGCACTGCCAGATTGCTTATTGAAAACACCTTATTCACTGGCACATAATCATATATTAGATAAGCAATACCAACACTACCAAAACTGCTTATTTACAAAGTGATAAGCATATAAGAAATTTAGGGGTGTTTCAAAGTGGTCTTATCTACTTTGAAAATAAGCAATATCGACTGATAACCACTGAAATTGGAATTAGGATTAGAACACTTACATAAATTTTGAAGCTTTGTTTTGCAAAAAACGAATCCAAACACATCTCTCCATCCTTGAACCAACTAAACCTTGATGTGTGTGTATGTGTGTTTTTTTTGTTACAGACATGAAAAGTTCTGGAAACTGGTGGAAACCAACACCATTGACCAGATATATGTGATATCGGTTTAAAAAAGTCTGGTTCCAGAACTATAGCAATTCGATCCATCAGTGTAGCTCTTATATCGAAACGAAGTCGTCCAATTTGGAACTATAGAAACAACTTGAGGCATCTGTAGCTTTTGGGAAAAGTCAACTGTAACATAGTTGTTTTTTCACCCTTTAAACTACGTTGTTTTCTATGGGCTTTAATAATATTTATAATTAGTGTATCAAATACCTTGAAGCTCAAGGGGTTCATAGCAGACCAACATCCATGGGTTGGCTTCTCATTTGTACATCATGGAATCAAAAGTCCTACTCGGGGACGACAAAAGTATTTTCTTAAAATACCTGCAAGACCAAGAAAGTGTTTTGATAAAGAACGTTTTAGGCTTGACTAGGATGAACAATAACAAAGAACAATAGAATGCACAGTGGAATAATAAGAACAATCTTTTTTATTGCCTAACAAGGTTTCATCATCATATTTATACAATGACTACTACAAGCCCCAATCTTACCTGATCAATGGTAAGACGGTTACATCAACAGGATCAAACTAATGATCTTGGGGCTAAAAAAATCACATAAATAACCTGGACCTATTCCCCTAATGCCAGGTTCCCACACACACACACCTTTGGTGTTTTACATTGTGACACGTGAATAACAAAAACCTGGACCCTATGTCTTTTTATATAATAGAGACATCAGGGTTTACTAAATATTACAAAGGACTATAATGCAAAAACTTCTTTGTAAAGCAAGTCCTTGTCTTTTGCAGTTTCTTCATTCTTTACTTTGTCTTCTTTAGTCCTTCATCTTTCACATGGTTTGTCTTATCAACTCAAGTATAATTCCCAACAATCTTCCCCTATTTGATATGACAGAACCAAGTAAGCATGAACTTCCTCTGAAGTTATTATGTATGAAAGATAGCGAACTTCCCCTTAAACAATGTTATATCATCAAGGATCTTCAAGCTGCAATCTTCAAAGTATTCTTCTTCCCTTTTTTGTCATCATCAAATAGGGGACAAATGTAAGCAACCTTGATCTTCACAACCACGAATCAATATTACACGTCCAATCCATCTTTCCAATGTTTCAAAGTCGCCCACCATTAAGTTTTCCGCATCTAAAAATGTACTTGAAATAGTAGAAATCAAAACTAGCAGTAGTAATAACAACTAACAGTTGTAAAAACCTTCACTTCGATGTAGCATATAAATGGTTAAACATTTAACACTTAAGCTTCCCCTGAAACCCATATGTTAACCATTTCTTGAATCTTCAATTCTGTAGGCTCTATGTAATGATTACTGATGAAGAAAACTAAGTATTACCAACTTGATGCTGAAGTAGAACAATCCAAACTCATGTCTTAAATATAACTTCGAACGTATACCCAAACCGATGTATAGGGAGACCGCAATCTCTTGACAATAAACACTGAGCACAATAACGTAACTCCTTCAAGTGTTTGTTAATTCGTAGATATAATAAGAACACAAACCCGAAAAATTCCACTTCAACGTCAAATGGGTGATAAAAACCTTTCTTCGTAATCAATTAAATCAAATAAGAACGAGCCATGAAACTGCTTAAGCACCCATAAACCAAAAACCCATCTTCTAAAATTCTTCGGTGTGTGTTAACCAATATCCCATGTGTGTGTAAAACCATCTTATCCGAAAACCAATTCTATGTGCTGTCCAATATCGAGCAAAACATTAGACCTGTTGAAATCATTAAATGAC
The DNA here is from genome assembly GCA_030686995.1 of Artemisia argyi. Classification (NCBI taxonomy): domain Eukaryota; kingdom Viridiplantae; phylum Streptophyta; class Magnoliopsida; order Asterales; family Asteraceae; genus Artemisia; species Artemisia argyi. The sequence continues at coordinate 65,396,341 of CM060689.1, forward strand.
CACTGACACCATCTTTTCCATATTAGAGTAAATCCTTGTAAATTCATTATTGCACAGCCAATGAGTGAATCGATCAGTACGAGGTAACTTTAAATAAATAACTTCATCTTGATTCCACCTCTTGCACCAAATGAAAAATCAATTTTAAAATCAAACTAATTCTAGTAAAGTCGGCTGAATAAATAATTACCCCAACAGTAGCATCGTATCTTCTATGCAAGTAACTTCGTTTCAAAATCAGCAGCACATGTCACATTAAACGGAATTAATTCGACCGAACCATAATGATAGCAATTTAATAACCTTCGAATAATGAACATGCTTTTTCTTCAACCATCACAACCAAATCTAACTCTTGTATATCCAAGCAACGAAAAACAGACATAACAAGCATAACAGTGGTGACATTCTGAGTAGCAGTGGAAACGTAGAACTAGCAGTGGTAAAATATAACGAGCAGTGGAAACGAACTAAAGCTAGCAGTGGGAACTTGTGAGAGCAGTGGAAAATTATTCTTGGCAGTATCAACGCGTATCAAACAACCAGTAACAATTGTTGTATAGCGCCCTTTGCTTCAAGTAATCCAACATCTTGCTAACAAACACCAGTAACATTACTCGCTGCTTCCATTAACCTCATCAAGACCAGTAGAGTTACTCTAAAAAACAAAAACGTAATGAGTATAAGGAGTAACCACAATACCACGAAGAGTAACCTTACTTTCCACCATGTGTCCATCAGTATCTTTACATCAAAACATGTAGTATACTTACGTGTTATAGAGATCTTACCGATATAAATTCCATCAGTAAAACAACTTTAAGTTCCAGCGAGCAATCTTTTAACACCATGAATCAGATATGGACAAGTAGAATTAACATAGATAACTTCGAGTTCAACTGCCCTTTATGCAGAATACTTGGATCAATACTCATCAAAAGCACCACAAATTCAATTTGATCAAGAATAATGACACCAAGTCTCTACCAATTTGTACGAGGTTATATTAGTGATATTGAAAGCACATGCACAAGATGAAAAACGAGAAGGCAAAGGTAATATTCAAAGATTGAAGAAAATCGATTCATGAGAGAGAATATTCTATCTTTGATATTAATCCTTGTGAATTGAATATACCTTCTTGTCAATATGATTGTGTAGGGAAAATAAGGTGATTGAAAACAGCAGCAACACCTCATTAAACCAAATCGATCTTGTACACAGATTAGGGTTTTGATCAGTTAGGGTTTGTGAAACATTAACAACCTTGTTTTCTCGATTGTGATAAATTCAGGACCATTAAAACCCTAAACCTTCTTCCAACTGTTTTCCATTCATGAATTTGAGGCACCAAACAATGTATATTCAAATTCCACAACGAATCAAGTCATGTAAACACGAATTTAAGAAGTTGAAATCAAGAAAAACCCTAAAAATTCGAAACAGTATACCTCTCTTTGCAACAGATTTCGAGAATTTTTATCTTTTTATTGGGAGCTCAGATCCCTCTGGTGGAAATCTTCATTGATAAGTAGAGAAGCTCTAGTAAAAATTTCAGCCCGATCCAACGGTTAACGAAGGAGATATCGACGTTTGAAAACAGCTCTGCAGTGACTTTTGAAGATACGAACAAGATTCGAATTTTTATTCTTTTCACCAAAAAACCTTGTAGATCCTACCCTGGTCTCTGATGCCACTTGATAAAGAACGTTTTAGGCTTGACTAGGATGAACAATAACAAAGAACAATAGAATGCACATCGGAATAATAAGAATAATCTTTGTTATTGCCTAACAAGGTTTCATCATCATATTTATACAATGACTACTACAAGCCCCAATCTACCTGATCAATGGTAATACGGTTACATCAACAGGATCAAACTAATGATCTTGGGGCTAAACAAATCACACAAATAACCTGGACGTATTCCCCTAACACCAGGTTCCCACACACACACACCTTTGGTGTTTTACATTGTGACATGTGAATAACAAAAACCTGTACCCAATGTCTCTTTATATAATAGAGACATTAGGGTTTACTAAATACTACAAAGGTCTATAATGCAAAAACTTCTTTGTAAAGCAAGTCCTTGTCTTTTGCAGTTTCTTCATTCTTCACTTTGTCTTCTTTAGTCCTTCATCTTTCACATGTTTTGTCTTATCAACTCAAGCATAATTCCCAACATGTTTTCAGTGTAACAAATAAGGCCGTGCTCCTACAAAGCTTAACAAAATATAAGTTGATATAATATCTACTTGAAAATCACCAATTTCTATTTTAAAAACTACCTATTTTCCCATGGTCATTCCTCTGAATAAAGTGAAGTTATAGATTCAAGTACACAAGACTTCAAATTTCGTTTGTTACTAAAGGGACTCCAAAGACATACGACACATACTTAAGATATATATTCAAAAGGAATGCTGATATATAATGAGACAGTTGTACATGTCCTTCATAATACATATTATACATAGTTAGTAGCATAAAAATCATATCATTAAGAGTAATAAAAGTCTGCTTGTACTTTCAGATAAACAGATTTTCAACTTACTTCAGTGGACAGAAATCTTCTCCTACGTATCACCATCCTTGAGATCCTTTAACTTGGAATTGATCGAGTTCTGTAATACAAGTTTTTATTGACTTGATGCTCGAGTTCTTCTGTCAAAACAAATGCATCGACAATCAATCTCTACAACAAATGTTTACCTTTTTTTGGATGAATGCATAATGTTTTCTTGCAAACCCGTGATGAAGAAAACACAACATTCGTAAAATGATCATTAAAGGAGATTGTGAGGAAAAAAGGGGTATTAGGGTTTTTGTTTACTAAATTCACATTCAAGAGGTATATAATGTTTACAGAAAAAGCACAAAATTTTGAGTTTATTTGTTTTTTACATGAACAGATAAATCAATACCTGAAGAACTGGACACATACATGATTCACTTGAGATGGTAAAGTTGCATTGACAGAACTGTTTGAACCTTTGTAGCATCGTTCACCTTGCCTTCAAAGGAAGGAAAAAAATATTTAGCCGCATAAAATAGCATCAACAACCAATACATCTAAAAGAAAGATCAAAAACTTAAAGAAGGGCTCTTATTAACTTAAGAACAGATAATAGGATTTTCAGGAAAAAATGGAGGAGTCAACTTGTGGAATAGAATGATATTAGGGTTTTATTTTTTTAAACAATATAATGAATGAATTGGGCTATATCGTGCATAATTTAGGAGAAAAATATCAGGGATTTAGGAGGGAATGAATGGTGCATGAATGAAGGTTTATAGATTTTACTGTTGCAAAATATAATAAAAAAAGGTGTTTGGTCTAATGGTTATCAAATGTGTTAATGTTAGGAACCACTCAAGTTCGAGCCTACCACTAAATTTTTTGAACTAATTAATTCCGGATTTTAAGTCTTATAATGAATGCTTAGGTGGACAAAATGTGATGACATGACTGATAATGAATTACATGGCATTGAGGTGGTAATTACGTGACATTATCTACGTGTAACACCTCCTATATATATATATATATATATATATATATATATATATATATATATATATATATATATATATATATATATATATATATATATATATATATATATATATATATATATATAACGTATGTAAAAAATATAAATATACCGTTTGTATAAAGTAACCGTTGAACGCAGCGATAGCCGCGTTCATAGGAGTCCATTTCGAGTTCAATTGATCTTTAGTGCATTGGGTTCTCGGCACAAGGGTTTTAAAATGCTTTAGAACTCGCTTCCAAAATCCTTCCTTGTTTGACGGTCGTCAACTTCTTTGTCCACCGAAATTTTAATCCAAGTCTTAGCTAATGCCTCCTCCTCATTGGGCGTCCAAATCTTATTGACTTTTTTTTAGGCCTCGTTACCACCTCCTCTTCGACTTCTTCGACTTCTACATCTTGTTCGAATTCTACGGCTTCTTCATTAGTTGGTTGTGTCTCGGGTACCATGTCAACATTGTTGAAATCTTCATCATCATCGGTATCATCACGAATGGGTAACGGTTCACTCACCCGTTTACACCTTTTTTGTTGGGTATAGCGCGGCTCATACGGGTTGAAGTTAGTAGGCATTTGCGGTGGGGATTGTTGGGTATAGTGCGGCTCAAACGGGTCGAAGTTAGTAGGAACTTGCGGGAGGGGTTGTTGGGTGTAGAAAAATGGTGGAGATTGAGGGTACATTTGTGGTGGTAACCGGGTTGAAAGAAGATGATTCGTGACCGGGTTGTGATTGAGTTCGAGGACGAATTGCGCCTCTCGATCCACGACCACTTTTTCTAGGATCTCTATTTTTGTTGCCACGCTCCATTTTTGTTTCACGGTATGAATTTTTTTGTGCTCAACAATGTGATTTAATTCTCGGTATATATTTGTTTTTGATTGTCTATATGTTCACTTTTGTCCAATATATAAACTCAAAAAAAAGGAGCCATTGCCCCTCCAACGGTCAAAAAAAACAAAGCAACGTTCGAAATTTTTTTTGCTTCCCGTGCGTGAAACTTTCACCCACATGAACGATCCCATGCGTGATAAAGGGGACGGCAGCGATGTTCCCGCACTACACCGATCCTTTCATGTGCCTTGTGGCATCCACTGCCAACCCCCTAAGTGGACAATGGGTGGGTCGGACCATCGGACACATAGCACAACGAACTAAACTTGTTTGGAACTTAAATAAATTTAGTTAAATACTTAAATCATGTGGAATGATTGGTAGTGTAGCATGAATTCTTTGGAATAACGATGATGTTAAATGAACTCTCTCTTGAGATCTTACACCCACGAAAATGAATTATAACAATATTCAAACGATAAAAAAATGAGTTCGCACACATTTTACGTGGAAAACTTCTCAAAAAAGAGTAAAAGCCACAGGACTCATAGGCCACTTAGCATCCACTATATGAAAGATATTACAAAATTTGAGACGCTCAACTCTCGACACTTTTGTATATCCTCACACCACTCTTAACTATTGATTACAATAACGGAATTTGCCTCCGTCGTTATTGAATCACCAACACTATCACACGTTGGGCTGAGCATCGTGCCGGATCCCGACCCGACCCAACCCGTCCTGACTAATCCAGATCCCGAAAGTCATCTAAATCGTAAACCAAATACCGACCCAAAAGTAGTCGGTTTTTGGCTCGTCCCGTCCTGAAAGTAGTCAGTTTTTGCTTGTATTTTGTCGGTTTTTGGCCCATCCCGAATCTCGAAAATGCTAAAAATTCATCCCGACTCCCGACCCGAGAAGCTATTATTCGGTTTCGGAACTATCAGTTTATGTCGGGATCGGGTCGGTTGTCGGGACTCGAGCTGTTTTGCTCACCCCTAATCACACGGGATGTAGTCATACCTCATAAGACATTTCCTTTTTCTCACCTCATCACTAAAAACCCTAGCTAATGAATCCTATATATAAGAAAACAAAAGCTTGTTCACCAAGCTAACTTGTTCACAAAATTAACTCGTTCTCGAATTATCTATATTTTTTGTATTTATCTTCTACTTGTATAATATATCAACAAAACCAATTTATAAATTTACAAATTAAAAAATAATAATTAAAATATTACCTAATAAGGATATATATATATATATATATATATATATATATATATATATATATATATATATATATATTAAATACAAAAGTCCTCACTTGGGGTTTTGTTTTATTATATAAAAAAGATATAAACTAGTTTTTAACTTCTCGTAATAAAGAACTGTATTTATACTAAGGCTGGACACAGTAAGGATAGGGATTGACCCTCATTTTATCCGTAACGTTAGTTTTCTCTCTCTAACGACCTACATGTGATTAGCTGGCACAGTAAGGGCGACCTTATTTTTTTTAACTAACATATTTTAATTTCATTACATTTTTTTCTTTTCCTTCTTTTATAAAATACTTTACAAATAATATCTAAAAAAATTACAAAACTAAAATTAAAAAAATATATATACACGTAAACAATCACACTCACAGCCCACTTACAAATTTAAAAATAAAAATAAAAAATAAAATTAATAATAAAAAAATAAAGATAAAACTTTATCTTTCACAACGAAAATACACACTAAACACATACATACATCTTCAAAGATCACATATAAACGATCAAAAAATGTGGATGAATGAAGGTCGTCTATACGACCCTTAAGCCAAAAAAGGTGGCGATCGATCGATTGTGAATTCATGCCATAGTAGGAACAATCGATAGCGACCACAAAGTTGATCGATCGTTTCCTCTCTACTGCAAGCAGCCTAAGTTGTTAAACAAGTTTTCTATAAAATTATATTAATAATTTATACTTATATGACGTACGTTTTTACACAAAATTTTCATTATGTATTAGTATTGGTTATTATTTTGTATGTATATTTGTTGTAGAAGTATTTGACTTTATTTAATTGACATGATATCAAAGCTGGTGTCGTTTTAATTTAACTATTGATATTCTGTTATGTACATTATGCTTGTTTAAATGCACGTATGACTTGAAAAATAATGTTTTCTGGATATCCTTATTTAAACTTTAAAAAGTAATAAAATGTGTCGCTGCTATATATACAAAGTACAATCTCATGTATTTATTTTCATCTCAATATAACCTTTATATATATATATATATATATATATATATATATATATATATATATATATATATATATATATATATATATATATATATATGTGTGTGTGTGTGTGTGTGTGTGTGTGTGTGTGTACAATCTCGTGTATTTATTTACATATCACAATAATTTATGCTTTCATTTTGATATTTATTACATTAATTTAAGAGTAAACAACACAGATCATCCATGTGGTTTCCCCAAAAATGCACCTATAGTCTCTGAAACTATTTTCTTGCACAGATAGTCCCTAAAGTTAACATAAATGACACCAACAATCCCTTACTTTGAAAAAGAATACCACCAGCAATCTCTCGACTTTGAAAAAATGATAACATTAGTAGCTCCTCGATTTTGAAAAGAATAACACCATTAGTCTTTATAGGGATGAGTTGTGTTATTATTTGCAATGTTAGGGACTATTTGCACAAAGTAAAAGTTTCAACAATGGTAGATGCATTTTTAAGCAAACCACAAGGATGTTTTATATAATTTACATTTAATCTAATATATAATGATTATAATGTTTATTAATAACAACATCGTATATGTGTTTTTTAAAAAAAGTTAAGTAAAGTATATGAGTTATTGTTTACGTATGGTATATAAATCGGTTTAGAGATGGGATGGGAATGACAATTTTTTTGTTTGGTTTCCCATGTAGAAGGGTAAGAACCCGATGAGATTGATGAAGATCAAGAAGCTCGGGTAACACTTACGCAAAGACCATACTTTACTACTATGAGGTAGTATTTTAAGTATTCACCCTCCTTGTAAAGTTGTGTGTGTTGCTCTCCTTTTATAGAAAGACTTGTAGGGTTTAGAGTTAAACCTTTTGGGGATGATCAATGGCTGCTAGGGAGCCAGGTGTTGATCATCCAGGAGCAGAAAAGGAGGACAAGTGTTGTATGCTCTTTGGCTCGTACAAAATGGTGCTTGTCGTGTGTCCCCACTGTACAGTATCAGATGATATATCTTAACCGCTAGTGACATTGGGGGAGCAGTATTACTTGTGCATTCAGTATGGCCTGATAGGTTTCATCAGGCCCTGCGTGGCCTGGGATTCAAGCCGAGCTTTCAGCAAGTGTTTGTTGATGCGCCTTGGTAATGGGCTTGATTCGAGCCTGTAATTAGGGGCTTGGGCCGCTAATATTGATACGCTATCAAGTACCCCAAGTCTAGTATTAGTTCATGCACTGATAATATGATGCTGGACTTTTTGTAACGGAGTCCCCCAAGTTCATGTTGCGCTACTAGGGTTCCTTCTCAGGTCATTCATTTCCAGTTTGTTATCATATTTGTTTTTTGTGATGATGAGTAGTTGCATGTTTTTAAGGTCGAACAGGGTGTAAGTGTTGGGAAAGATGGGTAATTATTGTTTACATGGGAAAGTGTAGGGAGATCCCCCTTTGGGTTTATTTGCTATCTTTGGGATTTGACGCTTCTTTATTGTCATTGCGACTGTAGACAGTGTCATCCTGACTTTTCTTGAGCTGTGTGTATGATTTGTCCCTTCGAATGCACATGACGTATGTGTTGACGTCAGCTATACTCGTGTCTTTGCAGGGTGTTTGTCACACGCTTCATTAAATGTGTTTTGACGTCAACTATCTTTGGGATTTGATGCTTCTTTATTGTCATTGCAACTGTAGACAGTGTCATCCTGACTTTTCTTAAGCTGTGTGTATGACTTGTCCCTTCGAATGCACATGACGTATGTGTTGACGTCAACTATACTCGTGTCTTTGCAGGGTGTTTGTCATGCACTTCATTAAATGTGTTTTGGTCTAATGATCCTTTGTCAAGTGTAACTCACCAATTCGTTTTCTTTGCCTATAAATAGGGCTAAAAAAGTGGGGAGGTTACAACTTTGAGCGATAAAGTTTCTTTTCCTCTCCCATTTTCCACATCTCTTCCCAAACCCTAAGAACTTCCTTGAAATAAATTTTTTTCATAGGTTTTCCCTTCCGTTTAAGAAGAAACTCTCCTTCGGTTTTTGTGGTGTAAGATCAAAGTTAGTCGTGTTGACGGCTAAGACATTACAGGTTGTCTCACATCCTTTACCTATGTATGAGGGTTGGATATGGAGACGTTAACTCCTCTTCCATCATTGTCTAACATTGTTAACCTTTGGGTGTATGTTTATCTCGGTGGAGTGTCGCAAGCGCTTTTTAGGTTGGAAATCGTGGAGGGTTTGCATCCGACTGCTTAAGTACTGTCAGGGTGAATTGGTCATCCTGACAAGAAACTTAAATATTTCACCGTAAGTCATTTTGGTTGAAGGGTGGGTTGTAAGGTTTGTAACTTCCTTTGTAACCCACCCTTTTCCAATTATCAGGGTGCATTTGGTCACCCATATACTCGACCCAAATTCTAACCTATACCCCAGGTCAGTTTATATGATTGTCCTGGGTTAAGCTGTCAACGGTTGGCGCATGGTGGCCTTGAGTATCCATGAGATATTAGCTCAACATGCATGCGTTGCTCATGGTTAGGGTATACAGTGTTGCTTGCTGAGTTGTTTCTGGCTCAGAGGTCAGCGTGCTTGTGGCGACTACGTTCCTAGAGAAGCTTGAGGAGCTTGAGCATTCCTTTTGTTGCACCTTGTTGAGCTTGAGTTTCGTTTGTCACGAGGAATTGCTTCCTGGTGCTTGGAAACTGATAGAGCTTTTGTGCGACAAAAGGTGTGACTGCTCTGGAAAGGAAAGGAATCCGCGCACTTCAAATAGTGGTTTTGCTCCGTTGGCCACCTATTTTAGTAGTTCGAGTCAGACGTTTCCAGACCATATTAGCTACTATAAAATTTGTAGGTGCACGTGATCCATTATGTATCAGGATCATTTTGTTAGAGTGTACTAGGCATGTATTGTCCTGGGTTTTGTAATAGGGTAGTTTACTCTGATTTTGTATTGTAATTAACTGTTCGTCAATTGATTATTCGTGTTTACCAGGTTTGTTTAGGCTTGGGATTTTAGTTAGGATGGTGTAACCCAGAACTCTTAATGAAATTAGCCATTCAGCCAATTTGAAGTATGTGTTCTCCATGACCTCATTGCCTCTTTGTGTACCTGAGTGCAATAACGGGATCATGTTGACACTCCCTATCTGTCCCCTGAGGAATTCTTGTTCCATTTTGGTTTTTGTTATCTACCCTGGATTATGTATTAGGGCGGGCAAGTTTGTTTGAATGAATAGTGGGGTTGTCCCTGGGAGTTTTTGTTTTAGGATGTCCAGGCTTGGGTAGAGTCGGTAAATGCTTTATCTTACACTCTGTGAGTTCCCTAGCGTAAGATTTTACTAGGTACGTGGTTGAGATTTTTCTTCTAATTTTATGGTAGGGTGTATGTTATTTCCATGGGAGGGGCTACGAGGAAATGTAAGGGTGTCATTCTGAATGCTATACCTAGGGTGGTTCCTAGGTAATGCCTTGGCCTGATTGCTATATGTAAAGTAGTGCAGAAAAGGATAAGTAAGTTGGTGTGCGTTTACCTGAGTATCTCCCGATAAGTAAGCGTAGTGTGGCCCAATTAGATTATTTGACAGTCCCTTTCCCTGACACCATCTAGCGCCCTATGCTGCTCCGTGAACATTGAATGGTTGTTACGCTCGTGGTTGTATGAATGGTCTGAGAGTATGACGTTTCTCGCAGGACCATGTGGATTTCATTAGGGGAAGTGATGCGTACAGGTTGGTAAGGTTAATTGTTGCATGCGTCTCCAATCAAAGATTTCTTTATGTGGTTTATAGATGGCTGTGAATATCTTTTTCGGGTATTTGTTGATTCTTCTCTGTGTGAGGGGAGTTATCCACTCGGATATGTCTGAGGTGGTGGTTAGTTATGTCCAAAATTTGGAGGATTGGTTCGCCAGACATGTTCGGGTAAGAAACTTATGCACAAAGGAAAAAATTTCTGGACTTTAGAGTGAGAAATGAGAAAAAATAGGTGAAAATTTTTGTGAAATTTGCGGCTATTTCGTATGATATGTAAATTAGTTTCGAGATGGGATGCGAATGGTTTTGTTGTTTGGTTTCTCGTGTGGAACGATAAGGACCCAATGAGATTTATGAAGATCAAGAAACTCGGGTAACACTTAAACAAAGACCATACTTTACTGCTATGAGGCAGTGTTTGCAGTATTCACCTTCCTTGTAAACATGTGTGTGTTGCTCTTCTTTTATTGAGAGGCTTGTAGGGTTTAGAGATAAACGCTTTGGAGATGATCTACGGCTGCTAGGGAGCCAGGTGTTAATCATCCGAGAGCAGACAAGGAGGACATGTGTTGTGCTATCCTTGGCTAGTACAAAATGGTGCTTGTCATGAGTCCCCACTGTATAGTGTCAAATGGTACATCATAACCGCTAGTGACAGTTAGGGGGCAGTAGTACTTGCGTGCTCAGTCTTGCCTGATAGGTTTTACCAGGCCCTGCGTGGCCTGAGATTTAATTCGGGCTTCCATCAAGTATTTGTTAATAGGCCTTGGTAATAGGCTTGATTCGACAGTTTAATTAGTAGAAGCTAATATTGATACGCTATCAGGTATTTATTAACATTTTAAAGTTATTAAATAACATGAAAACTATAAGTTTACTAAAGTTCTTATAATTTATTTAAACTTTGACAATTAAATTTTTATTTATTTCCCCATTCTTTTTTAGTTTTCTTTTATAAAATCGACACGTGAGTTTTTATACATATTTTTTTGCTAGATGAAGTTTAGATAAGTTTGACTAAGTTGAAGACAATTTTGACATTCAAAATTGTCCAGAAGACTCGATTTTAACCTCTCTCATTGATAAGAAAAATCTATTTGTCCAATTTGTATATTCTCTTATTCTATAAGAGATAAAACCAGCAAGGTGTTATAACGACACCAAATGGCCCTAAATCTACGATGAACTCTAGCAATTATTGTGATAATTTAGAGAGTACACCGTCTTCATCCAAAACCCATGTAATGCATGATTACATAAGATCGCTCGATAGAAATTTTGGAAACAAAAGAAACGACCATGACCCACTGAACTTGTTGATACGACACCCAACCAAACAGAAGAAATGCTTACCACGGTTATGGTTTTTACGTATAGTTGTACTTGGTAAGCTTGCTCGCTTACGTTCTTGCGCTTTGGTTTGCATAGTGGTGGCATTCTTCCAGTTTTTACGACAAGAAACGAGTCACGGCAGTGGTGATACACAGAGTCTCTACAATTCATTCGCGTAGTTTATTGCTTTAATTTTAATTAATTAGTTTATGTGTATATTTTTGTGATCGATCCACTTCTGTTGCTTCGTATGTAAGGTCATAACATGTTTCAGTCGGTACATAAAAGTAAATTATTCTTTCGAGTTTATATATTTGTAATCATTGATAGCATAAATCTGTTGATCAAATAATTTCAAATGCACTACTTTTCATTTAATAATGTGTTTCGCTGAAAACATAGCCACTCACAACTTTATTCCAGGATTCCCTCTAACATAAGCCGTATGCGCTCATCGTACTGTCCAACTACCACCCTCGTACGCCACCATCTTTATTTCCTTTTTAATTATTTTAATTATTTTCTTTTTATCTTTTCCCATTATTGGCCAAAGAAAAAAAAAAAAAAAAAAGTTGTCTAACCTCCACTCACATGCTTGATCAGTCTATCGCTTTGGAATACTTCGGCTCCAGGAAACCGTTTATGTTTAGCATCATGCTGCACCCTGTATCTAAGTCAAAAAAGCAGCTTGGAAAAGGCAAGTTCTATTTTGCAAATTGTATTTTACTATGTTATATGTTAAAAAAGTTGGGTTATTAAATTTGTGTATGTGCGTTTCTTTAAATTTTTTATATAGGAAAATGTTTCATTGTTGGATAATGTATAAATTGTATGTTTGGCTAGGACTTTTTAAGATCATTTAACATTTAACAAAATTAAAAGGTTGTATAGGAAGAAGCGTTTAGATTATTTTTTTCTTCAAACGTTACTTAAAAAACTGTTTAACGTTGACGTTCAACATTTTTGTGATTTTATAATTGATAATTCCCAACACAATTACGTTTTAGAATGCTTTTATAAAACGAAATATAATAGCGGTAGTTTGGTTCATGGTATTTAAAATCATGAAATTTCAAATTCTATTGAATTTAATTTTGAGTAATTTTAAATCCTATAAATTAAATTCCTTTTATGTGTTTGGTTGTTAAAGGTCCGTTTGGTTTATAAGTAGTGTTGGATTAAGACTTGGATTTGAAATAGGATTTGGATTTGAGGTATATTTAGGAGAGAGAAATTATGTTTATTTAAATAAAATTTTAAATAAAATATTTAATTTGAATGTTAGATTTGCAAATGAAATTTTGATAAAAAAGAATATAAAAAGTCCACTATATACATAGAGAAATTAAATGACCCACAAAAGTACAGAAAAGAACACAAATTCAACTCAAACCCACCAATATTGCCTACTATCTCTTTTTGATTCTAATCCGCATTCATTTTTACGAAACAAGGAACCAAACGGACATGACATGAAATTTGAATTTCAAATGACTTCAAATTCTCTAATTTCCTTCGATCAAACCACCTCTAAACTCTGTTCTCAAGTTTTTGAAATGAAAGAAAAGAAGAGAAGAGTTAAAAATTGGCAGAAAAGAAAAGAAGATGAATTAAATTTTATTTTTAATATCATGTTCCGAAGTTAGGAGAGAAAAGAAGAGATAACTGATAATTTTACAATTATACCCTTTACTGTATATAAATTTTTTGTTTTATATTAAGTCATTTAAGTAATTACATTTATTAAAAGCTTTCTAAAATAACTTCTTTCCAAATCATCCTACTTTTGAGAAGAAAGTTTTGAAGAGAAGTTTAGCCAAATTTCCTCTCCTCCTCTCTTCTCTTCTCTCTTGAAAAAAACTCTGGAACACCAATTCATTTTGTTTTCTTCCTTCTTCTTTTCTCTTGTTTAAAAAATAAAACTTGGAAACGCAATGTAAATGTACTTAGTTTTGCCAAACAAACTACAAACCTAATGCGTTTGTGTTGTTCCCATTGAGAAGAAAACAAAATGCCAACCAGGTACAATAATACAAACAATTTTTTCTTCTTATAGAAACTTACTTTAATAATAAAAAAAAAAATGCATTACTTTCTTATGCAAATGAGTAGCAAAAGAAATTAGAATAAAATACATGTGCTGGCTTGATCAAGTGTATCATTAGACTAATGCTAGTGGTGACTACAAATTCACCCAAGCAACCTTGTCACCTCAATGTCACATCAGCTTTCTCTCTCCACAACTCTACTCCAACCGTAACTAGCTAGTGGTGACCACAAAAGCAACCACAAAGTTTTTTTTTTTTCTTTTTTTTTCAATAATTAAATGAACATTACAATAAATAATTAGGATAATATTAAAATAAATTAAGATAAAATTTAAACCGCTTGTTGATTTATATGTCACCAAACGTGTTCCACTAAATCGGCTTTAAATGAAGTTGAGTTTGCTCGTCTTTGTATTTCTTGAATAAAATCTAACATACTTTCTTTCGATTGTACGAGATCATCTTCCCGATGTACATCCTTCGGAAAATATTCTGGAGATTGTAGTCCCTTGGTCTTGTATGATCATATTATGTAATATGATGCAAGTATACATCAATTTCGTAATTCTACTAAGATTTCGCAATCGTGCGGGAGTATTTACTATAACCCACTTCTTCTTCGGTACGCCAAAAGCTCTTTCAACATCTTTCCTTGCTGCTTCATGCGCTTGCTTATATCTTATTCGCTTTTGATCATTGCGTCCGAATCTGAAATAGTCTTCATAAGAACAGCCCATTCCGGATATATCCCATCTACAAGATTGTATCTCCATTCTTAATCAACGTTCTTAGCAACAAATGGAACCTCTAGTGCCTTCCCTTCCATGAGATCGTTGGAAAAATTCGATTGTTGTAGAAGGTTGATGTCGTTATTCGAACCCGCAAATCCAAAGAATGCATGCCAAATCTATAAATCCTGTGAGGAATCGCTTCTAATAAAATGAATGGAGTTGACCCAGAATCACCCCTACAGAATTAACCATGAAAAGCATTAGGGCATTGAGCCCAAGGCCATTTAGTACAATCGTTGGTTCCAAACATCTCAGGAAACCCATGTTTTTGCTCGTGAAATCCATAGAGCTTTTCGACATCGGTTTGTGTAGGCCTTCGTAAAAACTCCTCTCTATATATTTGCATTACCCCATTACAGAAATTTTCAAGACAATCCTAGAAGTTTTACGACCAATTTGCAGATGTTCGTCTAATTGATTAGGAACGACGCCGTATGCTAGTTGACAAATTGCAGAAGTACACTTAATCAATGGGGAAATGCCAAGTTTCCTCGTAGAATCATAACTATGTCGAAAATACGTTAAAGTGTCACTTAATTCTCGAACAATGGTTGTGAATAGTTGGTGGCTCATTCGAAAATGCATACAAAATGTTGCTTCATCGTGCATTGGATTTTCAGAAAAGTAAGCCGCCACTAACCGATCTTAAGCACCATAACGATCTCTATCTATCGGAGCTTGTGGAGTTTTTGGGATTTTAGGAGTTAAGCGAAGCATCGTCTTCTAAAAAGGCGAAGGTTAAACTATTTATCTACCCATCTAATTCATTATCAAAGAAAAATTCTTCGGAATTCATTTTTTTTGAGTTGGTAAAATAATAGTTAAATGAAGAAGAGAAGTATGAAAAATGTAGAATAGAAGTGGGTTTTTATTAAGTTAAAAGGAAGATTTTAATTTTTTTTTTCAAACGGTCATCAGCTCCAAACGGTCAAAAAAATCCAACGTTCACAAAAATTTATACCTCCAACGTTCAAAAAATATAGGGGAAATGTTGCAATTCTTTTGGTTGGTGAGGCAACCACATTATTCAAAAAAATTGCCCATCGATGCATCGCACAAGGCTTGGCTAGGGGGGGGGGGGGGAGGCGCATCGCTTTTATCGGTTATGGTTGCCCACCAACGCCCATAGGCATTAGTCTTATGTTTTAAGTTAATTCACGGTAACTACAAACCAATTATAAATTGACTACCGATTGGTGTGACTAATTGTCATGCTTAATGTTGTGCCTAATGAGAATCTTCATAAACTTTGCAAGATTAATGGTAAGTTTGAGAAAAGATAAATCATGTAATTCATGTGTCCAACAATGATTAAATTAAGCATAATAGTAGTCATATGCTTAGGAACGTGAATCATTTCCGTTATAAGTTATGATATCTAAACAGAAAAATATTTAGCCTCCGTACTTGCTAAAAACACAAATAAACTAGCTCAAGTCAATGTAATAACATCAATCGGCCAATAATATTTTTTCTTAAAGTAAATATTATAGAGAAAATTTAATTAAAAACCTTTATTTTGATGTATACCAAGAGACTAATTGATGAGTGTGTAAATACTCATCATTTTTGTCGTATCTGAACTACAAAAACATTCAAATATGCATCAAAATACTGAAAATATCACAGGATTGTGTTTTATATGTTTCAAATACAAAATGATTAAAAACAGATGAAAAACGAATAAAGTTTCCATAATTGGCAGTTTCAGTCCCTCAACTTTCAAAACTTGTTAAAATTAGTCCCTGGGCATTTATTTTGTAAGAAAAGTCACCAAAGGTCCTTTGGAAATCACAAATTATCATAATTATTCCTTTGGTGAAAAGTTTCAAAAGTTGTCAAAAATGGTCCCTGGGATTTAAAACTTTGGAAAGATCAATTATGGTCCTTGTGTTATTGAACTTTAGCAAATATGGTACTTGGGTGAAAAGTTTGGAGAAATTGCACATTTGGTCCCTAAAGTTTCAAGAATTGGCAAATATAGTCCCTTGTATTCAAAATGTGAAAAATTATCATTAAAGGTCACTGTATTAATCAAAGTTGTCAAAATTGGTCCTTGAATAAAACTTTTCATCAAATGGCAAGATTAGTCCCTGAAGTTTCAAAAATGGCAAAAATGGCCCCTGGAGTTTTAAATTTGGAAATTATATAACTTTGGTCCTTGGGTTATTCAAATGTAGGAATATTGGTCCTTGTAACAACTTTGGATAAATTACACATCAGGCCCCTCAACTTTGTAGTTTTTACATTTTAGGTCCTTATGGTTATTACACTTACAAAACAAACGGACCTATTATCTATCTATCCTAACCCAATAATAAAACACAACCCAAGTCCACCCTTTTTGTCCAAGCCCAACACCAAAAGCCCAAAACCTTAAAATATATTACCAGGGTCAAACCCAGTCAACCCCAACAATAAACCGCCTCCACTGTTCACCCTCTCCCTCACCCCTGCATCCACAAAACCAGGTGGTTTTTCACCCCAACTTTCACCACCATTTGTCCACCAGCTCTTCCTACTCTGTCCCCTCCACCTCCACAACCATCCAAGCCCCATTAAATGCCTGAATATCCTCACACACAACCAAAAATATCCACAGATACTTTTGGCGCCAAAATCCAAATTGATGGCTAGGATCACTTTCAGACAACAAATGGTCAAGATTATTGATGGGATTTGTTCAGAGTGCTAGTGGGAACCTCTAAAGTCTATAAAGAGGAGGAAAGAAGACAGAGAGAAGAGTAATTAGTTTAGCTTAGTTTAGATAATGTCGTTTTAGTGTAATTTTTCCTTTTCAATGTAATTTTCAGTTTAAAGATCATGTACTAAGCTTCCTCAGTGTATTCTAAACTTTTTCTAAGCATCAATTTCAGTTCTAAGGTTCCAATTTAGTTTATTCAATTTTCTCAGTTGAAATTTCATTTTAGCTTAAATATTGTTAAAAGGTGTACTTCAGTGATCCATAAGCTCATATAAGTTTAGTAAAAAGCTTCTTCAAGCTCAAAATAGTATAAAATCAGTGTTAGCTTTGAAAACCAAAAATCACTAAAAATTTATAGAAAATATAAGAATGAAGATGACACAGATTTGGAGCATGGTGGATGATTGAATTTCCATGGTTTTAGAAGCCTCAGGGGAGGTGTAGGTCAGTTGTGATCTTTTACTCAATACCCTATTCCTTGGAACCATTTGTAAGTCAGAACCTTGATTTTTGCATGTTCTTGTTCTTATTATTATCTGTGGTAATTTAGTAATCATCTAGTATCTATTTAGTATATTCAATCTATTTATAACATAAAATCAGTAGAATTGGTTCTAAAATCCTAAGTTGTGGTGTAAACAGTCCATTAAGGGGTGTTTGGATTAGTGCTTTACTTGGTGTGTTAGTTGTTGTGTTGTTGTTATTTTGGTACTAGTTAATTACCTTAGGTTAGTTTAGGTCAAGTAGAGGTTTAAAACCAAACTCTAATTGAAAGAAAGTCAAAATGACCCCTTGATTCCCTTTGGCTGTTCACTGTTAGGTACTAGCCCTCCAAATCTCATCATACATCTACATAAGTTGGTCATGTAGTCTAATTCAGTTCACTTATAACTTATAATACCTTATTTAGTAAGTAGGATCAATTGGAAGTTCATATAAGTCAAACCTTGTTCAAAACTTAAAAAGTCAAAAGTTTACCCTTTGTCAGAAATCCTAAAATAGCATGAATTTTCATGATTTTTGTGTGTAGAATCAAGGCTTGATCATTTCACAAGTGAGAGTCTACCAGCTTAGCTTTAGGAATCAGTCATCAGCTTATTTTTAGGATTTTTGTGGTAGCTTTTACAAGTACTTAAAAAGGGCTGCAGGCTACTGGGATACCCTGCACCAGGGCATCAGGTTTTCACCCCAACTTCCTAGGTTCATATCTTTTTCATTAGTGGGTCCCACCCCCTGGTTTTTGGCTTTTTGGGAAGCCAATAAGCCATTCTACAAGAACCAGGGCTTATTTCAAGCTTTTTAGCTTATTTACTAGGTCTGCGAGCAGCTTTTAGGTTGTCCATTTCCTGAGTGTATGCTGATTCATCAGCACAAATCTCCCAACTTCCATGCCCTCTCCTGTGTTTGTTTGACCCAGAGGTCAAACTTTGGCTTTTTGAAAAGCCAATAAGCTCAGCTTATTGGATCAACTTTCACTTTGGGCTTCCAATTTCCCTAGTGGGCCCCACAGGCCTGCAAAGGTTGCCC